>NIVC01000037.1:1340620-1423364 GCA_002269645.1 Macrostomum lignano | reverse complement strand
AACTGATCACTTCGAACCATATAATCTCGTTCCTTCCTTACTTTCAGTCTCAGTTTCTACGTGAAATTTCTCCCAGGGATTAATATAATTCTAGCCGAACCAGTCAAGGTGCCGCCTATAAATGTTATGCAGTTTGTACTAATACTTTGAACAAAGCCGCTTTCCTGTGTGTGAACTGTGTGTGCCAGTAGCCACCAAAATGCTATTGATTTACATGTATAAGCAGCGCCTGTGTGCCGACGAACCCCTCACCAAGCTTTTTCAACCGCCAATAAATGAGCTGCAGTCTGTCAGTAGCACAGGTACCAGGTACTAGAATAACTAGATGGGCCATTCAGCACATTTGCGTGTTATCTACTTTCAGTTCAGTAGTAAGTTAGACAGAAGCATTTTAATGTATTTTAAAGTTATTGGCTCTTATTGGCTCCAGCTTAAACCCTCCAGCAGCGCCTTTCCACACTACCCCCGCCCCGCCCAATTTTTATTGCCTTTCTCGGAATTCCAGACTAAAGCTGCCATGTACATTTTAGTGGACTGGCTAATGTACATTATTGCTGAACCAATTAGCAAGTTGTTTACGCCTGCAAGCTTGAGCTTCTAAACTTATCAAAGTCATTTCAGCTGCCTTTATTTTTATAAAATAGCTTATGTATTCTTCTTTGCTACTGAACTGAAAGTAGAAAGCTGTTTTACTAAGTAATATGTGCCTGAGTGGCCCATCTAGTTATTTTAGTATCTGTGATCAGTAGTTAGATTATCATTCCAGCAATAATAATTGGTGTAAACTGCGCGCTTTTAACACTCGAAATGTTGCATTAACGATAAAAAGTGCACGAATATTAGCTATGTGCAAAAATTATTGCTTAGACTGGTTCGAGTTCAATCGTTGCAATGCTTTAATTTCCAGTAAAATGTAAGTGTGTTCGCGTAGAGCAGCGGCTGGACGCCACAGAGAAGTTCACAAAATTAGCGTTCACTTTTCATTTTGTACTGTTTTGTAAAATATTCACCTATTTAATTTATACTTTCCTCTGTCATGGGCACAGTTTTGCACTAACACGTAGAATCCCCATTTTTGTGTTGATTCCGTTTCCCTATTAAATCTACCATGGTACCTCAAGTGAATTTTTTCTCACAGATTCAGTCAAAAATAACTACGATAAATACTGATCGATCTTGATTTTTGTCTCAATTGTGTGGCCACATGGGCTTTTAGGTAACCGGTACTATGTTTTCTTCAGTGTAGACCACTATGGAACTAAAACAAACTTTAGGAACCCTAAAACGGACTTTATGGCATCATAAAGCAAACTTTTAGGGCACTAGCTAGCGAAAATCCATGCAGGAGACCATAACTTGAACCTTTAGGACAGCATAACTTTAACCTTCAGGACACCATAACTTGAACCTTCAGGAGACCATAACTTGAACCTTTAGGACACCATAACTTGAACCTTCAGGACACCATGACTTGAACCTTCAGGACACCATTAACTTGAACCTTCAGGACACCATAACTTGAACATTCAGGAGACCATAACTTGAACCTTCAGGACACCATAACTTGAACCTTCAGGACACCATGACTTGAACCTTCAGGACACCATAACTTGAACATTCAGGAGACCATAACTTGAACCTTCAGGACACCATAACTTGAACCTTCAGGACACCATGACTTGAACCTTCAGGACACCATTAACTTGAACCTTCAGGACACCATAACTTGAACCTTCAGGACACCATAACTTGAACCTTCAGGACACCATAACTTGAACCTTCAGGACACCATAACTTGAACCTTCAGGACACCATAACTTGAACCTTCAGGACACCATAACTTGAACCTTCAGGACACCATAACTTGAACCTTCAGGACACCATAACTTGAACCTTCAGGATACAATAACTTGAACCTTGAGGACATCATTAAACGAAAATTTAGGACATCATAATAACCATGTAATTCTTCTCTTAATATGCGTCGCTATGCTATGGGATACAGTTGTACTAGATGTAATATACATAGTTGTAGGAGGTATATAGAAATTTAATCAGAAACCGCAGTATTTATTAGTCCCTGAAATTTAATAAACTAGTTGCATGCAATGCTAGTTAAATTTTCTTCATCAGCAAAACAGTCTATGTCTATTCTCCATTTCCTCTTTTCCTTATTAAAATGAGGATTGTGTCATAAGTTCGCGGACACAAAATAGAATGCAGTTAAAGCAAGCAGTGTCACTTAAACTATAGGAGTCACACTTCTACATGTACACATAGTTGCTCTTCAGCAGCACACACTTGAACTGCATCTTTCTGGCAGCTTGCTGATCCCGTCAGCAAAGACATCTGAGGGTTTCCTTTTTATCCACGGCTTGAAATCCCGATGACAATGCAGAGAACGCTCTTCAATGGCAGGGAAGCTGCCTGTCATTTGTCAGTGAGCTTATGACACAAGCCATCGTATAGTATAATAATCGATTCAAATAAAGCAAATATTGCTCACGGATATTAGAAAACCAGCAATTCATGAGAGAAGCATTACATATTAGTTGTGCTTCCTGGCGCCAGGTTTTATTATTTTAGTAATATAATACTTTAATGTGGCAGATCTTTTTTTTCTAATTTACTTTTCTGCAAAGCACCATCGTAAATGTTTTAGTTAATTTGCACAGTTTTATGCTTTTATTATCAGTATTAACGAAGCTATTCGGCTTGAAAACTACATAAAAGTACAGCTTGCACTCAAACCTGCCGTTTTTCAGTTGCTGTCCTGAAGTGAAGCCTGACTGCCATCTGTTTAATCAGGATCGAATGCTTGCTGAACGGAATCGAACAAATTTTACTTAATCTTTTATCACCAGCTCGCTGTGTGTAGGGCATATAGCTGCAATACCATAACCATAACTTGCGCATCCATAACTCAGTACATAACTCACAGTTTTCTTTAAATATTATATACAATATATTTTTTTTGGTTAATTCTACAACCTACCATATTGTTTTCCTTATGTTTTTTGTTGAATTCTTTTCTCTGATGGTCTTGGCCTTGTTGTACGCGAAATATTGTTTTTTTTTTTCATTATATGATACTCGTACTTACGAGCTACGATTCTTTAAATGCGCGTTGTAACTGTTTTAATGGTTTAATAGCGAGTGTATTGGATTTTTATTTGTTTTATTTATTGTTTTACTGATTGACTATGCTACGCGTTCAAAATTGGTCACCAATTCATTAGAATTTATGAAATTTATTACCGTTACAATCAGTTGATATTGATATTTGCTATCATATTATTGCAATTTTACACCCTTCATCGTGTCCTTGATAATTTTATTATCGATAATCAATGTAATAGTGTTTCGGCTTTCACTTCCAATTCTAACAGCCTGCCCTGGCTATATGAGCAGTGCCCTGGCTATATGAGCAGTGCCCTGGCTATATGAGCAGTGCCCTGGCTATATGAGCAGTGCCCTGGCTATATGAGCAGTGCCCTGGCTATATGAGCAGTGCCCTGGCTATATGAGCAGTGCCCTGGCAAGGCAAGACTCCCTTGTATCCAATAGTTTTCTCCCAATTCCCAAAAAGGAAACGGGGAGTAGGCAAGTGGGGGCAATAAATAATTAATCGCTTACCCGCGTAATCCACTCAGCCGAATAAAAGCTGGTCAGCGGCTGCACTTTCTGCTGCATAAAGCTATATAAGAAAAGCTGCAACGAAGAAAAACCCCTTTCAATTTTACTGTGTATTTGCAATCCACAATATGCTACTCAGTTATAATTCTCAGCTAGTAGGCTCGTGCGAATATAATATATTCCTTTTTGTAAGGTTGACAACAATTGCTCCTTGTGATTCTCTTTTTATCATACACAAACGGCGATGCTTAAGAATTCTTTTTCTTCGTTATTTTAACTCATTCGTGTGTTTTTGTTTTAATTTGCTTTTAATTCCTATGTTAATTATAACTGTTTAAATCCTTTATTTTAACATTCGACTAAATTTATCTTTAACACAGCGATATATGATTCTATAGTCCCTAGTCCAGCCATTTTTACCTCTGCTGCAGTCGGTATTTTGTTTTAACTGTTTCGTTTATCGTCCAGTTAAAACAGTTTAGAACATTTCCTGTGTTTTTCTTTTTGCCTTTATTGCACTTAGCACACGAAATATATTAATGATTATTACAGTGTAGTTTTAATTTGTATACACGTAAAAATTCTTCTGAAAGCAGTTTTTTGAAATTGAGTCTTTCTCACTTTTAACAGATTGAGAACAGCTACTGCACTGCACCTACAGGCACATTCTATTGTGTACATGCATAGCGTACTGTACTCGTACATGTACGTGTACTGAATGATTGGCTCGTGATCATACACACGGGGTTTGCGTAACCATGCGAAAAATTATATTTGCAGGAGGGCTGTGAGAGCACACTGGCTCTCATCGCCTTTGGCAACATCGTACGTCCCACCGGCAATTCTACCCATTTCGCTGTCTCTTGAGCACAAACACCTGTATAAGCACGCTATGCCAATGCTGTACACAGGACACGCACTCATACATGTACGCTCACAGGTGTACAGCGGCCCTGACTTTCTAATCGTCAGGCATGTACACTCTCTGTGCATTGGGGAGTGGCTCTCATGGCTGTGAACCCCCAGGTCAAATTTTCGTGCTCAAGCCCCAAATGAATGCGACCGCGCACGGAATCGAACCAGCAGGGGTCGTGACGTGAAAGTCAACGGCGTCTACCAATGCGAGCTATATGTACACATGCAGGCCTCTTGCACCAACATATGAATTGCTGACCTACAGACGATCAGACGGTATCTTCTAGCGTGGTCCGTGCTCTCTTTTTCTTCCCCACACGTCCCACTGTGTGTACGAACATAGCTTGAAATTTTTAATGTACATGTATAGAGAGACAAGGTTCCTTAATTGCTTAGGCTCCACTATACACATCCAGTCACAGCATCAAAATATAACTTTGTCAGTAGGCCTTACTAAAATGAAGGCAACGTCGTCTCGAGGCGCGATTCAGGACGAACGTACAGTAACACCGCCGTCGACCTACAATAGTTTGGGGCGCCAGGGTCAGCCAACAGGCAGTAGACGATACTACGCCGAGCGTCAGCAGTACGACTCGGCACAGATAGTGATGTGGCCTGCCAGCTGGAGTCGCCGACGGTGCAACAGCTAGTATACATGTAGGTCGCTTGGACCAGCTGGCGTGGCAAATAGTGTGCTATAATTACTTATCGCCGATCTTGAAGACAACTTGCAGCAGGCTGCTGTAGCTTTCGCCAGGTTAACTTGCTGCTCGAGTGAGTACATTCAGCGTTCAGCTCTCGGGAGTTTTTAAAATCAAGACGCTCTGAAATAAAGCTAATAGCTGCCTTAATCTGGAGAGCATGAAACTGCAGGACACAGCTCTCACAGATTGGAAGGCTCGTGTGGTGACGCCGCAGATCCAGACTGCGGATCCAGAACCAGAAAGCCGATGTATATAGACGAACTATACCAGCTGACACATACGGGGCCGGAAGTATGGTTTCTCGGCAATAGACTACTGATAAGTTTTTAAATTCAGTCGGTTAATTCTTCCAGGGCCATATGCTTCATTTTCGACTAAACGTAAATAGCTTCAGGGCGGTGCCACAAGCTTCATGCTTTAGTTTACATTCTATCACTAAGTTGAACTCCTTGTGCTATGACCCTATGTATTTTCTCACATCCACTTTTTATCTAATACACATTATATTTGCATTCTTATTCTTTAACGCTAATGTTTATCATTCCGTTTCGAGCAGGAGGCGCTGACGGACAGGCACTAAAAGGACCACTAGCAGCAGTACCCCCGGTATACGAGCTAAAATGATGTTTCCGAACTCCGCAGTCTATTTCTTGACGGAAATTGGCCTCCAAAAAATTCACGATCTCTAAGTCTGTATATATAGCGTCTACGAGCTGATATCTTGTATATGATGGGTTCGGCCTTTTTAAGCCTATAGCTTCGGGCCTCAGAATTCAGAAATGAATCACTTAGAACTCTGGCATCTCACTCCTTTCAGATGGTCAGCCCCATGGTAGCTAGATTGTGGGCGAGCAGCAAGGTCCAATGCTTCGCTAAGAGAAGACAGCGAGACAAGCAGGGAGAGTTTGAAAGGTAGAGATTAGCTAATCCGCAGATTAACTAACCCGCTGCCACCAGTCCGTGCGCCCCGCTCACCATACCGGAGCTATCGAAATCGGACTTCCGACTAGAGGGGCACTGCACTTACCTGCCATCTATTGTGTCTTTTAGCTGTCTAAATCTCGAAGTCATAGCCGAATAGAAGGGACGCTGCTGGGACTAAGATCGCATTGGCCATGCAGGGACAGAGAGGACTTCTGCAGGGGGTTCTTGCGCTGGCGAGCCTCTATACACTACTAAATGTACTATTTCTTTACCAAATTCCCAGAAGTACATGTATAAGTACACGCAACTGCACGCTTTTGGCACTAAATGTGTTAACACGTCGACAGATAGCGATGATGTGGATGTATTGTTACTTTTGGAGACCTTCTGACTAATATTTATCTCGTTTTAGCCGCTTAGCTGCCTGAGACAGCGCGAAAGCGCCAGTCTGGCGCTTAATTCGCATGCTTATCAAGATTTCTGAGAACGACTGATTGACTGGGAACTGCGCCGCTTCCGGTCCACTGTGACCTCTGCCCCTAGATCTAGCCACTCATCCGAGCTGGCATTGCGAAAAAGAAAGAAAACATTAGGCCTTTAACTTCCAGATTTAATTTTCTCACTTAATCCGCAATCCTAGACGCTTTAGATTGAGTTAGAGCGAATGGCTACTTTTAATATTGACTGACACTTCTGCCTCGAGTTTGGCACACAAAAGCAAGCAAAAGTGCAAATCCTATCAGACTACCTAGGAAGGGGTCAGACAAAGGGCGCACCCAGTTAAGCAGGTCAAGAAAGCCTCTCACCAAACCAATCAGAGGACCTATCTGCCGGTAGCCAAGGAATCCACAGAGACCGCAGCGCTCAGATGGGATGCTGCTGCTGATCTTAACTGACGAGTGCCGCCGGTACTCTTCACCTGCCGGTTGTCGTTGCTGGTCTTAGATCACTGCCGGGAAATATCGATGATGTTTTAATTTCTCAGGGGCAACTTAACTGCTGAAGCCGGAACTGCCGGAGGAAAGGGGGACCAGACGTCGAAGACGCAGCAGGATGCCGAAGGGGCCGTCTAAGACGGGGTTAGGACCGTGCAAGAAGGGAGGTCCAAGCAGGCCTTTTCGAGCGCGGGTCGAGTTGCCGCCTTTTATAGCTCTCAAGCGGCCGATTTGTTATAACGCGCGCCGAATTTTCTGATTGGTTGAGAGCTTTTGTTAAAATAGGCGCCAAATTTTCTGATTGGTCGAGCCGGGGGCAGTCAGGTCGACTCTGATTGGCTGAGCTCAAGACCCCAAAACCCACCCCACCAGGTGGCCTTCAGACCCCAGGGAAGATTAAAAGAGAAAGTAACAGAGCTAGTGGGGAGAAAGCTGGAAAGACCTCTTTGACCCAGACAGGCTGGAGCCAAAAGTGACAGCTAGACCGCTATAAATCACTGAAAACAGTGAAAAAACCGCAAATCTGGGGGTCAGAATGGGGTTCAAGTCAGACAGTCTGACTTTCAAAGATGCGTAAACAATCCAAAATTAGAATCCTAAGAGAAGTACATTGAGTATTTATCATAATTAATAGTGATGGCATAAATTAGTGTAGAACTTAGCCTGGATGAGAGAATGGAGAGAGATTCCTAAGCTAGCCTACTGACAGTATGGGAAAAGCGCATAGAAGCGAAATGTGCGGTTTTAAGATTGCAAAAAGATGCGTCCTAATCATATATCGTGGTCCTTTTTTGCCATATAGCTAGAAACGAGACAATTCCGATCACGCGGCGGCCAGATCGTGTTAAAAACAAAAATAGGATATTATGATAATTGCACTGCAAGCAAGCAAGCAAACAGTTTATGTATAGTTGGTTTTAAAGGTCTTAATTATTATCTCCTCAGGTTCGAATTGCATGCATATGCCAAAAGACGTCCCCCATTTGTATATACAGTGGTCCTTGCATTTGCCGCTTGGTAGATGGAAAATGACAGCAGAGCAGCCTCAACTACTATCTAAGTCATTAAAATTACATGGATAGGACCTAACCGTATTTTAAATGTGTTGTAAGATGTGAAATTATTTTTACCATTTATTTTTATAAACACATGTGTCTCGCGTATGCAGTATCAAATCCGTATATCAAGATAAAAACAAATACAATATGCTCAAATTATACAGAAACGTCATATAATTTGCAAGAGAAAAAAGAGAGCTCTTTGTAATAAATTAAAATATTTTTAGAATAAAGAATAGCTATAAAAGTAGAGTATTCACGGACAACTTGATATTTTAAAGCACCGAAATTTAGGGCCGTTAAGCATTACATATGACGATCCCGGCCCGAACCTCCCTGTGTTCGAGTATATGCCTTTGAATATGGCTGCATGTATCTGGGCACTTGTGTACCTGCTTAGGTGTATTGGTGGAAAGTTGTTAATGTTGGTTGTGTGGCAATAATAGGGTGCAAACACAGCCCTTGTCTCTCTCTAAAAATAATTTCGATTTCGGGCACTAATTATTGCTCTTGTTTAAGAATGAATTGCTCTAATAATATTTAAGTTAATTTTATGTATATAATCAAATTAGTCAATCTATCTTATTGAACCTGTGCCTAATTAACCTAATCTAAATATAGAAATAAATACTCATTTGTATTTGTACTAGACTAGGCCTACCAGTCCATATGAATAGTTAATTTGAAGACAATTTATTAATCAATATCAATATAAAATGATATAGCCTATTGTATGTCCATTAGTATTTTTTATATTTCTTATGTTTGTAAATTTTTTATTGTCTTGTATTTTTGAAAGTGCCTCAACTTCAAGGTTTGGGTTATTGTTAAGTTATATTCTAAGTTTTGTTTGATCAATGACAATGATTACTCTTAAACATTTTTTTATATTATTAATTTTTTATACATGTGCAACCTTAGGTAAGGAATCACCTGGCCATTTCTATTGGCAAAATAAACATTAAGTTGCTAGGCCTATTGGCTAAGAGTAAACATATGACAATGACTATTATTTTGTCCAATAACAACTTACATGTGTAATGCCAATAAAAATGTCTAGGTGAATCCTTAGGTTCCACCTAACCTAAGCATAAATTTTTATTGGCTTATCAGTGTAACTTAATAATCAAGAGTTAGAAATTTTTGGCATACTGTCGTGTAGGCCTATACCTAAACTTTTGCCTATAAAACTTAAGTACTTTATAGGCCTATATTTGACATTTTCAATCTTGGAACTTGGATACTTTCAGTCTTGGAACTTAATTATCTAGCCTAGTGATGGACCAAATGTAGATTTTTGCAAAGTTCTGAAACCAAATCCAAATGTACAAAAAATTCCAAATTTGAATATGAGTATCCGAGTATGTTTTAAATATTTAGGCCTAGACAAAAAGTAAAAGGTAAATGGCAAGAATAACTATGACACCTTTCAATGACAAAAATGCCTCATCATCTAATTAGTGATTGTATTAGTGCTATATATGAATTTTTATGTTATTGCAAAAACAGACAATTTTTTTAATTTACTTCCTTTTTTCAAAAGTTGTACTTCTTTTACACTTGCATACTTTTGTTTGTATTTTATTTTTTTTCATATTCAGAAACATATTTGGAAATTTGGGAAATAAAATTTCCAAAACAGTCAGATTTCTAAAAAAGTGAGACTTTTTTGGATTCAGATTCTAAATCTAAATATTTGGATCTATCACTAATATGGCCTCTAGCATTTATTGCTAGATTGTCTTGTTGCCAGATTGACTAGAAGCCATTAAAATGAATTTGTACATAGCTGTATAAAGAGGCCAAGTAAAGTTTTTAATTTTATACTAAATTTGATATCTTTTGTTTGGTACTTAATAGTTTAACTTTTAATATTTTCAAAAAATACTGGAGAATATTTGAAAATGTAATTTACTTAATAAGTTTTTTAGCCTTACCTTGAGTTAATTTTAATGCCTTTCTGGGACCTTTTTTGGAGTATAGGATTATAAAAAAATGGGTATGCAGAAATTTTCTTTTTGCATAAATAAATTTTTAGGCTTAGTGGAAATTCTGCTTGCCTCCTATCTACATTTAAAAGGAGAACTGTTTTTGCTTTGCTTATCTATAAGAATATATATTTACAAATTTTACTAATTGACAATTAACAATTTATCTATTAAAATCCATCAATCTTTCCATTGAATCTGTTATAGTAATAAGTATTCATCATTTAACTGAATAGAAATAAATTTCTAGGAAAATAATTAAATGTGTAAAAGTAAAAGATCATTGCTTATGCTAATTACCTGTAAGTGTTATTATAATAAGCTTAGAATTTAATTCTTATACTTATATATTCTTAAGGATTTTTTAAATTAAGTCTTTAACAATCTAATTATATATTTAAAATGGTTTTATAGTAAATGTATAAAATTTTAATTTATTTAAAGGCCTTAAGAGTTAGATTAACATTTTTTAAGTTTCAATTTTTTAGTAACAAGACATTTTGGCAAATGTCACTTTAGTAAAATCATTGTTAATCAACATTTTGTTAAAAATTTGGCTACTTGATTGATTTTTCAACTTTAGATTTGTTTTTTAATCTATATTAATTTTAAGCTTATTAGTATTTATAATAGTTTTGTTTAATTTCTTTGTTATTTAAAGATACATAAATGTAATTTGGCAATACCATAGGCATAGTTGTTGTTTTTGTAGGCATATTTAAAGTAACTGCAATGCTGTACATACATATTTTGCCATAGTAATTTGCCATAAGCCATATTAATAATATTCTAAAATCATATTATAAATAGTTTAGCCTTTGACTATGCCTATTGCAGGATTTACTACTATGGCCAAACACTAGGACACGAGAAATTAAGTTTTATGCTTCAATTTATGAGGGTCGATGTAATTCAATCTCTCGCTGTAAAACTATTCCTACTGCCATGGACAACTTTGACACCGCGGAATCAATGCACCGGCTTGACCAGCGCCTGCAGATATCCGAGCGGGCCCTGCTGGAGGCTCGCAGACGACGCGGCGATCTGGAGTATTTCCTATCTGAAATGGTCCGGCAAGCCACCGATGCTGAGCAGCGCACTGAGCAGGCCAGAGAGCAGCTTGCTTCCCTGGAGCACCGTCAAGAGGTTCAACGCCGCGAGTTGCAGCACTGGGAGCGCCTGGCCGCTGAGGCACAGCAAACGGCAACTGAGGCCACCGAGGAGCTGTCCAAGCTGCTGAATGTTGGCCGGGCCACTCGCAATCGGTTGAACGATTCCGCTTGCGGCTTTGTTGATCGCCTGTTCGCCTCGCTGCCCTGGTCGCCGCCGTCTTCGGAGTCGACTGTGCCGCCGCCGTCGCTGAGCGAAGACCTGGCCAAGGCTGCCGCTGAAAGCGACGCCCAGATGGAGTTGGCCGCTGATAAAATTAATCGGATCGCTAGCCAACTGCCTAGCGTGGTAGCTGGCCAGCAGCCACAGCTGGAGAATGAGATGTGAAGATGGTGGAGTTTCTTTTTTGACGCTACTTCCTGTTTACCAACCTCACCCTCTGTTCTACTTTTCCTGTTATTTAATAAGTTTCCACGCATTTTCCTTCAGGTTTCTACAAGTTAAGCTAGTTCGTTCTTAAGCTATCTGCCTTTAACTTTTGTTTTTTCGTCTTCCGTGTCTAAGAAAAAATAAACTGTTTTGGCATTTTGTGTTTCTTTTTTTGATCAACAGTTCTTGTTTTGCGTTTGTGTATTTCACAGTCGTCTTAACTGGAGTGAATGGGGTGAAGGCCAGCTGCACCCAGTGAGTGAATGGGGTGAGGGCCAGCTGCACCCAGTGAGTGAATGTGGTGAAGGCCAGCTGCACCCAGTTAGTGAATGGGGTGAAGGCCAGCTGCACCCAGTTAGTGAATGGGGTGAAGGCCAGCTGCACCCAGTGAGTGAATGGGGTGAGGGCCAGCTGCACCCAGTGAGTGAATGTGGTGAAGGCCAGCTGCACCCAGTTAGTGAATGGGGTGAAGGCCAGCTGCACCCAGTTAGTGAATGGGGTGAAGGCCAGCTGCACCCAGTGAGTGAATGGGGTGAGGGCAGCTGCACCCAGTGAGTGAATGGGGTGAGGGCAGCTGCACCCAGTGAGTGAATGGGGTGAGGGCAGCTGCACCCAGTGAGTGAATGGGGTGAGGGCAGCTGCACCCAGTGAGTGAATGGGGTGAGGGCAGCTGCACCCAGTGAGTGAATGGGGTGAGGGCAGCTGCACCCAGTGAGTGAATGGGGTGAGGGCCAGCAGGACCCAATACAGCAGTGCAAATAGTTTTCAATAAAAGCGGTGTCTCATTAACAGGCTTACCCGAACCGTTCCCGATGCCCCCAGCAGCAGCCAGCCAGTCGCCATGCAGTGCCTCGCAGTCCGCACGACCAGCCGCGCCCTCGCGCTGTCCCGCCCGCTGTTTCTGAGCCGCGCCGCCCCGGCAGCCAGCCTGCACTCAAGCGCCGTCCGTCGCGACATCGACCAGGCCGCCAAGTACATCGGCGCCGGCGCTGCCACAGTCGGCGTAGCCGGATCCGGAGCCGGCATCGGCAACGTGTTCGGAAACCTGGTGATCGGGTACGCGAGGAACCCCAGCCTCAAGCAGCAGCTGTTCTCCTATGCTATCCTGGGATTCGCCCTGTCTGAGGCTATGGGACTGTTCTGCCTCATGATGGCCTTCCTCATTCTCTACGCTTTCTGAGAGGCTTTGGCGAATGCAGGATTTTTTAGCCCTTAAAAAGACTACTGGCAGTAGCAAGTGTTCTCCGGCTAGGAGTTAAGCTGTTTTTAGACCCTAAGAAACTTGTTTGTTGCTTTTCAGATTCATTAAAGCAGAGACGCCCACCTGAACAGAACCTAATAGTAACTTAATCGAATTTTCATCAATAATTTAAGTCCCAATAAGTAAACAAACCCGTATTCCTTTTAGATCATTTATTATCATCTCAACTATAACTTAGATACCACCCCAGTAGTGTGAAGCGATTGTGTAACAGAGTTATTTGCCATTGTTTAAGCTATAGCAAATATATATGAAACATTAACACTGCAAGACCACGATCTAACTGTGTGCGTGTGTGGAATTCTGTTTTGACTTTGTCATTTACTTCCTTACACCTTGTATTGACATATTTCATTCTTAGTTGCGGGATTATATTTTGTGAGAATCATCCGTGAGAATAAATCCCCTCAGGAATCGGCCATCAAAATAAATCCAATCAGGAATCGGCCATCAGAATAAATCCCCTCAGGAATCGGCCATCAGAATAAATCCCCTCGGGAATCTGACAGCAGAATAAATCCCCTCAGGAATCGAGCATCAGAATGAATCCCCTCAGGAATCTGACATCAGAGTAAATCCCCTCAGAAATCCACCATCAAAATAAATCCCCTCAGGAATTCACCATCAGAATAAATCCCCTCAGGAATCCACCATCAGAATAAATCCCCTCAGGAATCAGCCATCAAAATAAATTCAATCAGGAATCGGCCATCAGAATAAATCCCCTCAGGAATCGGCCATCAGAATAAATCCCCTCGGGAATCTGACAGCAGAATAAATCCCCTCAGGAATCTGACATCAGAGAAATCCCCTCGGGAATCTGACAGCAGAATAAATCCCCTCAGGAATCGAGCATCAGAATGAATCCCCTCAGGAATCTGACATCAGAGTAAATCCCCTCAGAAATCCACCATCAAAATAAATCCCCTCAGGAATTCACCATCAGAATAAATCCCCTCAGGAATCCACCATCAGAATAAATCCCCTCAGGAATCGAGCATCAGAATGAATCCCCTCAGGAATCTGACATAAGAGAAATCCCCTCGGGAATCTGACAGCAGAATAAATCCCCTCAGGAATCGGCCATCAGAATGAATCCCCTCAGAATTGGCCATCAAAATAAATCCAATCAGGAATCAGCCATCAGAATAACCCCCCTCAGGAATCGGCCATCAGAATGAATCCCCTCAGGAATCCACCATCAAAATGAATCCCCTCAGGAATCCACCATCAGAATAAATCCCCTCAGGAATCCACCATCAAAATAAATCCCCTCAGGAATTCACCATCAGAATAAATCCCCTCAGGAATCCACCATCAGAATAAATCCCCTCAGGAATCAGCCATCAAAATAAATTCAATCAGGAATCCACCATCAGAATGAATCCCCTCAGGAATCCACCATCAGAATAAATCCCCTCAGGAATCCACCATCATAGTAAATCCCCTCAGGAATCCACCATCATAGTAAATCCCCTCAGGAATTAAGCATCAGAATGAATCCCCTCAGAAATCCACCATCAGATTGAATCCCCTCAGGAATCCACCATCAGAATAAATCCCCTCAGGAAAAGTCGTTATGCAATTGCTCCTGCACAAGGAGGGAGTTTAGAGTTCGGAGCAGATCCCATTTAAGACCCGAACCGTTCCCGCTGCCCCCAGCAGCAGCCAGCCAGTCGCCATGCAGTGCCTTGCAGTCCGCACGACCAGCCGCGCCCTCGCGCTGTCCCGCCCGCTGTTTCTGAGCCGCGCCGCCCCGGCAGCCGGCCTGCACTCGAGCGCCGTCCGTCGCGACATCGACCAGGCCGCCAAGTACATTGGCGCCGGCGCTGCCACGGTCGGCGTAGCCGGATCCGGAGCCGGCATCGGCAACGTGTTCGGAAACCTGGTGATCGGGTACGCGAGGAACCCCAGCCTGAAGCAGCAGCTGTTCTCCTATGCTATCCTGGGATTCGCCCTGTCTGAGGCTATGGGACTGTTCTGCCTCATGATGGCCTTCCTCATTCTCTACGCTTTCTGAGAGGCTTTGGCGAATGGTCATTATTAGCTTCGGTTGCCGATGTAGTAGCTCTACACAAGTTGGGTTTCAATAAACAGTACCGGTAGGCCCTGTTGTTCGACTGTGCAGCCTCTAGAATACGAGTATGGAAGCCCAGCTGTAGTTTAAGGTTCCATTCTAACCAACTATTTAACTAGACTTTAAAATTTAGTGTTCACATTTCTAGCTGTATGTAATTAAATTAAAATACTATAGTTTCTAATGCCAATCGCTTGAAAGGCTATTTTTCAATTGCTTTAAATGATCAGTAGATATTAAATAGCGCTCACTGACAAACTAAAACTAGACGTTTTTTCAGTCTTTGCCTTTGTGCTAATTTAATTGCAAATGAAATAAAAATAAACTGTGTTTATGGTTTACTGATAATATTGATAATTAATAACTGATAATTAATCTAAGAAAGCAACATGACTTAATACTTGTGATGACTTGATATTGAGAGTTTGCATTTGCGGTTTTGGGGTTGGCCTGCGCTGGGGGGTTGGGGGCACGCTCAAGTTGCCTTTTAATTTATCGATTGTAATGTACGCACGTACTTTGTGCATGCCTAATATTAAAATATATATATCGACTGATTCTGGCTTTTGAGCCCTCGTGTTTTTGTTATCGTCCGCCAAATATTGCAATAATTGACTCTGTTAAAGTGGCGACGAGGAATGAGTCTTATAGGCTCAATAGGACCCTTTGAAGAGGGCACTGAGACCTGGCAGCAGTACCAGGAGCGCTTAGAACAGTTTTTCACAGCAAATGAAATCAGCAATGAAAAGAGACGAGCCGTGCTGCTGAGCATCTGTGGCAGGGACACAACTTCCGCTGGACTGGCGAGACATCAAGCAGGTGCAACAGCATCCGTCAGGGCAACCAGGACTCAAGAGCCTGCTGGACAAGTACGCCGATGTCTTCGAGCCGGGCCTTGGTCGGTACACGGGGCCCGCGGTTCGGCTGCAGCTGAAAGCCTCAGCGCGGCCGAGGTTCTTCAAGGCCAGGAACGTCCCGCTTGCGCTGAAGGAGAAGGTCGTGGCGCAACTCGAAAAAGAGATCGAACAGGGAGTGCTGAAGCCGGTGAGCAGCTCGGACTACGCGTCTCCGATCGTACCCGTTTTAAAGACAGATGGCTCGGTCCGCATATGCGCTGATTTTAAACAAACGGTGAACCTCGACGTCGAGCCCGACACGTACCCGGTGCCGAGAATCGAGGAGCTCTTCGCGAAACTGGCCGGCGGAAAGAAATTCACTAAGCTTGACTTGTCGCAAGCGTACTCGCAGCTGCCTCTGGACGAAGCCTCGCAAGAACTCTGCACCATCAACACCAGCAAGGGGGCTGCTGCGGTACACGAGACTGCCGTTCGGAGTTGCTCCCGCTGTCGGCATTTTCCAGCGCCAGATGGACTGCCTCCTGCAGGGCATTCCCCACGTCACCTGCTTTGTTGACGACCTGCTGGTTACCGGCGTGGATGATGACAGCCACCTGAAGACGCTGGAGCAGGTCCTTCGGCGACTGCAGCAGAGCGGCCTCCGGTGCGGCCTGAGTAAGTGCAGCTTTATGCAGCAGAGCATCAGCTACCTCGGGCACCGAATCGACGCCGAAGGGCTGCACCCTCTCCAGGACAAGGTGCGGGCGATCCAGGACGCGCCACCGCCCCGCGACCAGACGCAGCTGCGCAGCTTCCTCGGGCTGGTAAATTATTACGGCAAGTTCATGCCCAATCTGTCAACCGAACTGGCGCCGCTGAACCAGCTGCTGAACAAGGGCTCCCCCTGGCGATGGGACGCTGTGCAGGACGAGGCGTTTCGCAGGTGCAAGTCGCTACTCAGCCAGGCACCGGTGCTTGCGCATTTCGACCGTCAGAAGCCGCTGGTGCTCGAGTGCGACGCCTCGCCTTATGGCATCGGCGCCGTCATCAGCCACCGAATCGACGGAGTCGATAGGCCGATCGCCTTCGCCTCTCGCACGCTACATGAAGCAGAGACCCGATACTCCCAGCTCGAGAAGGAGGCGCTCGCAGTCATTTACGGAGTTAAGAAATTTCACATGTACCTGTTCGGGCGAGACTTCAAGCTGGTGAGCGACCACAAGCCGCTGCTCGGTCTGCTGCACCAGTCCAAGCCGATACCAGCACTGGCTTCTGGCAGAATCCAGCGGTGGGCGCTGCTCCTGGCCGGCTACCAGTACTCCATGGTCCACCGAGCGGGCAAGTCGCTGCTTCGAGCCGATGCGCTGAGTCGGCTGCCGCTGCCGGAGAAGCCGAAGGAAGCGCCAGCTCCAGCTGAAGTCGTCCTACTCATGGACTTCCTGGACGAGGGACCGGTGACGGCTCGGCACATCCGGACGTGGACTCGGACAGACCCGGACTTGTCCCGAGTTCTGCGTTTCACTGAGACCGGCTGCTGGCCAGAGCGGCCGCCGCCTGAGCTGCAGCCGTACTGCACGCGAGCCGACCAGCTGAGCACCCAAGACGGCTGTCTGCTCTGGGGCTGCCGAGTCGTAGTTCCCGAGGCCGGTCGAGAGGCGCTGCTGCACTGCCTGCACCAGGGGCACCAGGGCGCCACGAGAATGAAGGCGCTGGCTCGAAGCGTTTTCTGGTGGCCCAAGCTGGACGAGGCGATCGAGCGGCTGGTCGCCGCGTGCACCGAGTGCCAGGAGATGCAGAAGTCGCCAGGTCCGTTTCCACTGCAGCCGTGGGCGTGGCCGGACAAGCCGTGGTCGCGCCTGCACATTGACTACGCCGGGCCAGTCCAGGGCCGGATGTTGCTGGTTGTCGTGGACGCTCACTCCAAGTGGATGGACGTGCATGTGATGCCTTCGACGTCGTCGACTGCGACTATCGAGAAGCTGCGGTCGAGCTTTGCAACTCACGGTCTGCCGGACGTGATCGTCTCCGACAACGGTCCGAACCTGGTCAGCGCGGAGATGGAGACATTCCTGAGCAAGAACGGCATCCGGCACGTGCGCACGGCTCCGTACCACCCGGCGTCCAACGGCCAAGCAGAGCGAGCAGTTCAGACTCTGAAGCGTGCGCTGGCCAAGCAGCGAAGCGGCTCTCTGGAGGAGCGAGTCTCCCGGTTCCTCCTGACGTACCGAGTCACGCCGCATGCGACTACCGGGACGGCTCCCTGCGAGCTGCTGATGGGGCGGAGGCTGAAATCGTTGCTCGACCGAGTCCGCCCTGACCTGCCCGCCCGGGTGGCCGTCCAGCAGGCACTGCAAAAGGAGCAGCACGATGCCCACGCGCACGACCGCCGCATTAATGTCGGCGACTCGGTGCTGGCGCGAGACTTCGCGAGAGACGGACGCTGGAGACCGGCGACAGTCACGGACAGTTCTGGTGCGGCCGACTTCACGTGCCGGTTCGATGACGGCAGAGACGCACACAGGCACGTGGACCAGGTGCGCAAGCCGGCCGCGGTCAGTCAGCTTCCGACCAAGCCGGCGGTACCAGCGGCAGCGGTGCCGCAGTGCGATGCGGTGCCGAAGGGCGCATCCGAAGTTTTTGCTGACGGCGTTGCTACTGAGGCTGCGGCGGAGCCTGACGCCATGCCGCAGCTTCGCCGTTCGATGAGGAAGTGCGCTGCACCTGAGCGACTGACTTACAGCTGAAGTAACTGTTGTTGATGAACTCGATTTTAGTACCTTAGTTGTGTTGCTCGCTTCAATATTTTTTTTTAATTATTACTAATAGTGTTAATTTTTGTTAATCTTACTTTCATACTTAAGTGCGAAGGGATGTGATGACTTGATATTGAGAGTTTGCATTTGCGGTTTTGGGGTTGGCCTGCGCCGGGGGGTTGGGGGCACGCTCAAGTTGCCTTTTAATTTATCGATTGTAATGTACGCACGTACTTTGTGCATGCCTAATATTAAAAAATATATATCGACTGATTCTGGCTTTTGAGCCCTCGTGTTTTTGTTATCGTCTGCCAAATATTGCAATAGTTGACTCTGTTAAAATACTTTTTATCATTTTAATTATACTGGGGTACAACTCGTAAATCAATTGTGATGATCTGCTTCATGTGCTTCGGCAAATACTTCTACCTGCCGCAACGAAAAAATTCTGTTTTGATGAAGAATCGCCTCTCAACCGAAATAAGGACTCGAGAATAGCCTCTCAACCGAAATCAGGACTCGAGAATAGCCTCTCAAGTTCTCAACCGAAATCAGGACTCGAGAATAGCCTCTCAACCGAAATAAGGACTCGAGAATAGCCTCTCAACCGAAATAAGGACTCGAGAATAGCCTCTCAACCGAAATAAGGACTCGAGAATAGCCTCTCAACCGAAATAAGGACTCGAGAATAGCCTCTCAACCGAAATAAGGACTCGAGAATAGCCTCTCAACCGAAATAAGGACTCGAGAATAGCCTCTCAACCGAAATCAGGACTCGAGAATAGCCTCTCAACCGAAATCAGGACT
Organism: Macrostomum lignano; assembly: GCA_002269645.1. Lineage (NCBI taxonomy): Eukaryota > Metazoa > Platyhelminthes > Macrostomidae > Macrostomum > Macrostomum lignano. Next base: position 1,403,931 of record NIVC01000037.1, on the reverse strand, counting down.
CGAGAATAGCCTCTCAACCGAAATCAGGACTCGAGAATAGCCTCTCAACCGAAATCAGGACTCGAGAATAGCCTCTCAACCGAAATCAGGACTCGAGAATAGCCTCTCAACCGAAATCAGGACTCGAGAATAGCCTCTCAACCGAAATCAGGACTCGAGAATAGCCTCTCAACCGAAATCAGGACTCGAGAATAGCCTCTCAACCGAAATCAGGACTCGAGAATAGCCTCTCAACCGAAATCAGGACTCGAGAATAGCCTCTTAACCGAAATCAGGACTCGAGAATAGCCTCTCAACCGAAATAAGGACTCGAGAATAGCCTCTCAACCGAAATCAGGACTCGAGAATAGCCTCTCAACCGAAATAAGGACTCGAGAATAGCCTCTCAACCGAAATAAGGACTCGAGAATAGCCTCTCAACCGAAATCAGGATAAAAGGTTCAAAAATAGTTCGGCGCTGAAATTGTGTTAGTCTATGGTGTCTGAGGGAAACGTAATCGCAAAAAGTATGCATCTTTCGCGCTTATCGTCTTAAGTTTAAAATACATTTTTAATTGACGATCATTGTACATAGCTATTCATAATTTTTGTGTAAAGGTGTTTGTGAAGTCTAATTAGCTAGTTAGTTGAAGTTATAATGGCTGCTGATTCCGACCAAACAGAGACTCATACTTCGGCTATCGGTAATGCATCTGAAGTGGCTTTGCACACTGATGATCCCCTGACAACCATTAGCAGTGAGCAGTCACCGTCGGTCTGCTTAACAATGGATCAACTGTCTGGCAATGCCTCCAATGCCTACAATCCTGCTACATCGATTGATGGAGATCGGGGCTGTCCAGATTCCGCTGCCGCTACCTCTGCTAGAGCGATTGAGTCAACCCTGCTTGCCCCCAATGCTGAAGTAGATGACGAGGTAATTCAGATCGTCATGCTTCCGTGTAGAGCTTTTATGGAGAAAATAACAGCCTTTGAGTTAACATTTGAGTTTAGCTCTTCAGATTAATGATCTAAGACACCTTATCAGAGGCTTATCTACATCACTTTATCCCAGCATCGTAACCCTCAGAACCTGGATGCAGTGCCTTCGATGCCATTAAAATATTCTCAATCTCACTTTCATCACCCTAATCATCCTAAATGACCTCAAGCTGTCCGAATCTCCGTGACCCGCTGCATCACACCAATGACACATTTGAAATCGGATCTCCACGATATGAAGTTCCATGAACCAGGTAGCCTAGAGTCAACAGGTTGCACTATTTGTACACACGCTTGTACTCATTACTCAACCCCCAGAAGCCTGACGAGACTCCAGTCTGTCGGATCTGCCTGGACGGCGCCTCATCCGGACCGCTGCGCCGCCTCTGCGCCTGCCAGGGCACCGTGGGGAGCCTCCACCGGCACTGCCTGACCCGCTGGCTCGGCCTGTCAAAGAAGCAGCACTGCGAGCTGTGCCTGCAGCCGCTGCCGGTGGTGATCGACCAGCCGGGCCTGGTACAGTACATCCGGAACGCCCCTAAACGCTGCCACTGTGTGGCTTTGCTAGACTTGGTCAGCCTCCTGCTGATGCTGCCGCTCATTGTGTACTGCAATCTGCTCTCCGTGTCCGCTTTGCAACACTTCAGAGAGCTGCGCTACCTTCGCCTGCGGCAGTACTCCTTCTGGGAGATTTGCTTTGGCATTGTGCTGACCCCTTTCCTGCTGTCCGGCTTCCTGCTCTGGATCTGGTTCGTGTGCCGCGGCCACCGCTCTGAGTACAGGCGCTGGCGTCTGGAGCATCGGCGGGTGACGCTGTGCGAGTCCGAGTCCTCCCTAGCTGAGCAGTGAGCGCACCTCACTTAAAATCTCGGAATGCGATGTACTCATCATACTACTGACTGAAAAGTATAGTGCGCGCGGGTTTACAATAGTTTAGTGAATTTAATGAAAAGGAATCGCATATAGCGCTTATTAGACTACTGAATAGTACTAATATGCGCCAATCAGGCTGAGAGAACAACGAAAAAATGAATATAAAAAGTAGAGATTTGTCGCCAGTGAAAAAATCGAGGATTTACGACACAGCGAGGTTTATAAAGTGCTAAGTTGTTCACTTTTCAGCTATAATTACTTTAATTTCCATAAAATTTCTAATTCTATTCTATTTTATTTTTCTTTCTAAAAATCTGCAGGATATACTACTCATTAGCTATTACTCGCCCAATTTCCAGCTTGGTCAAGTGAAACTGTAATTTTTGGACCGAATATAAATGCCTACTGAGAGTAGTGCTCTAGCGCGCTCTCAAACATAGATAATTATATAAACTAACTGAAACCGCGAAAGTCGCGCAGAAATTAAACTGACTGCTCAAGCAGAAAAAAAACTCGCTATACGACCGTAGTTTTCAGTTCTCAGAAGTCTTCTGCCAATTTGTGTTATGAACAATTTAAACATGCCTGTCTGGACTTTTTATATCTGTCATGGATTCTTTTAGATACTGCGAAGGTTTTCGAAGGTTTGCTTACCTTCTGGCCCCTCAGCCCCTCCTGTCCCTTCTGTTTGATCCATTTTCTTTCGCACAGTTCGAGGAAAGTGCATAACGGGTTTGCATATATACTGAGAACATGAATTATGTTTATTGATCACAATGTGTATTGTGCCTTATCTGTCAATGATAGGCGTCCCTTTACTATTGATCTATAGAATTTCTACTGCTGAATAGAGCAGGGAGTTTTCAATTCAAAACAAAAACAACTGTTCAAAACCGTTTTTCCGGCATGCCAATAAATGCACGCATAAATATGAAATCTATAACTGTGTGTACTTACAAAATATTATATAGATGTTAGTGAGTGTGCTCTCTGCTGGGACTCGTAAAAATAGCAAATATTATTGAGGCGCCAGATTGGGAAAAATTATGAAAATGCTCAGAGAGTGCTCAGTTTCTTGCCTTCTGTAAGCTATTTAACTGACAAGATTCAGTTCTTTGTTCTAAATGTATACATTGTAAAAGTACGTAGACTCGTGGTATGTTCGTGCTGAGATAATGAGAAAGATAAGGAGGAGGGTGGCAGGGGTGGATTGAGGTGAAGAGACAGATAAGGAGGAGGGTGGCAGAGGGGGATTGAGGTGAAGAGACAGATAAGGAGGAGGGTGGCAGAGGGGGATTGAGGTGAAGAGACAGATAAGGAGGAGGGTGGCAGAGGGGGATTGAGGTGAAGAGACAGATAAGGAGGAGGGTGGCAGAGGGGGATTGAGGTGAAGAGACAGATAAGGAGGAGGGTGGCAGAGGGGGATTGAGGTGAAGAGACAGATAAGGAGGAGGGTGGCAGTGGATTGAGGTGAAGAGACAGATAAGGAGGAGGGTGGCAGTGGATTGAGGTGAAGAGACAGATAAGGAGGAGGGTGGCAGAGGGGGATTGAGGTGAAGAGACAGATAAGGAGGAGGGTGGCAGAGGGGGATTGAGGTGAAGAGACAGATAAGGAGGAGGGTGGCAGAGGGGGATTGAGGTGAAGAGACAGATAAGGAGGAGGGTGGCAGTGGATTGAGGTGAAGAGACAGATAAGGAGGAGGGTGGCAGAGGGGGATTGAGGTGAAGAGACAGATAAGGAGGAGGGTGGCAGAGGGGGATTGAGGTGAAGAGACAGATAAGGAGGAGGGTGGCAGAGGGAGATTGAGGTGAAGAGACATAAGGAGGAGGGTGGCAGAGGGGGATTGAGGTGAAGAGACATAAGGAGGAGGGTGGCAGAGGGGGATTGAGGTGAAGAGACAGATAAGGAGGAGGGCGGCAGAGGGGGATTGAGGTGAAGAGACAGATAAATAGGGAGGCAGAGGACAGTCTAAATGAAGGAAATAACTGGTAACAGATGAGGTGCTGGGGTCGAGCTAAGCACGTCTGCATCATTGCTTATAAATGTTTAATCGTTGATTAGACTGAACCTCGATAGAGGACTACTTAAAAACGCCCTATATTCACACGGAACTTCGTCTGTCTCTCCCTTCTCCAAGCTGCTCCGTTTGTGACGCGCTGTCTCTGCATGCCGGGCTGGTCTGAAGGCTTGCGTCCGCCAGTGGCGCCGCAGCGGCGACCGCAGGCGCTTCTGCTGAGGCTTTGACGTTTGTGCTGAGTATTGTCTCCAGACTGGCTGCGGCTGCCGTTTGGAGAGTGGAGGAGTGGAGAGACTATTTGTTATAATCTGCTGATAGCCGCCTCCCAACTACTCAGGGCTCTGATGGACCGCCACTGCCTGTCCTCCAGGGCTCTGATTGGCCCACCACTGACTCTCCTATCAGGGCTCTGATTGACCCGCCACTGGCTCTCCTATCAGGGCTCTGATTGACCCGCCACTGGCTCTCCTATCAGGGCTCTGATTGACCCGCCACTGGCTCTCCTATCAGGGCTCTGATTGACCCGCCACTGGCTCTCCTATCAGGGCTCTGTTGACCCGCCACTGCCCTGTCCTCTCGGGGCTCTTTTTGGACCGCCACTGCCTGTCCTCTCGGGGCTCTGATTGGCCCACCACTGCCTGTCCTCTCAGAGCTCTGATTGGCCCTGCCACTGACTCTCCTTTCAGGGCTTTGATGAGCCCGCCACTGTCCTGTCCTCTCAGGGCTCTGATTGGCCCCGCCACTGCCTCTCCTCTCAGGGTTCTGATTGGACCCCAACTCCTATTATTCGACAAAGCGACGCTCACCTCTACACTGGCCGCAGGCTCCAGCGCTCTCTGAATTCTTCACACTACTGCCACCACCACCGCCACCACCGCCGCTGATGGCCAGGCTGACCAGAGGCAGCACGGCGGAGTTTCTCTGTGCCGCCATCATGCCTTTCAGGTCCAGCTTCCTGCTGCCGCTGCCGGCGCTCGAGCTGCTCTTGTTGTAGGCCCGTCTGGCTGAGGAGGAAGTCGATGCTAGACTGTGCACCGTGGACAGCGGCTGCTGCTGGCCTGACAGTCTGGAGAACTGCATCTTGGAGCTAGTTGAGTCCATCCTGATGGCGAATTCGTTGCCGTAGATGCTCACCCTTCGTTTGCTGGTCAGCCTGCGGTGGTTTATCTTGCCGTTTGGGGTCGAGGATGCGCCTCCGCCGGAGCCGTCCGCGTCATCGGCGGTGGCGCCTGCGGATCTTTCGTCAGCGCCTTCAGTGACGGCGGACGGTCCAGCAGTGGACTCTGCAATAGGGTCATCCGTGGTCCGATGGCCGTACACCTGCTTGTTGAACTCTTCTCCGTTGAACATGCTTTTGTTGATAGCCACTAGGGCTGTTAGGCGCTGAAGTGTTGCATGATTGGGCTGTGTTTATAACAGCTGCTAATTGGATAATTATTGTGCCTATAGCCTGCCAATTGCAATGTTTCACCTGAGAGAAAGATCCTTTGGCGGTGAAGACCAAGTAATAAACAATGCAGACTGGCAGCGGCAGCAGCGGCAGGAACTCCAGCACATAACTGGCATTTATTGTCCAACTGGGCAGCGGCAGGCCCACCTCGTTCGGCTTTTTAAACCATTTAATTACCAGATTCGCCTGCGGAAAATGTTGATGTGGTCGCGCACGAAATTGAATCAAGGCAATAAGTTATAAACCTTTTTGTTAATCTAATCTTGACTAGACGCCTAAATAAGCTGTTTGTTGGGATATACAGGCAAAAGATAAGCATGCATCAACTACACTACTGTTAGTAGAAATAGAAGCAAAAATGAGTAAAATTTAATTTAACCCAACAAAAGTATCTGGGAAATTTCTGCTCTCACAATCAGAGCAGCCGGTGACAGCACGGTCCAGCAGACTTTCCACCATAGCGACAGATTTCCTCGCAGCATAATCTTGATGATGGCGCTGAACTGCTGCACACCGAACACCCAGCTGACGGTTGCCAGCTCCATGAGGCACAGTAGCGCCACCGACCAGGCGATGCCGTAGGCGTCAAGCAGTTCGACCAGGTGAAATCCCGCCTGCAGTTGTTTGTTGAAAATAGGCGCTCCGTTAATATTTGTGTGAAGGCTATTGCTGCAGCTATACTGTACTCGATAAGCATTTGGTTATGAGTTGATTAGTGCTGGCTCAAATAAAACTTTATAGTGCTGTTTTATGGGCATTGGGGGCACAGCTGGGTATTTGGGTCACAGCAGGGTATTTGGGTCACAACTGGGTATTGGGGTCACAGCTGGGGTATTGGAGTCACAGCTGGGGTATTGGAGTCACAGCTGGGGTATTGGAGTCACAGCTGGGGTATTGGAGTTACAGCTGGGGTATTGGAGTCACAGCTGGGGTATTGGGGTCACAGCTGGGGTATTTGGGTCACAGCTGGGGTATTGGCGTCGAAGCTGGGGTATTGGGGTGACAGCTGGGGTATTGGAGTCACAGTTGGGGTATTGGAGTCACAGCTGGGGTATTGGAGTCGAAGCTGGGGTATTGGAGTCACAGCTGGGGTATTGGGGTCACAGCTGGGGTATTGGAGTCACAGCTGGGGTATTGGAGTTACAGCTGTGGTATTGGAGTCACAGCTGGGGTATTGGGGTCACAGGTGGGGTATTGGAGTCACAGCTGTGGTATTGGAGTCACAGCTGGGGTATTGGGGTCGCAGCTGGGGTATTTAGGTCACAGCTGGGATATTTGGGTCACAGCTGGGGTATTTGGGTCACAGCTGGGGTATTTGGGTCACAGCTGGGGTATTTGGGTCACAGCTGGGGTATTTGGGTCACAGCTGGGGTATTTGGGTCACAGCTGGGGTATTTGGGTCACAGCTGGGGTATTTGGGTCACAGCTGGGGTATTTGGGTCACAGCTGGGGTATTGGGGTCACAGCTGTGGTATTGGAGTCACAGCTGGGGTATTGGGGTCACAGGTAGGGTACTCAGGCTACACCCTGAGGCTAAAGGATATGGGGTGCCGGCAGCCACAACAGAAACGGCAGCCAGGAGGCAGCAGGAACTCAGGCCGGCAGTCCCGCACAGAGGTGCTGAGCGGCAGCTGCAGGCCGGCCATGCCCAGACAGAAGGCCGGCAGCCACCAGACTCGAAGGCCTTCGCCGCCGACTCGCAGGAGGTCGTGAAAGCTGATTGGCCGGCCGCCGCAGAGACGCAGCGCGCCGGAGGTGGCGGTGAAGGCCACGGCGGACAGGCAGTCGGCACAGATGGCCAGGTTGAGAAAGGTGAGAATTGCCGCTGTCAAGAACAGAATCCCACTCAGCCAGGCCGGCTGCCAGCAGAGCAGCGCCGAGTAGGCAGCGAATGCGCCTGCGAGAGTCTCTGCAACAGCAGGGGGCAAACGGGGGCAATCGGATGTGGATCGCCATTGCCCAGGCTGTTTATCTCGGGGAGCTCAGAGTTTGCTTATTGAAAAGTTTTTTTCAAACTGAGGTATTGTTAGTTTTGTTGATTAGTTTGTAAGCTTGTTAATCCGCGTACTTAGGTTTTTTAGTAGCAAAAGTTCAAGATATCTAATTGGGGATGTCTCTCTGATAAATTAGAGATCAGAAAGATCAGAGAGAGAAGAAAGATTATAGAGAGATCACAGAGATCAAAGAGATCAGAGATCACAGAGATCAGAGAGATCACAGAGATCACAGAGATCACAGAGATCACAGAGATCAAAGAGAGCTCAGAGATCACAAAGATCAGAGAGATCACAGAGATCACAGAGATCACAGAGATCACAGAGATCAAAGAGAGGTCAGAGATCACAGAGATCAGAGAGATCAGACAAGTTTTTATTTTTTTCAATAAAAATCTATTAATCAAAGCAGATTTAGCATTAACAATGCATTAGCAAACACGCTAGCTGCCAAGAGTTACAACTCGTTAGAATTCGTCACTAGTGATAATATTAGCGAATCATGTGTCAATCAAATGCCGGGTTCGGTTCTTATCCTCAGCGATTACCGCACTAAACAGTGGCAGAGACGAGAGCGCCAGCACAGCTGAGAACAGCATCATGAGCGGCCACCAGCGGTCCAACAGGGAGCGGAGTCGTTGATGGCAACCGACGCACCTGCCAGACAGCCAGGTGTTGAGAACGTCGGCCAAAACCAGAGTGTGCAGACACTCTGAGGAAAAGCTGAGCAAGGCCAGGATGAAGCTCCAGAGGCTGGTTGCCCAGCGGAAGCCGGGATTGGCTGAGGCGGCGGTGGCCGACATGATGAATACGCTGTAGCGAAATCCCAGGCCTGTAATTATTAGTGCCCCCTGACTATGAACTTTAGCAATCCACTGTCTTGTATAGATTAGCAATCCACTGTCTTGTAGAGCTTAGCAATCCACTGTCTTGTATAGCTTAGCAATCCACTGTCTTGTAGAGCTTAGCAATCCACTGTCTTGTATAGCTTAGCAATCCACTGTCTTGTAGAGCTTAGCAATCCACTGTCTTGTAGAGCTTAGCAATCCACTGTCTTGTATAGCTTAGCAATCCACTGTCTTGTATAGATTAGCAATCCACTGTCTTGTAGATTAGCAATCCACTGTCTTGTATAGATTAGCAATCCACTGTCTTGTATAGCTTAGCAATCCACTGTCTTGTATAGATTAGCAATCCACTGTCTTGAATAGATTAGCAATCCACTGTCATGTGTATAGATTAGCAATCCACTGTCATGTGTATAGATTAGCAATCCACTGTCTTGTATAGATTAGCAATCCACTGTCTTGAATAGATTAGCAATCCACTGTCTTGTATAGATTAGCAATCCACTGTCATGTGTATAGATTAGCAATCCACTGTCATGTGTATAGATTAGCAATCCACTGTCTTGTATAGATTAGCAATCCACTGTCTTGTATAGATTAGCAATCCACTGTCTTGTATAGATTAGCAATCCACTGTCTTGTATAGATTAGCAATCCACTGTCTTGAATAGATTAGCAATCCACTGTCTTGTATAGATTAGCAATCCACTGTCTTGTATAGATTAGCAATCAACTGTCTAGATTAGCAATCCACTGTCTTGTATAGATTAGCAATCCACTGTCTTGTATAGATTAGCAATCCACTGTCTTGTATAGATTAGCAATCCACTGTCTTGTATAGATTAGCAATCCACTGTCTTGAATAGATTAGCAATCCACTGTCTTGTATAGATTAGCAATCCACTGTCTTCTCGGTGCATAGATTAACAATCCTCTTTATCCTCAATACATAGATTAGCAATTCACTATTGAATATGAGTACATAACTAGCACTCTAGTGCCCCCCCTTCGGGACGGCCAATAAGCAAGGAGCAAAATTATTTATACAAATCCATTAGAAAAGCACATTTTCTTAAGAACCAATTATTGCAAAATTTCAATACTTCTTCAGTGATACATCACCTTCCTTACTCGTATTCGAGTAAAATTGTCACGGACAAAGATGTTTTCTATGAATCTTTTTTTTTCCACAAGTAACAAAAGGACAACAAAATAAAGCCTTAGCAAGCATCCCCCTAAATAGCAAGCAACCCCCAGACAGCAAGCATCCCCCAGACAGCAAGCACCCACCAGACAGCAAGCACCCCACCCCCAGATAGCAAGCACCCCCCAGACAGCAAGCATCCCCCAGTCAGCAAGCACCCCCACCCCCAGATAGCAAGCACCCCCCAGACAGCAAGCATCCCCCCAGACAGCAAGCGCCCCCAGACAGCAAGCACCCCCCAGACAGCAAGCATCCCCCAGTCAGCAAGCACCCCCACCCCCATATGGCAAGCACCCCCCCCAGACAGCAAGCATCCCCCCAGACAGCAAGCGCCCCCAGACAGCAAGCATCCCCCAGTCAGCAAGCACCCCCACCCCCAGATAGCAAGCACCCCCAGACAGCAAGCATCCCCCCAGACAGCAAGCGCCCCCAGACAGCAAGCACCCCCAGACAGCAAGCATCCCCCAGTCAGCAAGCACCCCCACCCCCATATGGCAAGCACCCCCCCCCAGACAGCAAGCATCCCCCCAGATAGCAAGCGTCCCCCAGATAGCAAGCATCCCCCAGACAGCAAGCATCCCCCAGATAGCAAGCATCCACCAGACAGCAAGCATCCCCGGACAGCAAGCACCCTCAGACAGCAAGCATCCCCAGACAGTAAGATCCCCTAAATAGCAAGCATCCTCCAGACAGCAAGCATCCCCCCAGATAGCAAGCATCCCCCAGATAGCAAGCATCCCCCAGACAGCAAGCATCCCCCAGATAGCAAGCATCCACCAGACAGCAACAAGCATCCCCAGACAGCAAGCATCCCCGGACAGCAAGCACCCCCCAGACAGCAACAAGCATCCCCCAGACAGCAAGCATCCCCGGACAGCAAGCACCCTCAGACAGCAAGCATCCCCCAGACAGTAAGATCCCCCTAAATAGCAAGCATCCACCAGACAGCAAGCATCCCCGGACAGCAAGCACCCCTGGATAGAAAGAATCCCCCAGACAGCAAGCATCCCCCAGACAGCAAGCATCCTCAGACAGCAAGCACCCCCCAGACAGCAACAAGCATCCCCCAGACAGCAAGCATCCCGGACAGCAAGCACCCCCCAGACAGCAACAAGCATCCCCCAGACAGCAAGCATCCCCGGACAGCAAGCACCCTCAGACAGCAAGCATCCCCCAGACAGTAAGATCCCCCTAAATAGCAAGCATCCACCAGACAGCAAGCATCCCCGGACAGCAAGCACCCCTGGATAGAAAGAATCCCCCAGACAGCAAGCATCCCCCAGACAGCAAGCATCCTCAGACAGCAAGCACCCCCCAGACAGCAACAAGCATCCCCCAGACAGCAAGCATCCCGGACAGCAAGCACCCCCCAGACAGCAACAAGCATCCCCCAGACAGCAAGCATCCCCGGACAGCAAGCACCCCTGGATAGAAAGAATCCCCCAGACAGCAAGCATCCCCCAGACAGCAAGCATCCTCAGACAGCAAGCACCCCTGGATAGAAAGAATCCCCCAGACAGCAAGCATCCTCAGACAGCAAGCATCCTCAGACAGCAAGCACCCCTGGATAGAAAGAATCCCCCAGACAGCAAGCATCCTCAGACAGCAAGCATCCTCAGACAGCAAGCACCCCTGGATAGAAAGAATCCCCCAGACAGCAAGCATCCCCCAGACAGCAAGCATCCTCAGACAGCAAGCACCCCTGGATAGAAAGAATCCCCCAGACAGCAAGCATCCTCAGACAGCAAGCACCCCTGGATAGAAAGAATCCCCCAGACAGCAAGCATCCTCAGACAGCAAGCACCCCTGGATAGAAAGAATCCCTGGATAGAAAGAATCCCTAGTTAGTACGTTATTTTTGGGGCTAGTAGAAGTTTAATCGATTTTTTGAGCTTCACCAATTACCAAATAGGCTACTATTATAAGTAGCAATTGTGAAACCGAAGCCTGAGCGCACTCACTGTCGTCAAACAGGCTGGAAATTTCCAGCGAGCTGTCGGTGGACATGATGATGCCGGCGAACGAAAACAGGATGAAGCCGCAAAAGAAGCTGACGAGGAAGTCAATAATTGCCACGGACACTGCGGTTCTGCGAGGAGGGTTGGGATCAGGTAAATTAGCTCGCCCAGAGCGCTTTATAATCGGGATAGGGGGATTTTCTGCAGATAGAATCGGGATAGGGAAATTTTTAAGAGAGAATCGGGATAGGGGAATTTTCTGCAGAGAGAGTCGAGATAGGGGAATTTTCTGCAGATAGAATCGGGATAGGGGAATTTTCTGAAGATAGAATCGGGATTAGGGGATTTTCTGTAGACAGAATCGGGATTTGGGGAATTTTTTAAGAGAGAATCGGGATAGGGGAATTTTCTGCAGAGAGAGTCGAGATAGGGGAATTTTCTGCAGATAGAATCGGGATAGGGGAATTTTCTGAAGATAGAATCGGGATTAGGGGATTTTCTGTAGACAGAATCGGGATTTGGGGAATTTTTTAAGAGAGAATCGGGATAGGGGAATTTTCTGCAGAGAGAGTCGAGATAGGGGAATTTTCTGCAGAGAGAATCGGGATAGGGAAATTTTCTGCAGAGAGAGTCGAGATAGGGGAATTTTCTGCAGATAGAATCGGGATAGGGGAATTTTCTGCAGAGAGAGTCGAGATAGGGGAATTTTCTGCAGGTAGAATCATGATAGGGGAATTTTCTGCAGATAGAATTGGGATAGGGGAATTTTCTGCAGATAGAATCGGGATAGGGGAATTTTCTGAAGATACAATCGGGATAGGGGAATTTTCTGCAGATAGAATTGGGATAGGGGAATTTTCTGTAGGCAGAATCAGGATAGGGAAATTTTCTGAGGATAGAATCAGGATAGGGGAATTTTCTGCAGATAGAATCAGGATAGGGGAATTTTCTGAAGATAGAATCGGGATAGGGGAATTTTCTGCAGATAGAATCAGGATAGGGGAATTTTCTGAAGATAGAATCAGGATAGGGGAATTTTCTGAAGATAGAATCAAGATAGGGGAATTTTCTGCAGATAGAATTGGGATAGGGGAATTTTCTGTAGATAGAATCGGGATAGGGGAATTTTCTGTAGACAGAATCGGGATAATGGAATTTTCTGTAGACAGAATCGGGATTAGGGGAATTTTTTAAGAAAGAATCGGGATAGGGGAATTTTCTGCAGAGAGAGTCGGGATAAGGGAATTTTCTGCAGACAGAATCGGGACAGGGGAATTTTCTGCAGAGAGAGTCGGATAGGGGAATTTTCTGCAGAGAGAATCGAGATAGGGGAATTTTCTGTAGACAGAATTGGGATTAGGGGAATTTTTTAGGAGAGAATCGGGATGGGGGAATTTTGCTGCAGTGAGAATCACGAATTTTCTGCAGAGAGAATCGGGATAGGGGAATTTTATTAAGAGAGAATCGGGATTGGGGAATTTTCTGCAGAGAGTCGGGTTAGGGGAATTTTCTGTAGACAGAATCGAAATAGGGTAATTTACTGCAGAGAGAATCGAAATAGGGTAATTTTCTGCAGAGAGAATCGAAATAGGGTAATTTTCTGTAGACAGAATTGGGATGAGGGGAATTTTTTAAGAGAGAATCGGGATAGGGGAATTTTCTACAGAAAGAATCAGGATAGGGGAATTTTCTGCAGACAGAATTGGGATTAGGGGAATTTTTTGAGAGAATCGGGATAGGGCAATTTTCTGAAGACAGAATCAGGATAGGGGAATTAGAGAGAACTACGCTATGAGAAATGTTTCTAGCAAGGAATTTGTTAGGGAGATTTTCTATATATACGAGCTAGATTATGATTGGGGAATTCTCCGAATCAAAAAACCCTAGTCATGAATTCTCACTTCTTGCAGCCGGTGTGAAACCGGTTGTAACTGGACAAATTGATCAGGCACCCGAACCCGATGCCCAGGTTGTAGAACACCTGCACGAGAGCTTCGTACCAAGCCTGCGGCTCTGTGAGGATGTCCCAGTTGGGCCGGATAAACAGGCGAATGCCGGTCAGTGAGCGCGAGTCCCGCACAGCCAGGATGAACAAGATGACGATGAGCAGCAGGCCCAGGACTAGGCACACGCTGAGTATCTGCGCGGCGATGGGGCGGAACGGGGGCGGTAGGGGGCGCTTAGGATTCTGTATGGGGGAGAGAGAGAGTATTTGATACTGATTGGAGTGGCGCAGAGGAAGATAGATAGAGATGGATAGAGATGGGCAGAGCTTGATATAGATGGGCAGAGACGGATATAGATGAATAGAGATGGATAGAGATGGACGGAGCTGGATAGAGATGGGCAGAAATGGATAGAGATGGATATAGATGAATAGAGATGGATAGAGATGGACGGAGCTGGATAGAGATGGGCAGAAATGGATAGAGATGGATAGAGATGGATAGAGATGGATAGAGATGGGCAGAGACGGATAGAGATGAATAGAGATGGATAGAGATGGATAGAGATGGATAGAGATGAATAGAGATGAACAGAGATGGACAGAGATGGATAGAGATGGACAGAGATGGATAGAGATGGATAGAGATGGATAGAGATGAATAGAGATGAACAGAGATGGACAGAGATGGATAGAGATGGACAGAGATGGATAGAGATGGGCAGAGATGGATAGAGATGGATAGAGATAGATAAAGATGGGTAGAGATGAATAGAGATGGATAGAGATGGATAGAGATGAACAGAGATGGATAGAGATAGATAAAGATGGGTAGATATGAATAGAGATGGATAGAGATGGATAGAGATGAACAGAGATGGATAGAGATAGATAAAGATGGGTAAAGATAAAGATGGAATAAAGACGGGATAAAGATAAAGATGGAAAGAGATAGATAGAGATGAATAGAGATGGGCAGAGATGAATAGAGATGGGCAGAGATGAATAGAGATGGGCAGAGATGATTAGAGATGGGTAGAGATGATTAGAGATGGGTAGAGATGAATAGAGATGGGTAGAGATGAATAGAGATGGGTAGAGATGATTAGAGATGGGTAGAGATGATTAGAGATGGGTAGAGATGATTAGAGATGGGTAGAGATGATTAGAGATGGGTAGAGATGATTAGAGATGGGTAGAGATGATTAGAGATGGGTAGAGATGATTAGAGATGGGTAGAGATGATTAGAGATGGGTAGAGATGATTAGAGATGATTGGTAAAGATCGATAGAGATCGGAAAGATACGGATTCAGGCGAATTAATATCGGAGGAAAATGGCGAGCAATGGCGATGCGGGAAAGGGAGGTAGAAAGGGAGAATTAAAGAGCAGTTCAATTTTGAGTCGCTCAGCAACTCATTAATTTTTTTAATTAGCTGCTGGTGCGCTTGTAAGTATTGCTTTTATTATAAAAAAAATCGGTGACTTGAACGCTAAAAATAACTGGTTAGAGAACAAGTTGCTGTTCATAAGAAGATCTGGTTCCATGAAGTTTACAATAAATATTGCTGTTATCAAGAGTTAGCTCTGGTATAGCAAGTGGCGCAGGTTAGTTTTTATTCGTAACGGTTTAGCCAAAACCATTAGCCAAAAATATTATACAATATTTCGTCCAAGCATTGGTTTACCATCATTGTGGCTAAGTTTATTGGCCGTTCAAATGTCTGAAAACAATGTTTTGGACTTATTAATTGAAGGTTCAGAAGTGATACACAGGTAGGGATTTATTGACTGATCGGCTGATTGGTTTACTGTTTGATTGATATATTGATTGATGGTGGATGGCTTGATTGATTGATTGATTGATTGATTGATTGATTAATTGATTGATTGACTGATTGATTGATTGATTGATCGATTGATTGATGGATTTCTTGATTGATTGATTGATTGACTGATTGATGGCTGATTGATTGGTTGATTGGCTGATTGATTGATTGATTGATTGATTGATTGATTGATTGATTGATTGATTGATTGGTTGATTGGCTGATTGATTGATTGATTGATTGATTGGTTGACTGATTGATTGATTGATTGATTGATGAATTTCTTGATTGATTGATTGATTGATTGACTGATTGATGGCTGATTGGTTGATTGGTTGATTCATTCATTCATTCTTTCATTCATTCATTCATTCATTTATTCATTCATTCATTCATTGGTGGATTGATTGATTGATTGATTGATTGATTGATTCATTCTTTCATTCATTCATTCATTCATTTATTCATTCATTCATTCATTGGTGGATTGATTGATTGATGGATTGCTTGCTTGCTTGCTTGATTGATTGAATGATTGGTTGATAGTTTCATAGGCCATAGAAGATATAGCTACCTTTCCAGAATTTCGAATGCCCCTGCACAGAGACAGCGCAATGAGCAGCCACATGAGCAGGCAGCAGCCCCACAGCTGCCAGTTGATGCTGTTAAATTCGCCCGAGTTGTCCGGGGAGAGCCCGAGCACACCGAATCTGACAGGTGACAAGATTGACGGCTTTGTGCTCATGCTATCGGTCTGTGGATAGTAGATTACATTGTCACACCTGCTCCATCAGCATCAGGGGATATTTATCAACCAGTGTCACACCTGAGCAGTTCTGCTCCATCAGCATCAGGGGATATTTATCAACCAGTGTCACACCTGAGCAGTTCTGCTCCATCAGCATCAGGGGATATTTATCAACCAGTGTCGCACCTGAGCAGTTCTGCTCCATCAGCATCAGGGGATATTTATCAACCAGTGTCACACCTGAGCAGTTCTGCTCCATCAGCATCAGGGGATATTTATCAACCAGTGTCGCACCTGAGCAGTTCTGCTCCATCAGCATCAGGGGATATTTATCAACCAGTGTCACACCTGAGCAGTTCTGCTCCATCAGCATCAGGGGATATTTATCAACCAGTGTCGCACCTGAGCAGTTCTGCTCCATCAGCATCAGGGGATATTTATCAACCAGTGTCACACCTGAGCAGTTCTGCTCCATCAGCATCAGGGGATATTTATCAACCAGTGTCGCACCTGAGCAGTTCTGCTCCATCAGCATCAGGGGATATTTATCAACCAGTGTCACACCTGAGCAGTTCTGCTCCATCAGCATCAGGGGATATTTATCAACCAGTGTCGCACCTGAGCAGTTCTGCTCCATCAGCATCAGGGGATATTTATCAACCAGTGTCACACCTGAGCAGTTCTGCTCCATCAGCATCAGGGGATATTTATCAACCAGTGTCACACCTGAGCAGTTCTGCTCCATCAGCATCAGGGGATATTTATCAACCAGTGTCACACCTGAGCAGTTCTGCTCCATCAGCATCAGGGGATATTTATCAACCAGTGTCACACCTGAGCAGTTCTGCTCCATCAGCATCAGGGGATATTTATCAACCAGTGTCGCACCTGAGCAGTTCTGCTCCATCAGCATCAGGGGATATTTATGAACCAGTGTCACACCTGAGCAGTTCTGCTCCATCAGCATCAGGGGATATTTATCAACCAGTGTCGCACCTGAGCAGTTCTGCTCCATCAGCATCAGGGGATATTTATCAACCAGTGTCGCACCTGAGCAGTTCTGCTCCATCAGCATCAGGGGATATTTATCAACCAGTGTCGCACCTGAGCAGTTCTGCTCCATCAGCATCAGGGGATATTTATCAACCAGTGTCGCACCTGAGCAGTTCTGCTCCATCAGCATCACGGCAATCAGGATCAATAATCAGCAGCAATAGAACTAATTGACGTCACACCTGAAATATTCCCTACTGGCCACGATAAAATTAACAGCCGTGAAGTTGGTGACGCTCAATACAGCGGAAGTGCCATTCAAATCGGTGCCATTTTCTGACCAGCTTTCATTGTAGACGCTGAAGCTGCAGTCTAAAATAGAAGGAGAAATTATTAGGGAATAAATCAACGTGTCTCTGGCAACGGGAGGCCGAACATTTGCTATCTGTCCTTGTTAGGTTGGTGAACACTTTCCGGGATTTAGATCCCAGCTGCTCAATCCGCCAGATTGCTTTCGTCAGGCGATTCGTGACCGGCCAACACTCTGAGACGTCTCTCAGATTCGAGTTCAGAATTTTGAAACAGCTGCTGCCATGCAGTCTCGAGTGGCATTTCAGCTGACCGTTTCATCTCACGTGCCAGCTGCTTCCCAGTTCCGCCTGCCTCCCCTGCCTTCTTTGAGCTCTCCGCTCGCTCCTAGATCTCTCGGATCTCTCTGATCTCCCTGATCTCTCTGATCTCTCTCTCTCTCTCTCTCTCTCTCTCTCTCTCTCTCTCTCTCTCTCTCTCTCTCTCTCTCTCTCTCTCTCTCTCTCTCTCTCTCTCTCTCTCTCTCTCTCTCTCTCTCTCTCTCTCTCTCTCTCTCTCTCTCTCTCTCTCTCTCTGGGGACTGGGGACTGACAAACCGCCAGGTACGAACATCAAGGTCGACAATCATCTTCTCCGACCCATCCCAATGGTCTTTCCTTTTCACCCATCTACGGTCTGGCTTGCCAACGAGATTGCTAAAAACTTTGATAAGCTACAAAATAAACCAGGCTCCCGCATACTGCCCGCTTTTACACGGCAACGTAACTTACAGAGCCTCCTGGCTCCCAATAAGTTCAAGTCTCAGCCAGGAAACATTTAATCATTTTAACCAGTGCGCTATTTTTACCCTATTAAAGTACAATACTTATTCACGTGTCATTTATTTTATTTTATTCAAACTGCTTAATTGTACGCTCAATATTGATTTTTATGCTCCTACCCCCAATACCGGCATTTCATCTAATCGTATAGTATCGCATATCGTATAGTACTTCGAAATAACAATTTTTTATAACAAATATACTGTCGTTTAAAATGAATGGTGGAAAGCCTCTGGGACAAGTTAGAGCTAGGCAAAACAGGGTTTTAAAAAGTACATCCCTCATATGTACAACTACTCATCAATTCTATCAGACTAAGAAAAATAATACTTAAAAGACCAACTTGAATTGCATGACACACAGATTTTTTGGCCTGACGAAGAGCCCAGAGGCTCGAAACCGGTAGCCCATATTAAATTAATTAAGTCTTTTGATTTTTTTAAACACGCCGTGACCTCTCTTCTCTCTCTCTCTACCTCTCTCTATCTCTCTGATCTCTCTGATCTCCCTGATCTCTCAGATCTCTCTCTCTCTCTCTCTCTCTCTCTCTCTCTCTCTCTCTCTCTCTATCTATCTCTCTGATCTCTCTGATCTCTATGATCTCTCTGATCTCTCTCTCTCTCTCTATCTCTCTGATCTCTCTGATCTCTCTGATCTCCCTGATCTCCCTGATCTCTCTGATCTCTCTGATCTATCTGATCTCTCGTCTGCTCCGTGTCTTGTCTCGTCCTGTAGTCTCTCCCTCTCCCGCACTCACTGGCGCTGTTGAAGCTGTGTTCGCAGTTGGCCCAGGGCAGGTTGGGCGCCAAAGAGGCAAAGAAATAGTACAGGCACAGCGCGCCCATGGCGCTGTAGTACACGGCCAGGTAGAGCAGAATAATGAAGGACGCAATGCCGATGCCCCGGCTAATGGGCACAATTTTCCACACTCTGTAGAAGCCTTCGCGAAAGTATTGGCCTAGTATGAGCTCCAGAAAGTAGATCGGTATGCCGCAGATGATCATCATGATGAGGTAGGGGGCGAAGAATGCGCCTGGAATGAGTGGGAATTCGAGCGAGTACTATAGATCCCACCGACAAGGAGGTGACTTTGATCCCACCGAGATCCCACCAAAAGTTAGTGTAGTGGATGTAGGCTTGCTTATCCGGAAGTGAAGTACGCTGATACACGTATCATTGACCCTCCTATCGAAAGTAGCTTAGATCCCACCTACCGGAAGTGGCTTAGATCCCACCTACCGGAAGTGGCTTAGATCCCACCTACCGGAAGTGGCTTAGATTCCATCTACCGGAAGTGGCTTGGATTCCATCTACCGGAAGTGGCTTAGATTCCACCTACCGGAAGTGGCTTAGATTCCATCTACCGGAAGTGGCTTGGATTCCATCTACCGGAAGTGGCTTAGATTCCACCTACCGGAAGTGGCTTAGATTCCACCTACCGGAAGTGGCTTAGATTCCACCTACCGGAAGTGGCTTAGATTCCACCTACCGGAAGTGACTTAGATCCTACCTACCGGAAGTGGCTTAGCTCCTACCTACCGGAAGTGGTTTAGCTCCTACCTACCGGAAGTGGCTTAGCTCCTACCTACCGGAAGTGGCTTAGCTCCTACCTACCGGAAATGGCCTAGATCCCGCTCCACCTACAGGAAATGGCATAAATATCAAATGTCACCTGTAAGCAAATCAAACTCATGCTACTCTACAAACACACCCATAATCCTCAGGAAATCGCTCTCACCTCCGCCGTACTTGAAGCAGAGAACGGGGAATCGCCACACGTTGCCCATGCCGATTGTAAAGGCCATGCAGGAGACGAAGAAATCGTACTTTCCCCTCCAGGCGTGCCAGTAGTGATCGGCGTCTTCGTCGCTCTCGTGGGATCGCGTCTGACAAGGGAGCGGTTTGGTTGGGTGACACTTTTGGGATGATGAGGCACAATTATTGGAGATGAGTCACATTCGAATGTGGTGATGAATTACGCTTACATGTATAAAGTACAAGTCATAATCATGGGTTGATGAGTCATACTCATGAGGTGATGAGTCATACTCATGGGTTGATGAGTCATACTCATGGGTTGATGAGTCATACTCATGGGTTGATGAGTCATACTCATGGGTTGATGAGTCATACTCATGGGTTGATGAGTCATACTCATGGGTTGATGAGTCATACTCATGGGTTGATGAGTCAAACTCATGGGTTGATGATTCATACTTATGAGTTGATGAGTCATACTTATGAGTTGATGAGTCATACTCATGGGTTGATGAGTCATACTCATGAGGTGATGAGTAATACCCATGGGTTGATGAGTTATTCTCATTGTGTGATGAGTCATACTCATTTTCACACTCATACTCATTACTCAAATTTGCTGCTTTAACGTCTCCTGCCCTATCTTGTAATCAAAATATCGAAGGTTTGTGAAAAAATCTTGAATGAGAAAAAGCAGTGCTTCTACAGGTATAGCAGAAATTTATATGAATTTCTATCGAACTGCTTTTTCTGCTTTGAATAGGCCCCTATTGAGTTTTCATTGATTTCGGATAAACTGCTTTGAGGCAGCAATGGGCAGTGCTGCATGCGCTGTATTGATGAGATTTTCCCATGCCCAAGGCGGTACTTGCTTCGTAAGCATGCTCCCTAATTTCTTCTCAGCCTTTGTAACAAACAGCTCTTTAAAAATAAAATGTTATTCTACAAAACGCGTTTAGATCTTATCACCGATAAACACTCGGGGTCCCTTCTCATTCCCCAAAACGACACTGGGAAGCCGTCTCATTCCCCAAAACGACAATGGGAAGCCGTCTCATTCCCCAAAAAGCACTCGGACACTTTCATATCCATGACAGCTCAATTACGGAAAATCACCTCAGCCTTTTCGTTCGCCCTCGCCGAACTGTCGACAACTTCGCCAACGATTGTCGCCGAGGCTGTCTCAGCTGCACCCTCGCCGTAGTTGTCAGCGCGGCTGTCAATCATGCGAAAGGCCGAATTGTCCTGTCCGAGTTCGGATTCGCCTGGCTCCTCGCGAACTTCGCCGCTGATATAATCTGGCACTGTCTTGTCCAGCCAGTAGAAGGCGTTGGCCAGAGTGGCGCCAGAGTTCTGAGTCGGCTGGATCAGCTGGCGGTAGAGATATGGAAAGGGTGAGGCAAGATCCCATCGCATTGAGAGGCTGCTGCTGACCAACAGAATTGATTGGCTGGGATAAGATCGATGCTACAGCTGGGATCGAGTGGCTGAGATGCATGCACTTCTATCACCTGTTTCGTCCAAAGATTGCTTTTCCTTCATTACCTCCGGAGGAAAAATCGCTCTCACCCTGTTAGTTAATTACCGCAATGAAGGAAGGAGGTAGATATTTAAGAGCTGCAGCAGCTTAGAGGTTAGCATTCTAGACTAATATGCAAATAGATTCTATATTCAATAGTCCTGCATAAGCCCATTGCAAAGTTCGTTATGTACTTCGGTAGAAAAGCGGACGCTATAATGTTAGCAATTTGTAATAATATATGCATAACAGTATTTCTAAGTGTAGCATTTACTCCATACATTTTCTGCCGGATGAAGCGTCTGAAGATGAAGGAA
This sequence comes from Macrostomum lignano, assembly GCA_002269645.1. Lineage (NCBI taxonomy): Eukaryota > Metazoa > Platyhelminthes > Macrostomidae > Macrostomum > Macrostomum lignano. Next base: position 1,382,366 of record NIVC01000037.1, on the reverse strand, counting down.
GATTGAGAGATGCGTACAGGGAGGATGCTGGGATAGATGCAGGGAGGATACTGGGGTAGATGCAGGGAGGATACTGAAGTAGATGCAGGGAGGATACTGAAGTAGATGCAGGGAGGATACTGAAGTAGATGCAAGGAGGATACTGAAGTAGATGCAGGGAGGATACTTGGGTAGATGCAGGGAGGATACTGAAGTAGATGCAGGGAGGATACTGAGGTAGATGGAGAGAGGATACTGGGGTAGATACAGGGAGGATATTGGGGTAGATGCAGGGAGGATATTGGGGTAGATGCAGGGAGGATACTGGGGTAGATGCAGGGAGGATACTGAAGTAGATGCAGGGAAGATACTGAGGTAGATGCAGGGAGGATACTGGGGTAGATGCAGGGAGGATACTGAAGTAGATGCAGGGAAGATACTGAGGTAGATGCAGGGAGGATACTGGGGTAGATGCAGGGAGGATACTGAGGTAGATGCAGGGAGGATACTGTGGTAGATACAGGGAGGGTACTGTGGTAGATGCAGGGAGGATACTGTGGTAGATACAGGGAGGATACTGAGGTTGATCCAGGGAGAAAACTGGGGCAGATACAGGGAAGATACTGAGGTAGATGCAGGGAGGATACTGAGGTAGATGCAGGGAGGATACTGAGGTAGATGCAGGAAGGATACTGAGGTAGATGCAGGGAGGATACTGAGGTAGATGCAGGGAGGATACTGAGGTAGATGCAGGAAGGATACTGAGGTAGATGCAGGGAGGATACTGAGGTAGATGCAGGGAGGATACTGAGGTAGATGCAGGGAGGATACTGAAGTAGATGCAGGGAGGATACTGAGGTAGATGGAGGGAGGATACTGGAGGATACTGCAGACAGCAGACCACCCGAATTCACAAAAAAAGGCTGCCTCGCTGCACACTAAACATTGAATATGAAAATTGAGCAAATTGAATCGGCGATTCAGATAAGGATTAACCTGTTGTTCAGAATATTGGCTGCTCAACAATATTGAATGACGCAGTGGATGATGGAGCATGTTGGGAAATAAACCAGCTAGCGACATGTTAATCAAAATCATGGAATTTATCCCCTGATTTAGCCACGAAGGTTTCAACCTAAAAATTAAAATTATTTACCTTGAAGTTCCTGATCTGGACGCTTAATTACAGTCAGGCACTTTTATGCTTTAAAAAAGCAACTTAGAAAGAGTTTACACTCCAGTTCCTCTGCCTTAGATAGTCTTGGCCGAGGTGGAGACAAAAATAGAAACAATGAGAGTACTTTAAAATGATCAAAGCGGCGTACCTGCGCTTTGAGTAGCCCTTTTAAGACATACACCATCGAGGCCATTAGTCTTTGAAAGAAATATAAATATGTATATTCACTTTCCATTAGCGACATCGTCCCTCAACCAGCGCCGACGCCACACCACTCACCTGGGCCAATTTGCACTTCTTTTGCCAGAGCGCCAAGGCGCAGCCAATCCCTATTGCGCAGACTGGCAGCAGGGCGATGGTGTAGCCTACAGCCACTGACCAGGTGGGGTAGGTGTACGACCCGTACTTGAGGGGCTCCGGCTGTGCCCAGCTGTAGATCAGGATTGCCTGCGCCAGTTCAGATAGTGAGGGTCTGAGCCAGTTCAGATAGTGAGGGTCTGAGCCAGTTCAGATAGTGAGGGTCTGAGCCAGTTCAGATAGTGAGGGTCTGAGCCAGTTCAGATAGTGAGGGTCTGAGCCAGTTCAGATAGTGAGGGTCTGAGCCAGATCAGATAGTGGGGGTCTGAGCCAGTTCAGATAGTGAGGGTCTGAGCCAGATCAGATAGTGAGGGTCTGAGCCAGTTCAGATAGTGAGAGTCTGAGCCAGATCAGATAGTGAGGGTCTGAGCCAGTTCAGATAGTGAGGGTCTGAGCCAGATCAGATAGTGAAGGTCTGAGCCAGTTCAGATAGTGAGGGTCTGAGCCAGATCAGATAGTGGGGGTCTGAGCCAGTTCAGATAGTGAGGGTCTGAGCCAGATCAGATAGTGAGGGTCTGAGCCAGTTCAGATAGTGAGAGTCTGAGCCAGATCAGATAGTGAGGGTCTGAGCCAGTTCAGATAGTGAGAGTCTGAGCCAGATCAGATAGTGAGGGTCTGAGCCAGTTCAGATAGTGAGGGTCTGAGCCAGATCAGATAGTGAAGGTCTGAGCCAGATCAGATAGTGAGGGTCTGAGCCAGTTCAGATAGTGGGGGTCTGAGCCAGATAGTGAGGGTCTGAGCCAGATAGTGAGGGTCTGAGCCAGATAGTGAGGGTCTGAGCCAGTTCAGATAGTGAGGGTCTGAGCCAGATAGTGAGGGTCTGAGCCAGATCAGATAGTGAGGGTCTGAGCCAGTCGAGAACGCACCATTTCTAGAATGATTAACATTCTAGAAAGCAAGAAACAAGATTGGCATAAGGAAATCTGTTCTGACAGGCTGTTTTCCCCTAGAAGCAGCAAGTGCGTCACTTTCGATTTCAAAGAAAATGCATACAAATATTTAGCTCGCCAAGAGCGGCTTTCTTTTAGCAATATGATTTAAGAGCTTAAGATCTCTTTGCTGAAGCAAAAGCAGCAAACAAGTAAAATAGTCCACTGTAACTTCAAAGGAGAAAGCAGCTTCAAGGTCTCGTCTTGTAGTCTGCCGGGAGAATCAAAGAGTGAAGTACCCCAGGCAGATCCTCATATAGCGCCACGCCCATTTTTTCAACCCTTTTTTACTTGTTATCTCCGTATTTCAATATGATGTGGCTCGAAAAAAATTATGAAATTTTCAATTTAATCAAGCTAACGAGCCGCGTCAGGAAGCTGGGAATTTCGAAAGGATCATCATCACGTCTCTTAGAAACTTAGCCGACGCGGGAATATTGTGACAAGGAAATTTTATCTCTTGATGCAAATTGTCTGCCCTGTTGCCTTGTTGATTCCATGTTGATATTTGATCCGATTTTTGTCTTTATTTTGCTTTTTAATCAGAGGAATCTACTCATGAGTAGCATAAAAGGGTTTCTCGCCTAATAAAATAACCATTTCTTATGCTTACTCTGACAAATAATATTTCTTTCATACGACTCGTGTCGAATGAGATTCGTTTTAATTGAGATTCGTTCTAAATGAGATTCGTCTAAATGAAGCTTGTCTAAATGAGGTTTGTTTAAATGAGCTTCATTTAAATGAGATTTGCTTAAATGAGTTTCGTCCTAACTAGATTCGTCTAAATGAGATTCCTTTTAAATGAGATTCGTTTTGAATAAGATTTGTTTAAATAAGATTCGCTTAAAATCAATTTGATTAAAAGAGATTCGTCTAAATGAGATTCGTTTTAAATAAGATTTGTTTAAATAAGATTCGCTTAAAATCAATTTGATTAAAAGAGATTCGTCTAAATGAGATTCGTTTTGAATAAGATTTGTTTAAATAAGATTCGCTTAAAATCAATTTGATTAAAAGAGATTCGTCTAAATGAGATTCGTTTTGAATAAGATTTGTTTAAATAAGATTCGCTTAAAATCAATTTGATTAAAAGAGATTCGTCTAAATGAGATTCGTTTTAAATAAGATTTGTTTAAATAAGATTCGCTTAAAATCAATTTGATTAAAAGAGATTCGTCTTAATGAGATTCGTTTTGAATAAGATTTGTTTAAATAAGATTCGCTTAAAATCAATTTGATTAAAAGAGATTCGTCTAAATGAGATTCGTTTTGAATAAGATTTGTTTAAATAAGATTCGCTTAAAATCAATTTGATTAAAAGAGATTCGTCTAAATGAGATTCGTTTTGAATAAGATTTGTTTAAATAAGATTCGCTTAAAATCAATTTGATTAAAAGAGATTCGTCTAAATGAGATTCGTTTTGAATAAGATTTGTTTAAATAAGATTCGCTTAAAATCAATTTGATTAAAAGAGATTCGTCTAAATGAGATTCGTTTTGAATAAGATTTGTTTAAATAAGATTCGCTTAAAATCAATTTGATTAAAAGAGATTCGTCTAAATAAGATTCGTTTAAATGAGATTCACTTTAAATAAGATTTGATTAAATGAGATTCGCTTTCAGTGAGATTTGTTTTAATGAGATTCGTCTAAATGAGATTCGGTAAAAGTGAATATTCATAAATTTAATTACTCTAAAATATGAATTTTCAAACCAGGCATCCAATGGGATTTGTGCAGCTTGGCAATCCGAGTCTCTCAATAAAAAATGGCCAACAGGTTTCGCCACTTACAGACAGCAGAAACGGGGTGGCAAACCAGCTGGAGAACCAGTACAGGGACGGCCGGTTCCCAGACATGAACTGCACATCAACAGCGATCCGCCGCCAGCCGTAGCAATAAGTGATGGACAGCGAGAAGAAGATGGCAATAATTAATAAATTCCAATCTGCAGCAAAATTGTTCAGCAGTTCAAACCAATAGATCCCGGCCTGCGGGCGCAATGATGATAATAATTGTAGTTATAGTAATAATACTTATTACACGTGCCCCCAATCGGCAGATGTGCAACCGACAGCTCAGCCGCAGCTATCGCATCTGAAGGCTGCTTACGGCTGTTCAGTCCAAGGACTGGGAAGGGGGGGGGTCGCCACACACCCTCAATTACCCCAGCTAATGCTGGCACCCATTTTACAGCTGGGTGAACTGAAGCAATGCAGTGAGTTAAGTGTATTTTTGAAATTGTTTTTAGTGGGTCGGGAATCGAACCCCCGACCTTCCAGTCGTGAGTCCGACGCTCTAATTTACCAAATTGTGATAAGAGAAAACAGTAAACAGAAGCAATGCTATCATTTCTGTCTTTTTCGGTTAATTCGGTTCACCTGACAGGTGAACAAAAGACCAAGGCAGCTGCCCACAATGCACAGGCAGGAGAAGATAACAAATCGGAATCGTTTATTTCTGCTCGACTTCGGCAGCTGATCGTGCACAGAGGTGACGAGAGACTCGGACATAGTGAGCTGAGATGAGAAGCCCAGCAGCAGCAGCATGAGGAAGAACACCGCGCTCCAGGCCGGGGCAGCTGGCAGGGACTCGAACAGGTCCGGATAGGCTATGAAAGTCAGCCCGCTGCCTGCAGCGGACGGGATGAACGGGCGGTGGATTCTGATTGGCTAGCAGCCGTTTTGTTGCGGAATCGCGCCTGTACAAAGTACAGCCCGGCTGATTGAAAAAACTAATATTTTTACTACTAGTAGGGTATTGAATACGTTTCGATTGGTTTTATTTTTAACGAATTTTCCCTGTATCTCTACTATCAGTAGAGTATCAAATAAAAGTTGCTTATAAGAAATTTTCTACGTGCAGTATTCTGCTATTTCTACTATAAATAAAGAATCAATGCCAATGCTGGGTACTGTAATTATGCCACCCACTTGACTGCCAACCACTTGACTGCCACCAACTTGACTGCCAACGATTGTCGTGGAGCCGGTTGTGACTCATAGAAGTACAAAAATGAATTTACTCACCAGAAATGCTGAGCTCAGTGATGGGGATTCCAGTTTTGAAGGACAGCACACCAAGAGAGCCGCACACAACCAGGCCAGATAGGAAGCTGGTGAGGGTGTCCAGCAAAGCCAATAGGATGGCGTCTCTGAAGGGTGAGATGGTTGGCGGAGGTAGAATGCTCAGTGTGGAGTATGGGGAATGTGAAGTTTGGGGAATGTGAAGTTTGGGGAATGTGAAGTTTGGGGAATGTGAAGTTTGGGGAATGTGAAGTTTGGGGAATGTGAAGTTTGGGGAATGTGAAGTTTGGGGAATGTGAAGTTTGGGGAATGTGAAGTTTGGGGAATGTGAAGTTTGGGGAATGTGAAGTTTGGGGAATGTGAAGTTTGGGGAATGTGAAGTTTGGGGAATGTGAAGTTTGGGGAATGTGAAGTTTGGGGAATGTGAAGTTTGGGGAATGTGAAGTTTGGGGAATGTGAAACACCATTTTCACATGCAAGAGGGCGCAAGGGGAAAGAGGCGTGCATAGGCCTGCATTTTTATCTCTTCCCCTAGATTGTTTCTTATTGGCTGAGCGGGGCCAATGGCGGGGTTGATTGGCTCTCTACTATCGATCGACAGAGGTGTCACCGTTAAAGTTGCCGAAGTTATCTAATCAGGTATTGGTATTCGGTTGAAGGGAAAGTTCTCGCCGATTTTAAGAACTTAAATCGCACTGAGTTTTTATAGAACTGAAGCAACTTCACAAAGTGAAGTAATCGCCATCATATTTGATGACTTTCTGCCATCGTTCGTGCAGACTCATGATGCCGTCCTTATAGAACTTAGCTGGTTTTGAGGCGAAGAAGTTGTCCAGCCAGACGTTGAGTTCATGCTCATCATCGAACGATTCTCGGCCATGACGCTGGACAGGGATAGGAACAGATGGTGCAAGGTCCGGTGAATAAGGTGGGTGGGGTAAAACCCCCAGCCCAGATCAAGCAGCTTCTGCCGAGTAACCTTTGCCGTGTGCGGCCGCGCATTGTCGTGAAGAAAACGGACCGGACCATGATTCGGGCGCTTTTCTTTGATCTTTGCTGCCAAATCATCCAGTTGCTGACAGTACTTGTCGGCTGTAATTGTCAGGTTTGGTGGCAGCAGCTCGTAGTGAATGACGCCATTGCAGTCCCACTAGATAACTAAGCATCACTTTCCAAGGGTGCAGTGGTGCTTTCGGCTGTGGTTTTGGCACTTCATTTTCGTCCACCCACAAAGCACGGCGTTTTATGTTGGTGTATAAACACCACTTTTTGTCACCCATCACTATGGATGTTGGCCAATGGCTTGTGCGACGGTAGGACAGAAGAAACATCGCCGCATCAGCGCGACGCCGACGGTCGAAATCGGTAAGGTCGTGGGGTACCCATTGTGCCAACTTATACACCTACCCAGCTGGTGCAGGTGATCAATGATGGTGGTCTGGTGTACCCCAAGGACATCTGCCATTTCACGCGAGGTTCAGCAGGGATCAACTTCTACAAGCTGGCGCAGCTGCTCATCATCCACCCCCGATGGTTGACCTGATCGGGGCTGGTCTTCGAGTTCAAAGTTTCCATTGCGGAAGCGAGTGAACCAGTCCCAGGCAGTTCTGTGGGACATGGTACCCTCTCCGAATGCAGAGTTAATGCGACGTGCCGATGCCGACGCATTAAGTCCAGATTTAAAGTCGTCGAGCAAACATCCACGAATATAAAGTTTTGAAATTTCCATTTTATAGGCGCTATTCTGAAGAAAGTAGAGGGCAATGACTATGACATGATGCCCACCTATCCTTCTTTACAATCGAGCAATGGAAGGTTCTACGCTCGTAGAACTTCAAAATTTTCCTTGCACTATATTTTTCAAGAATTGGCGAGAACTTTCCTTTCAACCGAATAATTATAGCAGAATTTAAGGCACAAACACACCTTTGAATATTGTACTTGAATTTGTTGTAGCTGGACAGAGTCATGATGCCGCCAAAGCAGGGGCCCATTGAGTAAAACGCCTGTGACGATGCGTCCGTCCAAGTCTGGGGTGGATAATGCAGACTAGCTTGTATTGCAGTAAAATTCGACAGATAGATATATAGATAGATAGACAGATAGATAGATAGATAGATAGATAGATAGATACATAGATAGATAGATAGATAGATAGATAGATAGATAGATAGATAGATAGATAGATAGATACATAGATAGATAGATAGATAGATAGATAGATACATAGATAGATAGATAGATAGATAGATAGATAGATAGATAGATAGATAGATAGATAGATAGATAGATAGATAGATAGATAGATAGATAGATACATAGATAGATAGATAGATAGATAGATAGATAGATACATAGATAGATAGATAGATAGATAGATAGATAGATAGATAGATAGATAGATAGATAGATAGATAGATAGATAGATAGATAGATAGATAGATAGATAGATAGATAGATAGATAGATAGATAGATAGATAGATAGATAGATAGATAGATAGATAGATAGATAGATAGATAGATAGATAGATAGATAGATAGATAGATAGATAGATAGATAGATAGATAGATAGATAGATAGATAGATAGATAGATAGATAGATAGATAGATAGATAGATAGATAGATAGATAGATAGATAGATAGATAGATAGATAGATAGATAGATAGATAGATAGATAGATAGATAGATAGATAGATAGATAGATAGATAGATAGATAGATAGATAGATAGATAGATAGATAGATAGATAGATAGATAGATAGACAGATAGATAGATAGATAGATGGATAGATAGATAGATAGATAGATAGACAGACTCACCGAAGCCTGGCTAATCTTGTCCCAGTTTGGCGACAGAAAATACCGGAACCCGATGGACGATCCCGGCAGCATGGCGGTGGCAATCAGGAACACTATCATTAGCAGCCAGGGCACCACCACGGTCACGTAGATTACCTGCGGTTTGCGGTAACGGTGACCCCTAGCTTGATGCACGGTCTCGGGCTTGGGTGATCCCACCCCATATGATCATATTTAAAGTTGCTCACCTTCTTCGGCGAAGTGACGCTCTGAAACAGCACGACGAAGACGCAGGCCCAGGCGAACAGCAGACTCAGCGCCAGTCGCCAGTTGATCTCGCCTAGGATGCCGATGTCGCCCGATTCGGCCAGAACAAAGAACCTGAAATAGGGATGTACATAGGTAACTTTAGCTGGGAAATCTAGGGCGAAAATCAGTGTGAGAAATTTAGCATTTAAAATACAGAAATTCAAGCGGGGCAACACAGCTGGGGAAAACACAGAGTGGAAACCCAGTGGGGAAACCCAGTGGGAAAACCCAGTTGGGAAACCCAGTGAGGGAAACCCAGTGGGAAAACCCAGTTGGGAAACCCAGTGAGGGAAACCCACAAGGGAAAATCCAACTGGGGGGAATCCAACTGGGGGAAATACAACCGGTGAGACCCACACGGGGTAAATCTAATCGGTGGAAATTCAACCGAGGGAAATCCAACCGGGGGAAATCCAGCCTGGGGAAATCCAACCTGGGGAAATCCAACTGGGGGAAAACCACACTTTGGAGAAAACCAGACCCACACAGGGAAATCTAACCGGAGGAAATCCAACCGGGGGAAATCCAACCGGGGGAAATCCAATCGGGGGAAATCCAACCGGGGGAAATCCAACCGGGGGAAATCCAAACCGGGGGAAATCCAGCCAGGGGAATCCACCTGGATAGTCATTACAGTTGGAAAAACTAGCCGTGAAAATCCAACGGGGAAACCCTTTAGTATCCAAACAAGCAATGCTCACCTAAAGTATTCCTCGCTTGGTGTTCTAGCTGTCACATCCGTGACGTTGATGCTTCCATTGTTAAATGCGATGGTGTGCTTGTTGTCACTAACTGTTAGGTTCCACTGGGAAATCGTTCTGCAGCCTGCGATGTTAAGAAATTTTTAAAATAATTTTTTAATTACAAGGACTTATCAACATCTTGATTGTACGAATATATCGCTGTGGCTACTGTGTGTGACCTTGAAAACAGTTCTACTCGTCACTAACCCCTAACTGTGACGAGCCGCCCTCACCCCTGTTTCTGAGCCGCCCTCACCCCTGTTTCTGAGCCGCCCTCACCCCTGTTGATGAGCCGCCCTCACCCCTGTTGACGAGCCACCCTCACCACTGTTGATGAGCCGCCCTCACCCCTGTTGATGAGCCGCCCTCACCCCTGTTGATGAGCCGCCCTCACCCCTGTTGATGAGCCACCCTCACCCCTGTTGATGAGCCACCCTCACCCCTGTTGATGAGCCACCCTCACCCCTGTTGATGAGGCCACCCTCACCCCTGTTAATAAGGCCACCCTCACCCCTGTTGACGAGCCGCCCTCACCCCTGTTGATGAGCCACCCTCACCACTGTTGATGAGGCCACCCTCATCCCTGTTGATGAGGCCACCCTCACCCCTGTTGATGAGGCCACCCTCACCCCTGTTGATGAGGCCACCCTCACCCCTGTTAATAAGGCCACCCTCACCCCTGTTGACGAGGCCACCCTCATCCCTGTTGATGAGGCCACCCTCACCCCTGTTAATAAGGCCACCCTCACCCCTGTTAATAAGGCCACCCTCACCCCTGTTGACGAGCCGCCCTCACCCCTGTTGACGAGCCACCCTCACCCCTGTTGATGAGGCCACCCTCACCCTTGTTGATGAGGCCACCCTCACCCTGTTGATGAGGCCACCCTCACCCCTGTTGATGAGGCCACCCTCACCCCTGTTGATGAGGCCACCCTCACCCCTGTTGATGAGCCACCCTCACCCCTGTTGATGAGGCCACCCTCATCCCTGTTGATGAGGCCACCCTCACCCCTGTTGATGAGGCCACCCTCACCCCTGTTGACGAGCCACACTCACCCCTGTTGATGAGGCCACCCTCACCCCTGTTGATGAGGCCACCCTCACCCCTGTTGATGAGGCCACCCTCACCCCTGTTGACGAGCCACACTCACCCCTGTTGCTGAGCCGCCCTCACCCCTGTTGATGAGCCACACTCACCAGGCGTATTCCAGGTATTATTGCAGTGTCCAAAAGGCAATTGGGCCGTCAAAGAGCTGAACAGGTAGTACACAACCCAGGACAGCACAATTTGATAGTATATTATGGTAAAGAAGGTCACGATGAACATTGCCCAGCCAATTCCTGCGAAAAAAACTAAAATTCATAATTTATCCTCTTCTACAATTAGAAGAAAGCCATCAGGCGCAGAACCTCACCCTGGAACAGCGGGATGACTCGCCCGAACTGCAGAGTCGACGCAGATGAGAACTGGCCAATAATCATCTCCAGGTAGACTATGGGGATCACGCACAGGAATACCATCAGCAAATACGGTATGAAGAATACACCTGTTCGAGTGAGGGCAGTTGGGAATGCTTTTTTATGATTTAGGTTGCCAGAATTCATTGGTGATCCCAGGTGACAGGTGATCCCAGGTGATTCCAGATGACAGGTGATTCCAGGTGATTCCAGGTGACAGGTGATCCCAGGTGATCCCAGGTGACAGGTGATCCCAGGTGATCCCAGGTGATTCCAGGTGACATGTGATTCCAGGTGATTCCAGGTGACAGGTGATCCCAGGTGATCCCAGGTGACAGGTGATCCCAGGTGACAGGTGATCCCAGGTGACAGGTGATCCCAGGTGACAGGTGATCCCAGGTGACAGGTGATCCCAGGTGACAGGTGATCCCAGGTGACAGGTGATCCCAGGTGACAGGTGATCCCAGGTGACAGGTGATCCCAGGTGACAGGTGATCCCAGGTGACAGGTGATCCCAGGTGACAGGTGATCCCAGGTGACAGGTGATCCCAGGTGACAGGTGATCCCAGGTGACAGGTTAGAGTTATCACAGGTAATCCAGGGTGACAGGTTATCATAGGTAGTCTCGGGTGATAAGTTATTACTGGTAATCCCAGGTGATTCCAGGTGACAGTTAATCTCAAGTGACAGTTGATCCCAAAATGACAGATGATTCCACTAGTGGTGGCTACTGGAATCCCACCCTAGGGGCAGCGGGATCCCACCCTAGGGGCAACGGGATCCCACTCTAGGGGCAGCGGGATCCCACCCTAGGGGCAGCGGGATCCCACCCTAGGGGCAACGGGATCCCACTCTAGGGGCAGCGGGATCCCACCCTAGGGGCAGCGGGATCCCACCCTAGGGGCAGCGGGATCCCACCCGCACGCACCGCCGCCATTCTTGAACACGAGCCCGGGGAAGCGCAGGAAGTTGGCCATCCCAACTCCGTAGCCGAGGCAGGCAAAGAAGAAGTCAAATTTGCTGCTCCAGACGCCCCGATCTTTGAAATTCTGCTCGAATTGATCGCTGTCCGAGTTCCAGGTCTTGGCCGAGTAGCCCGACTGCGAGTCCTCGGACAGTGTCCGACGCCGCATCGGCCGTTCGCCGAGCTCGGCCAGCTCTACAGTGTCCGACACAGCTGACTCGGAGGCCATTTTAAATAAATTTTCAATCTTTAATGAACTTCTTCAAGCGGAGTTCCATTATCGTCTGCAGTAGTAAAAAGTAATAATTTTAAGCAATAAACTGGCCAAGAGGGGGGTCCCGTCCGACCCCAGCGTTCTCATTCTGTCTAACTTTGCCTCTCTCCGTAAGCTTACTTGTATTCTGCAGCTGGGGACCGCCCCGTCCTATCTCTCGTCTCCGAGCCTGGCGCACGCGCGAATTATTTATGGACTACTAATAGAGGCTAACAGAGATCTGGATTGGAAACTGGTAAAAAAGTCCTACTATAATTTCCTACGAAATCATTTCTTTCTCGTCAATGACGTCATCAGATCCGGTAAACGGTTTTCAGTTGTCAAAAGATTTCATTATTTGAAGTTGATTTCTCCGAAAATTAAACAATCTGTTATAACTATGCAGTCTCGGGTGTGAGAAGAGAGCGCAGGGGTGGCTGCAGAGACTAAAGCTACAGGTTTGTTTAAAGTCTCTGCTGGCTGGTGTACGAGTTACAACGCTGAGAACAATTCAGTCTAACAAAAGGGGGTTGCCCGACCTGCAGCAGGCTCACGAGAGCGGCCCTTGACTCGCCATGGAGGGAGTTCATTGCTGAGCAATCTTGTGAAATATAGAGACAAAATTTAGCGTATGAGATTTTTATTGTTTAGCTTTCATTGCGGTGAATGGATGGAAACCGAAAGACATCGAAGTAGTACAAAGAGAAACTAGATTAAAAATTAATATTGCCCTCGTACATGTACATTGCAGGCTAGCGACAATTGGCCAAGAAGTGAAAATAGGAACCAAGGGCGACAGAAAAAAGGTGGGAGAGAGGCTGAGGAGATGGTGGGAAACAGAGGATGGCAAAAAATGAGAAAGAGTGTGAGAAAGAGAAAGGGTGGGAAAGAGTGTGGTAAAGAGTGTGGTAAAGAGTGTGGTAAAGAGTGTGGTAAAGAGTGTGGTAAAGAGTGTGGTAAAGAGTGTGGTAAAGAGTGTGGTAAAGAGTGTGGTAAAGAGTGTGATAAAGAGTGTGGTAAAGAGTGTGGTAAAGAGGGTGGTAAAGAGTGTGGTAAAGAGTGTGGTAAAGAGTGTGGTAAAGAGGGTGATAAAGAGTGTGGTAAATAGTGTGGTAAAGAGTGTGGTAAAGAGGGTGGTAAAGAGTGTGGTAAAGAGGGTGATAAAGAGTGTGGTAAAGAGTGTGGTAAAGAGGGTGATAAAGAGTGTGGTAAAGAGTGTGATAAAGAGTGTGGTAAAGAAGGTGATAAAGAGTGTGGTAAAGAGGGTGATTAAAGAGTGTGGTAAAGAGGGTGATAAAGAGTGTGGTAAAGAGTGTGGTAAAAAGTGTGGTAAAGAGGGTGATAAAGAGTGTGGTAAAGAGGGTGATAAAGAGTGTGACAAACAGGCGCGGATCCGGGAATTTCTTGAGGGGGGGGCCAAATTTTTTCATACTGCCCCGAGTAGGAACCCACCCCAAGGCCCAAGCCCTTTCTTTACTTAGAAGGGGGCCAAAGGCCAAGAGCAGAATTTTTTTCGAGGCAGCTGAGGGGGGCCATGGCCCCCTTGCCCCCCCCCAGGATCCGCCACTGGTGACAAAGAGGGTGATGAAGTGTGGTAAAGAGTGTGGTAAAGAGGGTAATAAAGAGTGTGGTAAAGAGTGTGACAAAGAGTGTGATAAAGTGTAGTAAAGAGTGTGGTAAAGAGTGTGACAAAGAGTGTGATAAAGTGTAGTAAAGAGTGTGGTAAAGAGTTCGATAAAGATTGCAGTAAAAAGGGTGGGAAAGAGTGTGGTAGATAGAGTGTGGTAAATAGGGTGGTAAAAGGGTGGTAAAGTGTGTGTTAAAAAGGTTGGGAAAGAGAGGATGAGAGTTGGAGAAGGGAAAGATTAGACGTCACTGTCAAATCATTTTTGTAATAATGGCACAGGAGAGCTGATTAACTTCAATCTTACTAGTACAAGCTATTTGAAAAGGATCGGAAGAGCTGAACCAGACCTAAACTCAAGATATAAACTTTAGTAGTCAGCACTGTGTTGATCTTTGATATTTGAACAACTACAATACACTACAGTGTGAGGGGGTGAGAAAGAGGGTAGTAGGATAGAGTGGAGAGGGGAGGGTGACCAAATACCTGATCGTGGGATTGAGACTTAAAACTATCTCCCTTCACTACACTCCAATATACTCAAATGAACTGGCGCCCACTCAAATGAAACGGCGGGCCCACTCAAATGAAATGGCGCCCACTCGAATGAAATGGCGCCCGCTCAAATGAAATGGCGCCTACTCAAATGAAATGGCGCCTACTCAAATGCAATGGCGCCCACTCAAATTAAATGGCGCCTACTCAAACGAAATGGCGCCTACTCAAATGCAATGGCGCCCACTCAAATGAAATGGCGCCCACTCAAATGAAATGGCGCCCACTCAAATGAAATGGCGCCGCTCAAAAATGAAATAGGACCCCCAAAGACTTATTGCTCTACTGATATACAGTAGCATGCATGACATGTTTTGCGGTAAACACACGGACTAGGTCCAATTTATTTGCCATTATAGTCCGTACCCAGTCTTACCGCTTCATACACGCCAAGAGTTGTTGATGCGATGGCAGTAATGGCAGGGTAAGCTCTTATTATCTGTATAATGCTGGATTAAGGAATTCTTAGCAAACTTCGATAAAGTTCAAAGCCGTGGCAAAACAGGGCAACAGCTAAAAAGCCAATAACTTTCAAGTATGCAGCTTAAGCTTAGGCATCCAGATGTGTCTCATTACAAATGCAAATCTTCAGAGGTCTACTTCGCTTCGAAAGACTACGGCAACGTTATTATTGAACGAATTCATTGCACATTCTGCGGGCCGTCTAGGGAGACAGTTTACGCTTGCGTCAATTTTTAGCGGCCAAGGTTGTAAACCTTAACGATCCCAACGGTGAATTCCAATGGCCGTCTTATTGCCTGGTAAAATACGCTCCTATATTTCAAATGATCTGCTATTCGTAGGCGGCCTTTCTTTATAGCTGCCATAAGAGGGGAATCAGCACCCGCTAGTGTACAATGCAGAGAGGAATCAGCACCCGCTGGTGTACAATGCAGAGAGGAATCAGCACCCGCTGGTGTACAATGCAGAGGGAAATCAGCACCCGCTTGTGTACAATGCAGAGAGGAATCAGCACCCGCTGGTGTACAATGCAGAGGAGAATCAGCACCCGCTGGTGTACAATGCAGAGAGGAATCAGCACCCGCTGGTGTACAAGGAGAGGGGAAGCAGCACCCGCTAGTGTACAATGCAGAGGAGAATCAGCACCCGCTGGTGTACAATGCAGAGGGGAATCAACACCCGCTGGTGTACAATGCAGAGGGGAATCAGCACCCGCTGGTGTACAATGCAGAGGGGAATCAACACCCGCTGGTGTACAATGCAGAGGGGAAGCAGCACCCGCTGGTGCACAAGGAGAGGGGAAGCAGCACCCGCTGGTGTACAATGCAGAGGAGAATCAGCACCCACTGGTGTACAAAGCAGAGGGGAATCAGCACCCGCTGGTGTACAATGCAGAGGGAATCAACACCCGCTGGTGTACAATGCAGAGGGGAATCAACACCCGCTGGTGTACAAGGAGAGGGGAAGCAGCACCCGCTGGTGCACAAGGAGAGGGGAAGCAGCACCCGCTGGTGTACAAGGAGAGGGGAATCAGCACCCGCTGGTGTACAATGCAGAGGGGAAGCAGCACCGCTGGTGCACAAGGAGAGGGGAAGCAGCACCCGCTGGTGTACAAGGAGAGGGGAATCAACACCCGCTGATTGATAAAAGGGCAGTATTCCACTGAAGTTTAAGGGTTTTTCTACTCATATTGAAGAGGAGGCTAAACGCAATATTGTGTCTGCTGCACTATCCTTATCAACCCTCGTTGGACAGATGAAAACCATGGGGAAAATCTTCGAGTGAATGAGGCTGAGCTGCGAAAATCAAATTCCAATACTCGTAGCAATTGTATAGCCGTCGATAAAGATATGGGAGACCCAGTCTCTATAAGAGTGGAATTGGAAATATTGGAAATAAATAAGCGTTTACACTCGTATCAATCGCCGAATGGTTCCTATTTGAAGAATTTCGATAAATAAATTGTCGATTCTTTGGACTCCATCCTCAGGCATTAATCTATTGCTGCACTGCAATGTGAAAACTCATGTAAAACAAAAATGTAAAAATGAAAGCCGCGCCTAAATAATAAATCAGGAACGCCAAACCCTTTACAGTAGGGATGACATGGGTGTCAGTAGGGCTGACATGGGTGTCAGTAGGGATGACGTGGGTGTCAGTAGGGATGACGTGGGTGTCAGTAGGGTTGACATGGGTGTCAGTGGGGCTGACATGGGTGTCAGTAGGGATGACGTGGGTGTCAGTAGGGATGACGTGGGTGTCAGTAGGGATGACGTGGGTGTCAGTAGGGATGACGTGGGTGTCAGTAGGGTTGACATGGGTGTCAGTGGGGCTGACATGGGTGTCAGTAGGGATGACGTGGGTGTCAGTAGGGATGACGTGGGTGTCAGTAGGGTTGACATGGGTGTCAGTAGGGCTGACATGGGTGTCAGTGGGGCTGATATGGGTGTCAGTAGGGCTGATATGGGTGTCAGTAGGGCTGACATGGGTGTCAGTGGGGATGACATGGGTGTCAGTGGGGATGACATGGGTGTCAGTAGGGCTGATATGGGTGTCAGGAAAGCCGAATAGGATATCCGAATCGCAGGAACGCATTTAGGACTTGAAGACATTTCGCCAAAATGAACACCAATGATGTTTTAGAGGCTTAGAGCGCCAAAAAAATGGTTGCCAAGTTTGCCACGAATACCGGCCCGCCTTTGCTTGTCTTGGGCTTGTTCCAATCCCAAGGAGCTGCGAGGAAAGAATTCAAGAATTAATAAGGAGAGGAAACTGGCGTGCCTTGAGTGCAGATGCAGATTCCTGTGGAGGGAGACTGGAGGATCAGAGGAATTGGGGGGAGAGAATCCAGCCGGATAGAGAGTATCAGGAATGCGCGACCAGTCTGCACTGAAGAGAAATGCCATTACCATGCAACACGGCTGCACTTATCCCCCCAATGCAATAACGGCTAAGCCGGCCGCACAAGTATCTCTAGGCGGATCAACTGACGATACTGCTGTGAAAAGAAACTTCTTTCCGATTCTTGTTGCCTCTCTGGGAGACTTAACCAGCATATACACTCGTACCACGCAGTTTATACGAGTAGTGCGTGCATGCCATTTTGGCAGGAATTCGCCAAGCAAGAACCCCAGCCTAAGAAAGCCTATCGATTGGCTTTCATAGCGAAGCTACGAGCGTACTATCCTTTGAGTTCTTACCGGCTCCTTATCGGCTCTTAATCAGTTCTTATCGGCTCCTTATCAGTTCTTACCGGCTCCTTATCGGCTCTTAATCAGTTCTTATCGGCTCCTTATCAGTTCTTACCGGCTCCTTATCGGCTCTTAATCAGTTCTTATCGGCTCCTTATCAGTTCTTACCGGCTCCTTATCAGTTCTTATCGGCTCCTTATCAGTTCTTACCGGCTCCTTATCAGTTCTTATCGGCTCCTTATCAGTTCTTACCGGCTCCTTATCAGTTCTTATCGGCTCCTTATCAGTTCTTACCGGCTCCTTATCAGTTCTTATCGGCTCTTTATCAGTTCTTATCGGCTCTTTATCAGTTCTTACCGGCTACTTATCAGTTCTTATCGGCTCCTTATCAGTTCTTATCGGCTCCTTATCAGTTCCTATCGGCTCCTTATCAGTTCTTATCCGCTCTTTATCAGTCCTTATGGGCTCTTCTTAAAAGGAAAACAATTATCAGTAATAACAAAGTGCTTATTTTTTCATATTTGTTCGCAACGGATGACGGTATATGCATAATAATAGTAATAATATATTTGTAGTTAATAGGCGTTTATAAAACAACAAAATATAGCTTGACCGCATGTGAATTACTATTTTGAAGCACTACAGACGAAGCGCTGCAGGTTCATTGTTTTGTTTGCTCGTGTTTGCAAGTTTGAAAAATGTTTAAAAAAAGTTGTTTTGTAATAAAACAAAGCAAGATACGCTAGATTTTAATAATAATATACGCAGTGACCCTTCGTTGCTAGATAGAATAGCAAAAAGCACATGATTACTAATCATATCGATAGTAAAAACAGAAAAACCTGTGCAAAACAAGGTGATAAAAAGAAACTAAAAGGCAGCAATATCAACTGTAGCCTACATAATTCAATATTGTAAGTCGCACAATGAAGTCGCTTCGAAGACTAAAGATTAGCAATTATTTTTATTAATAATCAGTATAGAATTAAGGTGCGATTTAGCAAGAAGTACGCATATAATATAAAGTTAGTAAAAGAGAGCTGAGGAAAGTATTGTAAAAATACTTGTGAAAAAGCAGCCATAAAATTTCATAAGTTATCGGACCCATTGTTCTGCAGTCAAATATGCTCAATTCAAAAAACGTGTTTAAACAAACAGTTAAAAACAGACCTAGATTCGAATGATATTCGAAAACCCCGCGTTGTAAGGAACTCAGTTATTTATAATAGTACAAACTAAGCTTCGTTTCAAAGAATCAGTTAAAGCAGCAGTTTAAAAAGACGAGCACGTTGTAAAATTAAAACAAAAACAACTCGAAGAAAAAACTCGACAGTGCAATAAATAATTAGCAAGCGATCGACAAAGCAGAGGCATCACAGAAAATCCCTACAGCAATGAAACACTTTCTTCTCTTCTCCCTAAGCCTTACTGAGCTTGAATTTCCGTGTTGCTTTCAGCAAAATCAATGGAACCTCTGTGCCTTTCAGGGACAGCCGCTACTCTACCTCCGACTCTTCAGGGACAGCCGCTACTCTACCTCCGACTCTTCAGGGACAGCCGCTACTCTACCTCCGACTCTTCAGGGACAGCCGCTACTCTACCTCCGACTCTTCAGGGACAGCCGCTACTCTACCTCCGACTCTTCAGGGACAGCCGCTACTCTACCTCCGACTCTTCAGGGGCAGCCGCTACTCTACCTCCGACTCTTCAGGGACAGCCCCTACTCTACCTCCGACTCTTCAGGGGCAGTCCCTACTCTACCTCAGACTCTTCAGGGGCAGTCCCTACTCTACCTCAGACTCTTCAGGGGCAGTCCCTACTCTACCTACTCGTAAGCTACATTGGATAAACTACGATGGAATTTATTATGAAGGGAATGCCAGCAGAGATTCAAATTTAAGAGAAACTATTGCAGACGCTGTAAAACTTGCAGAAGACACAAGAAAAAAAGACTAAAACCTTTTAACAGTCATTAAGAGCCCCTGTCCACAAAAGCAGCAAAGAATGGCCAGTGCCATCAACAAGAGTTTGCACACATTCTTTCTAAAGCTCACGAGCTAAATAAGCCAACCCTACCACATTATAGGCAATTCTGTCTGCATTTAATATTTTATGGCATACCTATTCTGCTCAACTTAATTGCTCATTCAAGCTCGTTTATTCGCGTGCAGACTTCTTACATCAGCGAGTGCTCTGTTCGAAAACGAATCGTATACTTTCGCCAATGACTACAGCGATTCATGTCTGAGTCCAAATAGTCTGTATAAAGACTGTCCTTGCCCTATCCAATGCATACAGGAATTCTGTTGGGAGGTCACAACAAGGCCAAATGGAAAAGAATTGTGACTGACCGGGGGGAGACAGCGGCTGCAGCTGAAGGACCATTGGGGGGAGACAGCGACTCCCGCTGAAGGACCATGGGGGGGAGGCAGCGGCTCCCGCTGAAGGACCATGGGGGGAGACAGCGGCTCCCGCTGAAGGACCATGGGGGTGACAGCGGCTACCGCTGAAGGACCATGGGGGGAGACAGCGGCTACCGCTGAAGGACCATGGGGGGAGACAGCGGCTCCCGCTGAAGGACCATGGGGGGGAGGCAGCGGCTCCCGCTGAAGGACCATGGGGGGAGACAGCGGCTCCCGCTGAAGGACCATGGGGGGGGGAGGCAGCGGCTCCCGCTGAAGGACCATGGGGGTGACAACGGGGAGACAGGACCAATAGGTTGAATCAACTAATGCAAATGCAACAAATTTTGTAAGTTATTCAAAACTCTGCGAGACCTAGGAGGAGAAGGAGAAGAAAGGGATGGGACAGTAACAAAAAAGACGAAAAAGTGAAATTATACACGAGGAACTACGCTGAGAGCCAGACAAATATTGCACTTAGGCATTTATCTGTTTGTTCTTGTTGTCGTTGTTTACGTATTAATACAATAATTTAATAGAAAAATACAAATATAACAAACAAAACACACAATATCAAACAGACAGGCCGGTTACTACTTTGCAGCTAGCTATGAACTACTAGAGTGAAAAAAACAACAAATAATTATAGTAAAAAAGCGTGCGAGAATGGTAGTCTGCAGTACTGTACAAGCATGATCAGATTATAGCAACAAGACAGAAGGATTTAATTGAAAAAGTAAATTTATGCCAACCTTCTGTCTTCAGCAGCTAGAAAATTTAATCGCTATTTATTAATTGTTGTATCCTTTCTGTCCCTAAATCTGATGTCTCTCGGTGTCAGTTACATGATGAAGGCAGACAGATAGAGAGGGTGTTGTATAAAGAGTTGCAGCAGCAGGGAACGAAGGGGAAGAGGGAGATTGCAATCTTTTTGAAGGTATTTTTTAACAATAATAATAATAATAACAACAATAAGCAATTAACAAAATGAAAAGGATCAGAGCTAGATCCGATGCAGATGAGGTAGCGACAGAGAGAGACAGGCTCATTCTCACCAAAACAAAGACACAATAATGCAAAAGTGATTTGAGGAGTAGGGGGTGACGGTGAGGCCTACTTTGAAAAGACGAACAGCTAAGCGAATAGGGAATGAGAGTTAGCGAAATTACTGCGAGAGAGAATTAGAGAGATTTGAGTAGGCAGAGAGAGACACAGCGGGGCTTCGAGTAATGCGATGCTAAATCAGCGCAGCAGCATAAGCAGCCGCTGCAGACCGGCCAGCAGCAGGAGAGTCCCGGCCGAGGCGGCCAGCGGGCGGCAGGCCGGACAGGCCGGGGAGCCTGGCGGGCAGGCCCGCTTGGCGCTGGTCATCTTCATCGGGCCGTGGATGGAGCCTTCGCCGCGGCCGCGCTCCGCTCCGCCTTGATCGTCCGGCTCTTTGGGCAGCCACAGGTCACCGCCGGGCGGCGGGCCGGGGATGACCGGCGGCCAGCGGGTGGGCGGCTGGCGGGGCGGCTGGCGGGGCGGCTGCGGCGGCCAGCGGGTGGCCGGCTTCCGGGGCGGCTGCGGCTGTACCGGCGGCCGGGGCGTCCACCAGGACTCGGTTGGCGGTGACGGTGGCTGAGGCGGCGCCACTGGGGGCGGCAATTCACCGTCGCCGGAGGTCTCGCCGCCGCCGACGTCGACGATAGGCGGCCACGGCCAGCCGGACGGAACCGGCCGAGGCGGCGGCGGAGGCCCGGTTGGCTCGCCGTCGCCCGAAGAGACGCCGCCGGGCACGAGTGGGCCGGATGTGGATGAAGAGGAAGAGCTGGCGGTGGGCAGAGCCGGGACGAACATCCCCGGACGGGGTGGCGGCCGCTCTTCGTCGCCGGAGCCGAGGCCTGGGTTAACGGGTGGCGGCCGCCAAGGCAGCGGAGCAACTGTGGAGCTTCCGTCAACAACGGGCGGCTGCGGGGGCGGCAGCGGTGGCCAACGGGTCGCAGGCGGCAGCGGTGGCCAACGGGTCGCAGGCGGCAGCGGTGGCCAGCGGGTCGCAGGCGGCAGCGGTGGCCAGCGGGTTGCAGGCGGCGCCGGTGGCTCCCGGGTGGCTGCAGGCGGGGGTACCCAGACCCCTGGCCTTGGCGGCGGACCGGCGGCATCGCCGGACCCGGCCGTGTCTGGGCGCGGCCGAATTGGCGGCAACGGACGCCAAGAATCAACTACGCCAGCAGGCGGCGGCCGGGTCAGCGGAGGCAGAGTTGAAAGCCGGCGCGGAAATCCGCCGGCGGGTGGGCGAGGCCGAGGGGCCACCGGCACGGGCGGAGGAGCGGCGCCGCTGCCGGAACCGAGGCCGGCGCCACCAGTAGCGGCGCCGATAGGCAAAGCGTCTGTCAGGCTGGGGCCGGAACTGCCAATGCTAGACGCCACTCTGGCGCGTTTATTAAGCAGGCCCCTAAGCGTTGGATCCAGCGGCTGCTCGACGAAGCCGGCAAAGCTTTCGCTTTTAGGCAGCTCGGCTAGAAGCCGGTGAGCGGCGCGCAGATTGGCCACCCGCTGAGACACGGCCAGTGTAGGCGGCTCTACTGGCGACGCTACCGTCGACGCTGGCGCCGTGTAGCCAGCGGCGGAGTCGGTGCCGTTCCAGCAGCGTCCAGGCGGGGCCGGGTCGGCCTTGCAAAAGCGCTTGGCCAGGCTGCTGGGCCTGAACAGGCTCCGGCTGGCGGGCAGGCTTCGCTTAGCGGTGAGGGCCAGCTCGTCCAGCCGCTCCTGGGCTTGGCTGCTGGGCCCTGGCGCATCATCGCTGTTGCGGTAGTTCCAGCCGAACATGGAGGCGCGGCGGCGACGTCGGCGACCTCGGCCGGGCCGAGGCAGCGGCGGCGGCACGATGGAAGGCGAGCCATTGGCTTTAAGCTTGGGCGGGCCGCACAGTTTGGCCACCTCAGTCTGGATGTGGTCCTTGCGCTCCTGCATGTCCATGATGCCGGCGCTGATGCGCAGGCCCAGGTTTTCCAGCACCTGCGCGTTGGTTTTTGGACAAAAAATAATCAAATTTTAAAGTTGACGACTGTGTCCGCGAAGCTTATATAAATAAGCGGCTGAAACCTCCGCAATCTTTACATTATATTTTTTACACCCCAGAATTTTCACACCCTGAATCTCCTCCACAACTAAGAATCTTTACAACCCACAATCTTCACGACCTACAATCTTCCTAACTCAGAATCTTCACACCCCAAGGTCTTCACAACCCAGAATCTTCACACCTAAGAAACTTCAGAACCCAGAATCTTCACAGCCTAGAATCTTCACAACCCAGAATCTTCACAACCTAGAATCCTCACAACCCAGAATCTTCACAACCCAGGATCTTCACAATCTTGAATCTTCACAACCCAGAATCATCACAACCTACAATCTTTCTAACTCAGAATCTTCACAACCTACAATCTTCCTAACTCAGAATCTTCACAACCCCAGAATCTTCACGCCAAAGAATCTTCATAACCCAGAATCTTCACAACCCAGAATATTCACACCCAAGAATCTTCACACCCAAGAATCTTCACAACCTAGAATCCTCACAACCCAGAATCTTCATAACCTAGAATCTTCACACCCAAGAATCTTTACAACCCAGAATCTTCACACCCAAGAATCTTCACAACCCAGAATCTTCACAACCAAGAATCTTCACACCCAAGAATCTTCACACCCTAGAATCTTGACAATCCAGAATCTTAATACACCATAGAAACTCAATACAATTGACTCAATACAACACCCCGTTGCAGAACCGTAAGTCTAGATAGCCTACAGCAACCCATTACCTGGTAGAGGTTATTTGGACCCCGGATCTTATTGGACAGCTTGACCAACTCGTCCAAAAGCTGGTCGAATGGTTCGGCCAGCGAGTCCAACTGGGTGAGACAGTCGGCCATAGAGGCTGAGCACAGCTCAAAGCACGGCTGCAGATTTGTAATCCCGTCGCACCAGGCGCAATATCGAGAGCGCAACTGCGATTTCTGGCACTGAGCGGGCAGCGGAGTGGCCGGGGACATCTGAACGGCGTCCTGCAGCGCGGCCAACCCGGCCAGGAATCGGCGAGCGGGCACGAATGCCCGGATAAGTTCTTGGCTAATACGCTCGGGCATGTTGCCTAAAGGCTTTAGCTGGTCCAGGCGGCTGCGGACGCAGGTCAGATAGGCCTCATCAATGTCATAGTTGGTCATGACTAGTACGTACACCCGAGAGGAGATGCTTTCGAACAGGGCCTTGGCAACTCCGGCCACAGTATCCGGTCCGCCGGACAAGTAGGCTCGCAAGCCTTCGAAGAATTGCAGAAACGGCTGCTTATTCTCAATATAAGAGTAGCCGTAGATGCTCTTGAAACTTGTGTCCAGTCTCGTGTAGGAATTGTTAACCATCTGTAGGGCCAGAGACTGAAAGCTAGTCAGCAGAGAGGCCAACGAGGTGCTCTGAGGCACCAGATGCTGGTACAGATCCTGGTACATGTCAGTCTTGGCCCGATTCTCTAGAGCAGTTTCCATCTCCCGACTGCAACAGGAGGGACCCGGCCGGGCCGGACAGACGGCCAGGTGACTGCCCGAGGCCTGGTATCGCACCTGCAGTACGTCCAGATTCTTGGCTGCGTAAACGGCCGACACGGACTGACAGGTGGCCGGTGTGGCGGCGGCGTCAGTCGGCCGGACAGGCAGCAGCAGTAGCGATAGTAGCAGCGGCAGCAGAAGCGGCCGCATCTTGTCTTTCTTTGTTATTGTAGCTGTTGTTAGCGGGCAGGTGATAGAGATTGCCCCCCTTCACTTTACTCTCGATTTATCTGCGCCTTCCTGTCGCTAACTAGGCGTTGGACAAGCAGCTGGAATGGACAGATTGGAACAAGTGCTGGGAATTTATAACTTATTTTAGTTGTAAAGAGCCAGCCAACCGCCAACCCAGAGAGACTGTCAGTCAGACACACGGTTACAATTGGTTGGGGAAAAGCAGAAGCAAGCAATTAGGAAAGAAGAACGTTAGGTTAGCTAGGAACAAAATGAGGATGAAGGGGCAAGGTAAAAAAGGGAGGAAAAGTCTAGATAGAAGCGAAATCGACTAAAAATGTTCCCATACTGCGCGCACTGAATCCCATTGATTTCCTACTTACACACTACCGACAATGTCTTCCCGACGAGCTTTTAACAAGCAGTTAACGATGGGATTGCATACACGTAACGATACACGCCTGTATGTAGCTGTCGTGTATCAAACTGATCTTCTTTGATGAGCACATTTATTTAAAAAGAAAACTTTCGTGCGCTTTCGATGCCAAGGTTGTGTGTTGCTGGTCATACTCTATATAATAGCGCCAGTTTTAGTTGTCATCGGGCACTTCCAACTGTGTGCGTAGGCGAATATTGCATTAGGTAATAAGTTAACCAAAGCACTCCCATTGGCTTGCAGGGTTCTGCTAAAGAGATCAGAAAACTCTCTCTCTCTCTCTCCAGCAATAAATGCACGCCAAACCAGCAGAATCTAAAGAAACCAAGAAAAATCTGGCGTGCAAAAAAGAAGAAGAAATACAAGAGACCAAGACTAAAAAAACCGCCCATACGACGGGTAAGGAAGACAAGAGGAGCCTTAAAAAGCAGAAAACGAGAGACGAAAAAAATGCTAAAAAACAGGCTTCGAAATAGCGCTCGGCCCGACTTCAACTGGCAGGAAAGCGCTTCTATCCATCCATTGCCTAAAAAAGGAGAGAGAAAAAGAACTGAAGGCATGGAACGCGAAGTGGGGGGTCTACAGAGAGAGGGAGAGGGCTGCAGAGAGAAGGAAGGGTCAAATGGTGCACAGAAATCGCAGATGAGAGAGATTAGAAGTGTCAGAACATGCAGAAGCGGCGGCGACAGCAGACCCTAAGACAGTTTCCTTCGTAGTTCTTTCTATCCCAGCTAGCCTACCAGTACCAATTCAAGCAACAGAAATAGATATATAGATATAAGAAGCCTAGCATTATAGGGGCGCTAACATCGGTCAGTAGCTCACAACACAATCATCTATTGGGATCGAGATTGGGAACTAGGATGGGGAGAAGGGAGAAAGTAGGAGTGGGTGAGAGAGAGAGAGAGATAATAAAGCTACGGGCGATAGTAAGGCCACACCCAAGCGAGATGCATGAGCGAGG
The DNA here is from genome assembly GCA_002269645.1 of Macrostomum lignano. Classification (NCBI taxonomy): domain Eukaryota; kingdom Metazoa; phylum Platyhelminthes; family Macrostomidae; genus Macrostomum; species Macrostomum lignano. The sequence goes on along the minus strand of NIVC01000037.1, from coordinate 1,356,472 downwards.
AGTTGAAAAAATTGACCATACAGACCTCTCTTCCCCTCTGCTTCTATACCGGTATATATATAATATATATACACACTCTCCCATCCCGCACAGCCCTGCCCCTGCCGCTGACAGACAGGCAAGCCAGAAGCCAAGAAGGCAAATAAAATTGCACGGTGGCGGGGCAGCATGGGTTGCCCACCTCGCTCCCCATTGCCCCCCCCCCGACATTCTAAGTCCTCACACCAGTTAGTTACCCGCCGCCGACAGAGTAAAATCCCACGAAACTAATGTAAGAGTAGTGTGGTCTGCCTGCCTGCCATTCTCCTAAATAAGACTCCTAAATCATGCTATAGAACACGCGCTGAGTATTTTGCTCGCTTAGTTGAAATGTAATTAAATTAGCTAATTTAAAAAAAGTTCAATAAGCTTCAACAGTAAACTTTTTCAGACTTTAACTTGGTTTTCAAAAAAAATCACAACGCACTCAGACTCCAATCAGAGCTCAGAGCTGCGCAATTTATTATATAGGGCCTTCGACTCGCCAGACTGGTCGCCTATAAACAAATAGAAATAAATTCAAGAGAAAAAGCACACGTCTAGGCCCTAAAAATCTTAATGTCCCAAAGAAGCCGCCTTCCAGAGGCATTCCAACTGAGGAAATAAGCTTGGTCAAATTAGAATAGACTAAACTTGGTGCTGAAATTGGCACACCAGTACGCTCGTATGCACGAGTTTCTAAACTATATAAATCCCTAATCCAGCGTAAAACTGTAATTAACTATACTAAATATGGCATAACTTTACTAAACTATAAATGGCATAATATTGCCTTGAAGCCTATATTAATGCGATTCACGTGGTCAACTTAAAGATGGGAATATTTTTAGATTCGGTGATTTTCCTGGGCGATTCAAAGACCAGATCTAATCTAGTGCAGGATTAGAGACGAATCTAGTGAACGATTAAATATGAATCTACAGAAAGATTAGAGATTAATCTAGCGGATCATTAGAGATTAATCTAGCGGATAATTAGAGACGAAACTAGTGGATCATTAGAGATTAATCTAGCGGATCATTAGAGATTAATCTAGCGGATCATTAGAGATTAATCTAGTGGATCATTAGAGACGAAACTAGTGGATAATTAGAGACGAAACTAGTGGATCATTAAAGATTAATCTAGCGGATCATTAGAGATTAATCTAGCGGATCATTAGAGATTAATCTAGTGGATCATTAGAGACGAATCTAGTGGATAATTAGAGACGAAACTAGTGGATCATTAGAGATTAATCTAGCGGATCATTAGAGATTAATCTAGCGGATCATTAGAGATTAATCTAGCGGATCATTAGAGATTAATCTAGTGGATCATTAGAGACGAATCAAGTGGATAATTAGAGACGAAACTAGTGGATCATTAGAGATTAATATAGTGGATCATTATAGACCAGAGCAGATCAGAGTATCAGAGAATCTAGTAAATGCTCCGATTAGAAACGAATCTTACAGACTAATGTAGTGGATGATTAGTTAGTATAATGTCAATGAATGATAATGGAGGCTAGTGGAGGTGGTAATCGATGGCGATTAGAGGCAAGTAATTTGTGAGCGCTAAAAAGCAATGCCCATATAGGCACAGATAATGGGATGATTTTGATAGCTACTCAAGATAAATGAGTAGGCAATACCTTCCATATGGATAATAGCGATGTTCTCACGAATCAGATAGCAATTAAACAAGGCAAATAAGTAAAAAATTGAAGCTAATAGTGCAACAACAAAGAAATGAAACGCCACCGAATTACTGGTCGAGAAACGATCGCAAGACCTTTCATATAGTAGGCCTGGACAAAAATGCCAAGGGATTCTACAGACAAGTCGACTGAAAAGAACAGCAGATTTCAAAAGCAAAATGTTTTCAGTCCTTACAGTAGAGCGAGGGCTAGAACTGAAAGGAAGCATCTTAGTCGAGCCCACAGACCCGGTTCTGTCGTAAAAGATTCTTTTGCATATTGCCCAATGCCGCTTAGCCGTGACGGCACAGCAACAGCTGACTAGTAGTAAAGCAAGCGAGCAGATCTAGCGGTCACTTAAAGGACTGGTACTAGGAACCAGACAGACAGAATGGACTTCCTGTATTATCGGGATGGCCAGCATGAACTGAAGCCGACAGTCACGTGTGCATAGTTTTATGTTTAAAAATCCTAGCGCCAAATGTTAACAGAAAGTAAAAGTGCAAACAGGGAGAGGTGGGCTAACGCCCCTGACTGCTGGCAATCCCGCGCGGCTGTCCCCTGTCCTTCCTCCGCCCTGCGCAGGGCCCTGCTTGGACTCAACCGCAGGGACATCAGGATGGTGATCATGGCCCTCTCGGGTCATGGCTGTTTTGCCAGGCATCGTCACCGTCATCGTCATCGTCATCGTCATCGTTTTGCCAGGAAAAATCCGCAGTGAGGAATGCCCATTCTGCCTCTCCGGTGTCGAGAATGCGGAGCACTTCATCTGTGAATGCCCCGCCTTTACTCAGGTCAGGCTCACCCACCTCGGCCCAAACCCGGATCTCTCCGACGTTTTCAGGCCCGAGAATCTCTGCCAGCTCGTCCGCTACCTAAGGGCTACCGGGCGAGCGACAGTCCACCTCCTGGACCCTCCGGAGGGGGACCGCGCTGCGGACACCGGCGCCACCGGAACTCCCTGCACGACACCGCAGCACTAGGCAGCCAGGGGCTAGCAAAATGGGCGGCAACGCCTCCTCGCTGTTTCCTGCAGCCAAGTTAAGTAATTCAAAAGTGCAAACAACAGGGCTCCTGCGCAATTTTTTTCGACTTTTTCCAGATAGAAAAGTATAGTTTTTAACACCTGTATAAAACTGTACAGAAAATATGGTTCGCACAAAAAGGTAGGCATTGCTGATGTTGGGACAAATTTGAAAAAAAAAACTCTGAAAACAGCTTTAGAGCATTTCTTGGGGGCTTCTCCAGGCTTTTTCAGCTTGTGGACACTGAGATGATACGCCCAGGAAATAATACAGACAATACAAACAACAGGGTGTCTGTGCATTTTTTACATCCCAAAATAAGGAGAATACAGATTTTTGACTGTGAAGTGTATGATACCTTTCAGAACATGCTTGGGCACAACCTAGGGATTCACCCAGCCATTTCTATTGGCAACACACCAATTGGCACACACCAAGTAGGATGCTTGTGGGCACTCTGGGACCTGGTGGATTAGCATCTGGTGCAGCTGGCAGCCTGGACAATGAGCTAGCGGAGGTAGAGAAGCAGTTATGTCTGCTAAAACTGCACAAGGAGGCTGCCCAGTTACAAGCGGAAGTTAACAAGTTTCAGAAGAAGACTAAGCCCCAGAAAAAGCCTGGTGAGTTGCTGATTATGTTGGTCTAATGATGAGAAAGAGGGGCAACAAGAGACCACTAGGCAGAAGACATGCAAGGTATACCAGATCCCAGAGTTCATTGCAAATGGATGAAATGAGGACACTGGTATTATACAATCACTAGACAGAGCTGATAGTGTCTTCAAAGTTAAAGAAACTACTATTGACTTGCTGCTAGTCACTAATAAATGTTTAGCAAAACATAGAAACAGTGCATGAATTTAAGCACTTAGAAGTCATTTTTGAACCAAAAAGCAGCTTTAAAAAATGCCAAATACCAAACAAAACAAAGCTACTCGGAAATGTTCTTATTATTGCACAAAGTCAAAGGGATATCTTTGGATATCATTCTTATTCATAGGCCATTTAACTTTGTTGTTCCACCTGTTATATCATGTGGATATAAAATATAGGGTACTATAACTACCATCTTTGGCTGGCTAACTTCAACATTTTGCTAATTTCCTATCAGATTTGTAAAACCTTAATATACTAGCTGAAACTAAAATAAAAAACATTAACTATACTACCATAGAAATCTTTAAAGCAAACAATAGTATATAAAACCTATAAAAAAACAAGTTACAAAAATACATGGCATTAACTTAATATAGGACCACAATCACACGAAAGAAATAGCTTTTTGTATGATTATAAATTGATATAAATTTTAAAATAATAGACACAACACTTATTTTGTTATAATGTATATAAACGCCAAATATAACAAGGGAAAAAGGTCCTTGATTATTGAAACAAAAAGGCCCTTCATTTTTGCAGTGCAAAACAGTAAGGTCACAATTTTGAAATTTTGGCATACATTAAATTATAGGGTTTCAACCCACTTTGGTGAAAGAATTTTTGGCAAAAGTCAATAATGGCAAAAAATACTTTCAGTGACTATTTGTCTAAAGTTGACCATTTTGACCAAAGATTTGCTCCAAGTTCTGCTAAAGAATTTTTCTCTTAGAAGAAAGCTAAAAAGAAAAATGAGAAACTTTAGAAAGACAAATTTTATTGTGACATATTTTTGTTCTATTGTAGTTTAATTAACTTGTTTTATTAGTTGCCATTCTATTATGGCAAGATTTCAAAATACAATTTTAGAAACTAGAAATTAAAAAATCTATATTATCATCATCCTTAATCTATTGATTGCATAGATAACATAGCTATGAGCTAAGTCATGAGTTTTAATTTTTTAATTGCCAATAATTTACAGCAATGAACAGTTTCTTAAAAGCTTCAATCACCAAAGTGGTATATTTGCAATTTATATACATCTATAGTCCATCTTTTTGCCAAACTTAATTTTCTTTTGCCAAAATGTACATCTATTTAAACTTAAAATTCACTCTCCCAAAGTGTTTTGCCAATTTTTTTTAATTGAAATGGGCTAGGCTAGGCCTATACCTAATTATAAATTAAATTTCTAATTTTTGGCATGCATTCTTGGCATAAACCTAAAATTTTGACTAAAAAACTCTGGCTTATACTGGACACCTTCTTGACAATGGGCTAGAGCCTAGAGAAAATCTTTGTTAAATTGAATGCTTTTTGTAAAGCTTTTTATATATATGAAGTTAAATACTAAGGGCCTAGGCCAAGTTACAATCACTTCGGCAACAATCACTTGGCGACAAGTCACTTTGGCAACAGTCATTTCAGTGACATATTTGGATCACTTTGGCAACAATTAATAACAGCTAAAGGATGTATTTTTTGCCAATGAAACTTCACAATTAAAAAGTGTGATTTATCTAGATTTATTAAAAAAGCAATACAAATTTTCAGTATTTTGTTATTAACGCTTACGATAAATACAATAAAGTACAAAACGAATTGACTTGCATTATATAGTACTATAAGTATTGTTATAAATTTATTTGGCATATACAGGCACATACACTGTGTCACTCCATTGCAGAAATAAAGAAAGCGAAATAAACATGCATTAAAATGTCAAACAAAGACAAGCTCAAAACAAATGGGCAATTATGGGTATTGCTTTGCATTGTCAAAATAAGATACAAATTATAAGTTAATTCAGATGTGATCCAAATGTGTCGCCAAAATGACTGTCGCCGAAGTGACTTGTTGCCAAAGTGATTGTCGCTGAAGTGACCTATTGCTGAAGACGAAGTGATTGGTGACCCCTAGGCCTACTGCAATAGGCCTATATGCCAAGTTTTTATGATTTCTTATATTGAATATGATATGCTACACCAACTAAATGTCAACTTTCAATTGCCAACCCAAATATATATGCTAGAAATTTCTGGCATAGCTAGGCCTACCCTTAAAATACTAAAAGTCAAAGATGATAAATGATACTAAGGGTGCATGACCAAGATAGCCACATACCAAGATGGCCATAGCTCTAAGTGTCTAAATAGATAATAATAAGCCTAGGTCTATATATTTCACTTATTTCCTATTGGTAATAATTAGAGAAATAGATGCTAAAAAGATGCTATATTGGAATTGTATTATATTAGGCCCCTATGCCCTATATTATAGTCATTCCTTTGGCTTTAGCTTTTATTATAGCTTGACCTATATATATTTATTCACTACACCAAGCAAGTAGCCTAACACAAAATAAATACCTTGCCTTGTTGTATATTTATCTTAATTTTTGTATAGCATTAGGCCCTAGTAGCAAGCAATGGTTTCTTAATATACTAGGCCTTTTGGCTCTCTATGAGAATTCTACCGTTATGCTACCAAAGTTGTAACAAGGGGATTCTTCCTTCTTAATAATACCCCACTGCTGTTACTAAAAGCTGTCCCAGGGCTCTTAATTATTCTTTTGTTTAGCTTTACTCGCTGCCACCAAGCTGTTACAGGTGTATTAATTCTGTCTTTCTACTTAATGTATTTTTGCATAAATGTACTACTTATATTGGTAGCATCTACTTATCTAATGGTAGCGGTTGTACATATACTGTACCTTTTGCCTGAGCAGTCTATTGGCACTGTCTACTCTTAAATATATCTCTTAGTCCTGGCATTCCCAGGATTAGAGGGTCACAGCTTTATATTTTCCCTGCCCTAAGGCGACTTTCCCTCGCTATGAAGCGGTTTTTCTGCCCTGAGGTGAATTCACTATTTTCTAATGTTTTCCTGCCCTGAGGCGATTCTCGCTTTTTAGCGGATCTTAATGCTCTCAATGTGAGGATTTCAATCTCTAGCAAATAACTAAGTGTTTAGAATACTGTGAATAATGATTTCAATGTTTGAACGAACTAGGTTTGCTTATTTGAAACCAAGAGGCAGCAAACGGACACGATTTATTTTTCCTGGCCCAATCTGGGCTCCTATTTATACTATGAATTGGCATAATTTTACCAAAATAATAATTCCCAAAAATAATTTTTATAGTCATAGATCACAACGTTTAAACAAAATATTTAGTTTTCATAAGCTTTTCTAAGAAATACAGTATTTGTGCATAAAAATAGTTATTACTTAAGTACTTCTTAGGCACTATATCATTAATAAACAGATAGTGATAGATTTGATAGATGTAATCAATGATAGGGAATAAATTGGCATAAACACTGAAAAAATAAAGTTTTTGTATTATAGGTAATTAGTTTCAAATCTATTATTGCATCAGTATTTATGAATATGATTGATTAAACATATTAATTAATATAACAATAGCTACTATGTTGCTAATTAATGATAAAAAGAGAGCAGAGCCAAAGAGATTCAATGTTGTGGCCATCTTGGTGTGTGGCCATCTTGGTCTTATACCATACTAAGACCAGAGATAAATAAATGAATTTAGTAGGCCTAACTTATTTCCAATTTTCACTTTCAGCAAGATAAACAAAAAAAATACTTGTAGTGAACAAGATCAGTAAATTATAAAATTAAAAAATCGCAACTAGATGGGATGGCATAGCATACATAGCACTAGAAGCGTAAGTAGCCTAACTAAAGTATGCAGCAATTAAACTAAGAAACATTTTTTTACCCTAGTCTAGTAGTACTATTATTTTAGTACTAGCTTTTTTGATATAAAGTCGTACTAAATTTGAAGGAATTAGCTACGACGCGGTCACATCGACATATATCGGCCGGAAATATACATAATTCGAGACTTTAAAGTCGCGCAATTAATTTCGTACATTACGTCTCAAAGCCGGAAAAATACAACAAAGTCTATAAACGTTCATTTTTGTTTAATGCTTGAAAAATGCGTAAACTAATGCAGTTAGCCTTAGAGAGGATGCTATGATCACAGTTTTTACATACACGCCTTGTCCTTTTCTATCGTAAAGCACTCACTACTCGCCTTGAGTCGAAAAAAATCGGCTCACTTTTGGCTCAGCAAGCCACATGTACCATCTGGGTAAGAACTTAAGTTATGGTATCCTACGTCTACATGGGGTTTAGGGGTAGCGTAAAGAGTGATCCTTGGCGATTGCGGTCAATTAGAATGTCTATACTGTTGTATACAAGTACAAGGCTAATATATAGTACGATTAGTTAAATTAGCTGACGCGTAATTTTAGTTCTTATACACGTTTTAGTTAGAGCGTATGATGAGTGTAGCATGCGCAGCAGGCAGTTCGGGCACCTAGTTTGCACTCCGTGACCGCCATCCAGCTTATCCACTTCCCTCTGCTCGAGCACATCCCAACGCGCACTCAATGAACCGGGAATCAGTGTTCTACCAGACAATAAATATACAGGCACAGCCACATTCTATTTCTCCACCTTTTTGAGTGGCTAACTAACACTCGCAACAACCAGCTAGAGTTGCTCGCTACAATGAGGAGGCAATTTTTTTCCAAATTTCACGCTCGCACATGGGCTCCAAACTTGCTAGCCTACTAACAGCAGGCTATGGGCCCCGAGGGAACTGATAGGATCTTCTGGTCACGTGAGTTTGAGTGGCCAATCAGACAAGCTCAGCCAATCAGAAAATTTGACGTCAGTTATAACAAATCGGCTCAGCCAATCAGCGTCGAGGTGTTCCATTATAACAAATTGCGGTCCAGTTGGCGGCTATAAAACCGGCGTTTTTGGGCCCGCTCGGACTTCAACTTGGCCGGTCACCTGTCACCCAGCCAACCACTTGCTCGAGTCATGTGCACAACTTCTGGTTCCCGGAGCTCTACGTCGTCTCTTGATCCCCGGATCGCGACTTCCCCCATCATCATCAAGGACGAATTCCCCCGGTCGACAGCTACGATCATCAAGATTAAGATCATCGCACCTGCTAGTTATTTACCAAGTTTGTGACAGCATCATCCCGGGCCTACAGCTGCGAAGCACTAAGCCGATTCCGTCACTGTGGATTACAATTCCTCGTATTTAGCAATATAATAGTACATGTAGCTACCCCATAGTCTCGCTACTGCAAGAATCCCCTGCACAAGTCCCCCTCTGTACCTGCATGGCCAATGCGATCGAGTCCCAGCAATGTCCCTTATCATCGGCTATGACTTCGAGATTGACAGCAAAAAGACACTAGTTGGCAGGTAAGCGCTAAGCCCCTTCTAGTCGGAAGCCCGATTTCGAAAGTCCCGGTTTGGTGAGCCAGGTCGCACGGGCTGGTGGCAGCGGGTTAGTTAATCTGCGGAATAGCTGATCTCTACTTTCAAAATTCTCCCTGCATGTCTCTCGTTGTCCCTCTCTTAGCTATAGGACCTAGACTGCTCGCCACAGATCAAGCTACCATGGGGCTGACCATCTGACAGGAGTGGGGGGCCAGGACTCTAATTGATTTATTTCTGAGACCTGAGGCCCGAAGGCTTCCCGCAAGGTGGCCGAAAAGGCCGAAACCCATCACGTTCGTGATTTAGTTAGAGCGTAAGAGCCGCGTGGCCTGGTCGGCTATCAATGCTTTGACGGGGCGAAAGCTTTCCGCTAAACCTGACAGGCGACACCGCGGACGAACGCAGGAACGAGCTGCGTGAGTTCTTCGCCGCCATTGTCAACACGCCGCCACATCCGCTGCCAGACAGTCTGACGCTGTCGCCGGAGGTGCCGTTGCCGGCAGAAGAGAGCTTCAGCCTAGTACCAGTCAGCACACCCAACGTTGTGAGAGGCTCGCCCAACAGTCACCGGGCGGGAAAGCGCTGAATCCGGACGAGGTGCCCATTGAGGCGCTGTGCATCCACTATGTGGCCAGTGAGGTCGCCAGAGTGATGAATCGCGTACTCTTCGGTGAGGAGGCACCCAACAAATGGATCACGGCGCACATATCGTCGCAGTTCCTAAGAAGCCGAGCACCACGAGGCTTGAGGAGCATCGAGGTATCTGCCTTCAGTCCTGCGCTGCGAAGTTATTCAACCGGATTCTGCTATCGTGGTTGCAGCCCGTGCTGAATCAGTACCTGCGTCCTGAGCAGAACGGCTTCCGGCCCCATCGCGGCACAGTGACGCAGATCCTGGCTCTTCGGCGAGTAATTGAGGAAGTACGGATACGCCAGTCGATCCTGATTGTTATCTTCATAGATTTCAACAAGGCATTCGACTCGGTCGCCAGATCTGTGCTCCCAAAGATGCTCCGTGCGTACAACGTGCCAGAGTAGCTGATTTCTGCCATCATGGCGATGTACCGTGATCCGAAAGCTGCTGTTTCAACACCGGACGGCCTATCGGACTTCTTTGAGACATCCTCCGGAGTGCTTCAAGAAGATACGCCTGCGCCGTTCCTGTTCGTTCTGATGCTTGACTGGGTGCTGCGGACCACTCTTCCTACCAACGACGACGGCTTTCTGTTGCGGCGACGCGTGGGTCGACGTCAACCGGAGAGTCGGCTCAGCCTGCTTGGCTACGCCGACGACCCCGCCCTGCTGTCCTCAACTGTCGATGGCGCCCAGCGACAACTGGACAAGCTAGTTGCTGTTGCGGCGAGTGTCGGCCTGGTGGTCAACACGCAGAGGACCGTCGTGCTCTGCGTGCCGGACGACATCAAGGCTGCGATTTTGTGTCGAGGTGCTGATGGACAGGCGACACAGTTTCCGCGTTGTCAGCAGTTCGTCTACCTCGGCAGTCTGGTTCCCGGCGTCCGCGAGGATTTGCGGCTTCGCCGCGGGCTTGCCTGGGCTGCCTTTCGTTCTGTGAGGGCAGTCCTGCAGTCCTGCAGGTACCTGACCGCCAGAAGGCAGCGTTGTTCCAGGCGGTAATCGAGACCGACCTGCTGTACAACGTCGAGACCTGGACGCTGACGGAGTCGCTCGAACAACAAGTTGACGCGGCGCATGCTGGCCTGCTGCGCGCCGCCTTCAGGATCGGCTACGAGCGAGTGACCAGCGCGGCTTTATATCGCCGCGCCGGCCTGGTCCGTCCAAGCGACCTGTTGCGCCGTCGGCGACTCCAGCTGGCAGGCCACATCATCCGCGCCGAGTCGTACTGCCCACAGCCGGTGCAGGAGGTGCTGCTGCTAACGCTGCAGGCACCCTACCGGCGGGGGCAGACGCGCACTCGGCGTTTCGTCGACTGCCTGCTGGCTGACGCCGGCGCCCCGGATTCGGCCGGCGGCGTGGCATTCATTCGCGACCTGGCTTTGAAGCGCGCCCTGTGACGCTGAACGCGTATTCTGTTGTTGTTGTTGTTGTTGTTGTTGTTGTTGTTGTTGTTGTTGTTGTTGTTGTTGTTGTCCGGTGATTTGATGTACGTAAAAGCATCTGAGGTTATTAATGCTGTCGAACTAAAAATAGGCGGCTAAATATATGTACATGTCCGAACGAACTTATGTACACAATCTAAAATCTGTGTATTAATTTAAAATTTTAGGAAGAAAATGCACTCAACATGCCATATAAATATGTTTAATTCTTAAAGCAAAATCTGCATGTATTACATGCGCGTATTTACATGTACATATACATTCTGAAAAGCTGAGCTCAAAGTTTTATACTCACTATACTCAATGACACGATTGCAGCTAGCAATTATACCAAGCCTGTAGCAGCTCATATAATTTAGTTGTTTCCCCATGCAGTCTCCACTTCCTCCAACTAACATGTACCTTCACTAGACCACTATTACCGCATGTACATGTAAGAGCCTGCTCTCCAGCTGTTTCCCGCGAAGCTCACTCTCAAAGCCACACTGTTAAAGTTTTCCAACTGCTGCCGCCCCCCCCCCCTGTGCTCCGCATGAGGCTTTTTTTCACACTTCTCCTTTCTCACCTCTAACCAATTGTGAGCCAATATTAATCGAGAGAGCGGCACATTTTTGTAAAAAAACGAACTATTTCCAAGTGTATACTTTATATACGAGCTAGAGGTTCAACTCTATAAAATAAGAATTTCTAGACTACTAGGTGTCAGTTTTAGAGAATTGTAAAAGACCCCATACAGTATAAAAGTTCTATACTTCGTAAATTTTTCATTTACAACCATCATCGCGCTGATATTGAAAATGAACCGATCTCGAGGTAAATTAAATCATTTGTCTTTTATTGCGTTTAATTATAAGAAACAGCCGCTTCATATAGTAATTAATATTACTTATGCAGCTCTAATATATACTAAAACTGGACTAACTTTTGACGAAAGCTAAATATTAAAGATTAAATATGCATTTACAATGTGGATGTGTCTTTCCCCCATTTTCATATTTATTAGCAAGAGTTCTCTTTAATTCCTTTACTCGTTAAACTCTGCAGCCATCGATCAGGATCGGAATCCCATCACCGGCCTAACCAACAAGAAAGCGACAGCGACTCCTTCTGAGGAAAACGGTTTGACACTTGGCTATCAGCAGGAGCGGACAAAAAGGGCCACTCGAGAGCGGGGTGAGCGCGCGGGCGATAATACAATAAAATATGCTGAGAGAAATTCTCACTTCTGCGACACTGCAGTTTTATGTAGTTTCAATGTTTTCTTCAACTGACTGACTCGTTTCCTTGCTTTTTATTTTCTACTCATTGCCCCCCTCCTGTCCCCTGCTAGCCCACTGTTGTCCCCTGCTAGCCCCCTGTCCCCTGCTAGCCCCCTGTCCCCTGCTAGCCCCCCTGTCCCCTGCTAGCCCCTGTCCCCTGCTAGCCCCCTGTCCCCTGCTAGCCCCTGTCCCCGCTAGCCCCCTGTCCCCTGCTAGCCCCCTGTTGTCCCCTGCTAGCCCCTTGTCCCCTGCTAGCCCCTGTTGTCCCCTGCTAGCCCCCGTCCCCTGCTAGCCCCCTGTCCCCTGCTAGCCCCTGTTGTCCCCTGCTAGCCCCCTGTCCCCTGCTAGCCCCCTGTCCCCTGCTAGCCCCCTGTTGTCCCCTGCTAGCCCCCTGTTGTCCCCTGCTAGCCCCTGTCCCTGCTAGCCCCCTGTCCCCTGCTAGCCCCCTGTTGTCCCCTGCTAGCCCCTGTTCCCTGCTAGCCCCCTGTCCCCTGCTAGCCCCCTGTTGTCCCCTGCTAGCCCCTGTTCCCTGCTAGCCCCCTGTCCCCTGCTAGCCCCCTGTTGTCCCCTGCTAGCCCCCTGTTCCCTGCTAGCCCCCTGTCCCCTGCTAGCCCCCTGTTGTCCCCTGCTAGCCCCCTGTTCCCTGCTAGCCCCTGTCCCCTGCTAGCCCCCTGTCCCCTGCTAGCCCCCTGTCCCCGCTAGCCCCTGTCCCCTGCTAGCCCCCCTGTCCCCTGCTAGCCCCCCCCCCTGTCCCTGCTAGCCCCCCTGTCCCCTGCTAGCCCCCTGTTGTCCCCTGCTAGCCCCTGTTCCCTGCTAGCCCCCTGTCCCCTGCTAGCCCCCTGTTGTCCCCTGCTAGCCCCCTGTTCCCTGCTAGCCCCCTGTCCCCTGCTAGCCCCCTGTCCCCTGCTAGCCCCCTGTTCCCTGCTAGCCCCTGTCCCCTGCTAGCCCCCTGTCCCCTGCTAGCCCCCTGTCCACCGCTAGCCCCTGTCCCCTGCTAGCCCACCCTGTCCCCTGCTAGCCCCCCCCCTGTCCCCTGCTAGCCCCCCCCTGTCCCCTGCTAGCCCCCTGTTGTCCCCTGCTAGCCCCCTGTTGTCCCCTGCTAGCCCCCCTGTCCCCTGCTAGCCCCCCCTGTCCACCGCTAGCCCTCTGTTGTCCCTTGCTAGCCCCCTGTTGTCCCTTGCTAGCCCTCTGTTGTTGTCCCTGCTAGCTTCCTGTCCCTTGCTAGCCCCCTGTCCCCTGTTAGCCCTCTGTCCCTTGCTAGCTCCCTGTTGTCCCATGCTAGCCCCCCTGTCCCCTGCTAGCCCCCTGTTGTCCCTTGCTAGCTCCCTGTTGTCCCCTGCTAGCCCCCTGTTGTCCCCTGCTAGCCCCCTGTTGTCCCCTGCTAGCCCCCTGTCTACTTTTGAAAGAAATTCAAAGTAAAACATTTAAGCTACTTACTTAGTAGTATGAGGCAAGGGTGTTTTTGATTGCCCAAGCTCTTATGGCTTCATCTGCTAAAATTTTGAATGCTTCAACCTAAAATTTCCAATTGTCAACTGAAAGAGGTAACCAAACATTTCTTCAACTTGCAGACGATCGGAATCCTATTCTGGGAGAGGGAAATCTTGGAGCCGAGGTGAAGCTGTTCTCTCGGGTGGATTCGAAAAGGAAGGACTGTGAGTCAGGCGAGGGGTCATTTTGCCGGTTCCCAAATTTGGGGATTCCAAGATCCCATCTGTGGTTTCCAAAGATCCCATCTGTAGTTTCCGCAGATTCTATCTGTAGCTTCCGCAGATCCAATCTGTAGTTTCCAAAGATCCCATCTGTTGGTTACCGAAGATCCCATCTGTAGTTTCCATAGATCCCATCTGTTGGTTACCGAAGATCCCATCTGTGGTTTCCAAAGATCCCGTTTGCGGTTTCCGAAGACTCCATCTGTAGTTCCCGCAGATTCTATCTGTAGCTTCCGCAGATCCCATCTGTGGTTTCCAAAGATCCCATATGTAGTTTCCGCAGATTCTATCTGTAGCTTCCGCAGATCCCATCTGTTGTTTCCAAAGATCCCATCTGTAGTTCCCGCAGATTCGATCTGTAGCTTCCGCAGATCCCATCTGTTGTTTCCAAAGATTCCATCTGTAGTTTCAAAAGATCCCATCTGTTGCTTACCGAAGATGCCATCTGTTGCTTACCGAAGATGCCATCTGTTGGTTACCGAAGATCCCATTTGCGGTTTCCCAAGAGAGCTACTCAAAAAAGTATCTAAAATCTCTACTTAGAGTTCCCATAAATTCAAGAGCATTGAGAATGGGCCAGTGAAACCCATAATTTTATCCACCCTCTCCGACTCGCAGCTGACAGCCCGCTGAATCTGAGTGGCGGCTCTGCGGATTATCCCGAAGATCTGCGGCCCAACGGGCGGCCTGGGAAGACACGGATCCAACAAGGTGTGTTTTCAGGGGGACGGGGTTGGGCAGGTGCAGAGAAAAAAACGAAAAAGAACAAATTTGCGCAGCAACTAATTTCCCATTTCAGCTCATAGAGACATCATATCTGGGAGTGGCGATTTTGGAGTTGAGTGGGATCCGATATACGGATATGCTGACAGGCAGAGGCCGCTGACCAATGGTGAGATTGGAGGGGTTGCGATTGGCTGGGAGTTTAGGTCTGGTTGATAAGTGTAATGGCTATAGTAAGAAGAGCCGGAGTGTGCTGAGACGAAAGGTGAAGCCCTGCTAGGTGGGCTGATCGATATTTATTTATTTTCAGACTATGGAATAAAATCACGCCACCAGAGTGGGGGGTGGAGAATCGCCGCACTTGAAGTGCATGAATTGTACGCAAGGCCGATGTACATATAAATTGGGCTCGCATGAGCACTACAATGAGGGGTTGCGATTGGCATAGAGTTTGGAGTTCGGTTAATGAGGGGTTGCGATTGGCTGAGAGTTTTGGGTTTGGTTGATGAAGGATTGCGATTTGTTGGGACTTTGGGGTTTGGTTGTTGAATTGGGTTGCGATTGGCTGAGGGTTTTGTTCGTGAAGGGTTGCGATTGGCTGAGAGAGTTTGGGGTTTGGTTGATGAAGGGTTGCAATTGGCTGATAGTTTGCAGTTTGGTTGGTGAAGGGTTGCCATTGGCTGAGAGTTTGGGGTTTGGGTGATAAATTTGGTTGCGATTGGTTGAGAATTTGGGGATCGGTTGATGAGGGGTTGCGATTGGCTGAGAGAGTTTGGGGTTCGGTTGATGAGGGTTGCGATTGGCTGAGAGTTTGGGGTTTGGTTGATGAATCGGGTTGCGATTGCCTGATTTCGCCCTCTGACCTTGCCTTGGCGCGAATTTAAATTTTCTGACAATAAATATTCAGCGGGTGAATGGTGAGGGGTTGAGATTGATCAATACACAAAATGTACAATAAATAAAAGTCACGAGAAACACGATCGAAGACGCGAGTCGATTTCATGAGTCAAATACAACTGGCGGCTGACCCTCAGAGCGGCAACACAGCAGGGCCAACCCGCTGACCGGAGACGGAGTTTCCAGCTATGAAATCAATCACGAGATGAAGACAACAAACTCTGGGAGGCGGACAGAGAGCGGTACGTTGTGGTAGTCTTTTTAACCAGGTGGTCCGACCTTGAA
>NIVC01000037.1:1273120-1335620 GCA_002269645.1 Macrostomum lignano | reverse complement strand
TCGGTGTTGAGAACCACGCTTCCCTTCGTCCTTCGAGCCTACCGGGTACCCCAGCAGCTAATCGACGCTGTCATGGCGCTGCAGTATTGCGACACTCGAGCTGCTGTGATGACGGCGAACGGCCTGTCTGACCTATTCGACACTTCATCAGGAGTTCTACAGGGCGACACGCTAGCACCGTTCCTCTTATCGCTGCTGCTGGACTGGGTGCTTCGAACCGCACTCCCCTCGGCTGACGACGGCTTCCTGCTGCGCAGACGCATCGGTCACCGCCACGGCGAAAAGCGCCTAAGCGTGCTTGGCTACGCCGACGACCTCGCCCTCCTGTCCTCGTCCGTTGAAGGCGCCCAGCGCCAGATCGACAGGCTGGTCGAGGTGGCATCGAGCGTCGGTCTGATCGTCAACACGCTGAAGACCAAGGTGCTGACTGTGCCGGCCGACATCCCAGCGGACCTGACGTGCCGCGGCGCAGACGGGCAGACGAACAGGCTCGCACGCTGCCAGCGGTTCACCTACCTCGGCGGTCTGGTGCCCCACGTGGAAGAGGACCTCCGGCGGCGACGAGGACTTGCCTGGGCGGCCTTTCGTTCGATCCGAGCCTCCAGTCCTCCAGTCCGAAGCGCTGCCCGACCGCCAGAGGGCTCGGCTGTGGCAGGCGGTGGTCGAAACCGTCCTGCTCTACAACGCCGAGACGTGGACGCTGACGGCTACCCTAGAGCGGCAGCTGGACTCGGCGCACTCAGGGCTGCTCCGTGCGG
Organism: Macrostomum lignano; assembly: GCA_002269645.1. Taxonomy (NCBI): domain Eukaryota; kingdom Metazoa; phylum Platyhelminthes; family Macrostomidae; genus Macrostomum; species Macrostomum lignano. The sequence goes on along the minus strand of NIVC01000037.1, from coordinate 1,334,862 downwards.
CCTTTCGAGCTGACGAGAGCGTCGGGAACGAGGCCCTGTACGATCAGGCCAAGCTGCAGCGCCCGTCCATCAGTCTGCGCCGGCGGCGACCTCAACTGGCGGGTCACGTGATCCGGGCCGAGGGCTACTGCCCCCAACCTGTTCAGGACGTCCTGCTGCTCACCTTGCAGGGTCCGTTCAGGCGGGGTCAGGCCCGAACCCGTCGATACGTGGACTGCCTGCTGTGCGACGCTGGGGCGCCCGACACTGCCAACGGAGCGGAATTTTTTCGCTCCCAGGCTCTGCGGTGCGCCATCTGACGCGCCCTGCTCTAACTGTGACTGTGCATGCGGGGTCGCGTATTTTGTTGTTGTTGTTGTTGGAGGCGACAGTGGCACACTGAGGGGCTGTGGGGGCGACAGTGGCACACTGAGGGGCTGTGGGGGCGACAGTGGCACACTGAGAGGCTGTGGGGGCGACAGTGGCACACTGAGGGACTGTGGTGAAGGGCGACAGTGGCACACTGAGGGGCTGTGGGGGCGACAGTGGCACACTAAGGGGCTGTGGTGAAGGGCGACAGTGGCACACTGAGGGGCCTGTGGTGAAGGGCGATAGTGGCACACTGAAGGGCTGTGGGGGCGACAGTGGCACACTGAGGGGCTGTGGTGAAGGGCGATAGTGGCACACTGAGGGACTGTGGTGAAGGGCGATAGTGGCACACTGAGGGACTGTGGTGAAGGGCGATAGTGGCACACTGAAGGGCTGTGGGGGCGACAGTGGCACACTGAGGGGCTGTGGTGAAGGGCGACAGTGGCACACTGAGGGACTGTGGTGAAGGGCGACAGTGGCACACTGAGGGGCTGTGGGAGCGACAGTGGCACACTGAGGGGCTGTGGTGAAGGGCGATAGTGGCACACTGAAGGGCTGTGGGGGCGTGCCACTGTGAAGGGCGACAGTGGCACACTGAGGGGCTGTGGTGAAGGGCGATAGTGGCACACTGAGGGACTGTGGGGGCGACAGTGTCACACTGAGGGGCTGTGGGAGCGACAGTGGCACACTGAATGACCGTTGATTGGCGATGGGCCAACCCTTACCGAACACCTGCTCAATGGCAGTTTTGAAGTAATTTGTTTTCTTCTAGGCCAGATGAAAATTGGTCCTGAAAATCTGAAGGCTTGGGGTCACTACTCCAAACTATAATCGCCACGGCAATTATCGAAGACTGGATTTTTCGGCAATTTTGAAATAAACATGCGCGCGTTTAAACAAAAAAAATTTTTGCTGCTCTTTGAAATCATTTTACAATCAATCCAGTACAACGTTCACCTGCGCATGCTCGTGCAATACCTTTTTTCTTTTTTACTTTTGCTTGGCTTTGATTTTTACATTTCTTCTTGCTTTTCGAAAAGCGAACCACAGGCTTTCAACCTTTCTCAGCGCTGTTTTGTTCTGCTTTGGTTTTATAGAATCGCAACTTACTGTTTTCCACAGCTTTCCACAACTCTTTAAAGCTTCCGACAGTTCTTTTCAGCTTCCCTCAACTCTTATCACAATCCAATAGCTCTTATCAGCTTCCCACTGCTTTTATCAGCTTCCCACTGCTACTCTTATCAGCTTCTCAGAGCTACTCTTATCAGCTTCCCACAGCTACTCTTATCAGCTTCCCACAGCTACTCTTATCAGCTTCCCACAGCTACTCTTATCAGCTTCCCACAGCTACTCTTATCAGCTTCCCACGGCTACTCTTATCAGCTTCCCACAGCTACTCTTATCAGCTTCCCACAGCTACTCTTATCAGCTTCCCACAGCTACTCTTATCAGCTTCCCACGGCTACTCTTATCAGCTTCCCACAGCTACTCTTATCAGCTTCCCACAGCTACTCTTATCAGCTTCCCAGAGCTACTCTTATCAGCTTCCCACAGCTACTCTTATCAGCTTCCCACAGCTACTCTTATCAGCTTCCCAGAGCTACTCTTATCAGCTTCCCACAGCTACTCTTATCAGCTTCCCACGGCTACTCTTATCAGCTTCCCACGGCTACTCTTATCAGCTTCCCATAGCTACTCTTATCAGCTTCCCACAGCTACTCTTATCAGCTTCCCAGAGCTACTCTTATCAGCTTCTCACATTTCCCAAATCTGCTTTATCTTCCGCAACAAAAGGTGTGCGCCTGTTTCTGTGGAAACCCCATTAAAAAACCACAGATTATTTGATAAATTTTTGCCACCAGTTCAACTGAGCCAGCTATTATAATAAAGAAAATAAATATCAGTTACAATATAAGTTACATTTTCATTTTGGAAGGAAAATTCATGCAACTTATATGCAAAAGCGATACAAAACTTCTATAATGCAGGCAGTTTGCAGAGTTTAATAAATGGCTGAGAAAAAATAATAAAAGTAACCAAAATTAAGTTATAACGCAGCTCTGCATGACGAAAAGTATTGGGGTCCAGTTAATCATTGTTTTTTGGCACTGGGCTGGCTCCTGTTCCCAGTTGAAATACAACACCATCGCACAAAGCTGATGGTTTCAAGTATGAATCATGGGCCTCTTAAAGGCCTCTGGACTGGCCTTATTTGGAAGGAGCCTTCCAAAGCAGTGTAAACTAGTGTGTTGAATCAGTGCTTCATCAACTCGATAAGTTAAAAAGTTATACTATTCAGTTTGCCTCGTCAGAGTAGATATTTTTGATTGGCAATGGGGATCACCGTTGTTTCCCGGTGCTGGCGCCCCTGGTGCTGGCGCCCCTGGTGCTGGCGCCCCTGGTGCTGGCGCCCCTGGTGCTGGCGCCCCTGGTGCTGGCGCCCCTGGTGCTGGCGCCCCTGGTGCTGGCGCCCCTGGTGCTGGCGCCCCTGGTGCTGGCGCCCCTGGTGCTGGCGCCCCTGGTGCTGGCGCCCTGGTGCTGGCGCCCTGGTGCTGGCGCCCTGGTGCTGGCGCCCTGGTGCTGGCCCCTGGTGCTGGCGCCCCTGGTGCTGGCGCCCCTGATGCTAAATCCCCTGGTGCTAAATCCCCTGATGCTAAATCCCCTGATGCTAAATCCCCTGATGCTAAATCCCCTGGTGCTAAAGCCCCTGATGCTAAATCCCCTGATGCTAAAGCCCCTGGTGCTAAAGCCCCTGATGCTAAAGCCCCTGATGCTAAAGCCCCTGATGCTAAAGCCCTTGATGCTAAAGCCCCTGATGCTAAAGCCCCTGATGCTAAATCCCCTGATGCTAAAGCCCCTGATGCTAAATCCCCTGATGCTAAATCCCCTGATGCTAAAGCCCCTGATGCTAAAGCCCCTGATGCTAAATCCCTTGATGCTAAATCCCCTGATGCTAAATCCCCTGATGCTAAATCCCCTGATGCTAAAGCCCCTGATGCTAAAGCCCCATGCTAAAGCCCCTGATGCTAAATCCCCTGATGCTAAAGCCCCTGATGCTAAAGCCCCTGATGCTAAATCCCCTGATGCTAAATCCCCTGATGCTAAAGCCCCTGATGCTAAATCCCTTGATGCTAAATCCCCTGATGCTAAAGCTCCTGATGCTAAATCCCCTGATGCTAAATCCCCTTATGCTAAAGCCCCTGATGCTAAAGCCCCTGATGCTAAATCCCCTGATGCTAAATCCCCTGATGCTAAAGCCCCTGATGCTAAATCCCCTGATGCTAAATCCCCTGATGCTAAAGCCCCTGATGCTAAATCCCCTGATGCTAAATCCCCTGATGCTAAATCCCCTGATGCTAAAGCCCCTGATGCTAAATCCCCTGATGCTAAATCCCCTGATGCTAAATCCCCTGATGCTAAATCCCCTGATGCTAAAGCCCCTGATGCTAAAGCCCCTGATGCTAAAGCCCCTGATGCTAAATCCCCTGATGCTAAATCCCCTGATGCTAAATCCCCTGATGCTAAATCCCCTGATGCTAAATCCCCTGATGCTAAATCCCCTGATGCTAAAGCCCCTGATGCTAAAGCCCCTGATGCTAAAGCCCCTGATGCTAAATCCCCTGATGCTAAAGCCCCTGATGCTAAATCCCCTGATGCTAAAGCCCCTGATGCTAAATCCCCTGATGCTAAAGACCCTGATGCTAAAGCCCCTGATGCTAAATCCCCTGATGCTAAATCCCCTGATGCTAAAGCCCCTGATGCTAAATCCCCTGATGCTAAATCCCCTGATGCTAAATCCTCTGATGCTAAATCCCCTGATGCTAAATCCCCTGATGCTAAAGCCCCTGATGCTAAATCCCCTGATGCTAAATCCCCTGATGCTAAATCCCCTGATGCTAAATCCCCTGATGCTAAATCCCCTGATGCTAAATCCCCTGATGCTAAATCCCCTGATGCTAAATCCCCTGATGCTAAATCCCCTGATGCTAAATCCCCTGATGCTAAAGCCCCTGATGCTAAATCCCTGATGCTAAATCCCCTGATGCTAAAGCCCCTGATGCTAAATCCCCTGATGCTAAATCCCCTGATGCTAAAGCCCCTGATGCTAAATCCCCTGATGCTAAATCCCTGATGCTAAATCCCCTGATGCTAAAGCCCCTGATGCTAAAGCCCCTGATGCTAAATCCCCTGATGCTAAATCCCCTGATGCTAAATCCCTGATGCTAAATCCCCTGATGCTAAATCCCCTGATGCTAAATCCCCTGATGCTAAATCCCCTGATGCTAAATCCCCTGATGCTAAAGCCCCTGATGCTAAATCCCCTGATGCTAAATCCCCTGATGCTAAATCCCCTGATGCTAAAGCCCCTGATGCTAAATCCCCTGATGCTAAATCCCTGATGCTAAATCCCCTGATGCTAAAGCCCCTGATGCTAAAGCCCCTGATGCTAAATCCCCTGATGCTAAATCCCCTGATGCTAAAGCCCCTGATGCTAAATCCCCTGATGCTAAATCCCCTGATGCTAAATCCCTGATGCTAAATCCCCTGATGCTAAAGCCCCTGATGCTAAATCCCCTGATGCTAAAGCCCCTGATGCTAAAGCCCCTGATGCTAAATCCCCTGATGCTAAATCCCCTGATGCTAAATCCCCTGATGCTAAATCCCCTGATGCTAAATCCCCTGATGCTAAATCCCCTGATGCTAAATCCCCTGATGCTAAATCCCTGATGCTAAATCCCCTGATGCTAAAGCCCCTGATGCTAAATCCCCTGATGCTAAATCCCTGATGCTAAAGCCCCTGATGCTAAATCCCCTGATGCTAAATCCCCTGATGCTAAAGCCCCTGATGCTAAATCCCCTGATGCTAAATCCCCTGATGCTAAATCCCCTGATGCTAAATCCCCTGATGCTAAAGCCCCTGATGCTAAAGCCCCTGATGCTAAATCCCCTGATGCTAAAGCCCCTGATGCTAAATCCCCTGATGCTAAATCCCCTGATGCTAAATCCCCTGATGCTAAATCCCCTGATGCTAAAGCCCCTGATGCTAAATCCCCTGATGCTAAATCCCCTGATGCTAAATCCCCTGATGCTAAAGCCCCTGATGCTAAATCCCTGATGCTAAATCCCCTGATGCTAAAGCCCCTGATGCTAAATCCCCTGATGCTAAATCCCCTGATGCTAAAGCCCCTGATGCTAAATCCCCTGATGCTAAATCCCTGATGCTAAATCCCTGATGCTAAAGCCCCTGATGCTAAAGCCCCTGATGCTAAATCCCCTGATGCTAAATCCCCTGATGCTAAATCCCCTGATGCTAAAGCCCCTGATGCTAAATCCCCTGATGCTAAATCCCTGATGCTAAATCCCCTGATGCTAAATCCCCTGATGCTAAAGCCCCTGATGCTAAAGCCCCTGATGCTAAATCCCCTGATGCTAAATCCCCTGATGCTAAATCCCCTGATGCTAAATCCCCTGATGCTAAATCCCTGATGCTAAATCCCCTGATGCTAAAGCCCCTGATGCTAAATCCCCTGATGCTAAAGCCCCTGATGCTAAAGCCCCTGATGCTAAATCCCCTGATGCTAAATCCCCTGATGCTAAATCCCCTGATGCTAAATCCCCTGATGCTAAATCCCCTGATGCTAAATCCCCTGATGCTAAATCCCCTGATGCTAAATCCCCTGATGCTAAATCCCCTGATGCTAAATCCCCTGATGCTAAATCCCCTGATGCTAAATCCCCTGATGCTAAATCCCCTGATGCTAAATCCCCTGATGCTAAATCCCCTGATGCTAAATCCCCTGATGCTAAATCCCCTGATGCTAAAGCCCCTGATGCTAAATCCCCTGATGCTAAATCCCTTGATGCTAAATCCCCTGATGCTAAAGCCCCTGATGCTAAAGCCCCTGATGCTAAAGCCCCTGATGCTAAATCCCCTGATGCTAAAGCCCCTGATGCTAAATCCCCTGATGCTAAATCCCCTGATGCTAAATCCCCTGATGCTAAATCCCCTGATGCTAAATCCCCTGATGCTAAATCCCCTGATGCTAAATCCCCTGATGCTAAAGCCCCTGATGCTAAATCCCCTGATGCTAAATCCCCTGATGCTAAATCCCCTGATGCTAAATCCCCTGATGCTAAATCCCCTGATGCTAAATCCCCTGATGCTAAATCCCCTGATGCTAAATCCCCTGATGCTAAAGCCCCTGATGCTAAATCCCCTGATGCTAAATCCCCTGATGCTAAATCCCCTGATGCTAAATCCCCTGATGCTAAATCCCCTGATGCTAAATCCCCTGATGCTAAATCCCCTGATGCTAAATCCCCTGATGCTAAATCCCCTGATGCTAAATCCCCTGATGCTAAATCCCCTGATGCTAAAGCCCCTGATGCTAAAGCCCCTGATGCTAAATCCCCTGATGCTAAAGCCCCTGATGCTAAATCCCCTGATGCTAAATCCCCTGATGCTAAATCCCCTGATGCTAAATCCCTGATGCTAAATCCCCTGATGCTAAATCCCCTGATGCTAAATCCCCTGATGCTAAATCCCCTGATGCTAAATCCCCTGATGCTAAAGCCCCTGATGCTAAATCCCCTGATGCTAAAGCCCCTGATGCTAAATCCCCTGATGCTAAATCCCCTGATGCTAAATCCCCTGATGCTAAAGCCCCTGATGCTAAATCCCCTGATGCTAAAGCCCCTGATGCTAAATCCCCTGATGCTAAATCCCCTGATGCTAAATCCCCTGATGCTAAATCCCCTGATGCTAAATCCCCTGATGCTAAATCCCCTGATGCTAAAGCCCCTGATGCTAAATCCCCTGATGCTAAATCCCCTGATGCTAAATCCCCTGATGCTAAATCCCCTGATGCTAAAGCCCCTGATGCTAAAGCCCCTGATGCTAAATCCCCTGATGCTAAATCCCCTGATGCTAAATCCCCTGATGCTAAATCCCCTGATGCTAAATCCCCTGATGCTAAATCCCCTGATGCTAAAGCCCCTGATGCTAAATCCCCTGATGCTAAAGCCCCTGATGCTAAATCCCCTGATGCTAAAGCCCCTGATGCTAAAGCCCCTGATGCTAAATCCCCTGATGCTAAATCCCCTGATGCTAAAGCCCCTGATGCTAAATCCCCTGATGCTAAATCCCTGATGCTAAATCCCCTGATGCTAAATCCCCTGATGCTAAATCCCCTGATGCTAAATCCCCTGATGCTAAAGCCCCTGATGCTAAATCCCCTGATGCTAAATCCCCTGATGCTAAATCCCCTGATGCTAAAGCCCCTGATGCTAAAGCCCCTGATGCTAAATCCCCTGATGCTAAATCCCCTGATGCTAAAGCCCCTGATGCTAAAGCCCCTGATGCTAAATCCCCTGATGCTAAAGCCCCTGATGCTAAATCCCCTGATGCTAAATCCCCTGATGCTAAATCCCCTGATGCTAAATCCCCTGATGCTAAATCCCCTGATGCTAAATCCCCTGATGCTAAATCCCCTGATGCTAAAGCCCCTGATGCTAAAGCCCCTGATGCTAAATCCCCTGATGCTAAAGCCCCTGATGCTAAAGCCCCTGATGCTAAATCCCCTGATGCTAAATCCCCTGATGCTAAAGCCCCTGATGCTAAATCCCCTGATGCTAAATCCCCTGATGCTAAATCCCCTGATGCTAAAGCCCCTGATGCTAAAGCCCCTGATGCTAAATCCCCTGATGCTAAATCCCCTGATGCTAAATCCCCTGATGCTAAATCCCCTGATGCTAAATCCCCTGATGCTAAATCCCCTGATGCTAAATCCCCTGATGCTAAATCCCCTGATGCTAAATCCCCTGATGCTAAATCCCCTGATGCTAAATCCCCTGATGCTAAATCCCCTGATGCTAAATCCCCTGATGCTAAATCCCCTGATGCTAAATCCCCTGATGCTAAATCCCCTGATGCTAAATCCCCTGATGCTAAATCCCCTGATGCTAAATCCCCTGATGCTAAATCCCCTGATGCTAAATCCCCTGATGCTAAATCCCCTGATGCTAAATCCCCTGATGCTAAATCCCCTGATGCTAAATCCCCTGATGCTAAATCCCCTGATGCTAAATCCCCTGATGCTAAATCCCCTGATGCTAAATCCCCTGATGCTAAATCCCCTGATGCTAAATCCCCTGATGCTAAATCCCCTGATGCTAAATCCCCTGATGCTAAATCCCCTGATGCTAAATCCCCTGATGCTAAATCCCCTGATGCTAAATCCCCTGATGCTAAATCCCCTGATGCTAAATCCCCTGATGCTAAATCCCCTGATGCTAAATCCCCTGATGCTAAAGCCCCTGATGCTAAATCCCCTGATGCTAAATCCCCTGATGCTAAATCCCCTGATGCTAAATCCCCTGATGCTAAATCCCCTGATGCTAAATCCCCTGATGCTAAATCCCCTGATGCTAAATCCCCTGATGCTAAATCCCCTGATGCTAAAGCCCCTGATGCTAAATCCCCTGATGCTAAATCCCCTGATGCTAAATCCCCTGATGCTAAATCCCCTGATGCTAAATCCCCTGATGCTAAATCCCCTGATGCTAAATCCCCTGATGCTAAATCCCCTGATGCTAAATCCCCTGATGCTAAATCCCCTGATGCTAAATCCCCTGATGCTAAATCCCCTGATGCTAAATCCCCTGATGCTAAATCCCCTGATGCTAAATCCCCTGATGCTAAATCCCCTGATGCTAAATCCCCTGATGCTAAATCCCCTGATGCTAAATCCCCTGATGCTAAATCCCCTGATGCTAAATCCCCTGATGCTAAATCCCCTGATGCTAAATCCCCTGATGCTAAATCCCCTGATGCTAAATCCCCTGATGCTAAATCCCCTGATGCTAAATCCCCTGATGCTAAATCCCCTGATGCTAAATCCCCTGATGCTAAATCCCCTGATGCTAAATCCCCTGATGCTAAATCCCCTGATGCTAAATCCCCTGATGCTAAATCCCCTGATGCTAAATCCCCTGATGCTAAATCCCCTGATGCTAAATCCCCTGATGCTAAATCCCCTGATGCTAAATCCCCTGATGCTAAATCCCCTGATGCTAAATCCCCTGATGCTAAATCCCCTGATGCTAAATCCCCTGATGCTAAATCCCCTGATGCTAAATCCCCTGATGCTAAATCCCCTGATGCTAAATCCCCTGATGCTAAATCCCCTGATGCTAAATCCCCTGATGCTAAATCCCCTGATGCTAAATCCCCTGATGCTAAATCCCCTGATGCTAAATCCCCTGATGCTAAATCCCCTGATGCTAAATCCCCTGATGCTAAATCCCCTGATGCTAAATCCCCTGATGCTAAATCCCCTGATGCTAAATCCCCTGATGCTAAATCCCCTGATGCTAAATCCCCTGATGCTAAATCCCCTGATGCTAAATCCCCTGATGCTAAATCCCCTGATGCTAAATCCCCTGATGCTAAATCCCCTGATGCTAAATCCCCTGATGCTAAATCCCCTGATGCTAAATCCCCTGATGCTAAATCCCCTGATGCTAAATCCCCTGATGCTAAATCCCCTGATGCTAAATCCCCTGATGCTAAATCCCCTGATGCTAAATCCCCTGATGCTAAATCCCCTGATGCTAAATCCCCTGATGCTAAATCCCCTGATGCTAAATCCCCTGATGCTAAATCCCCTGATGCTAAATCCCCTGATGCTAAATCCCCTGATGCTAAATCCCCTGATGCTAAATCCCCTGATGCTAAATCCCCTGATGCTAAAGCCCCTGATGCTAAAGCCCCTGATGCTAAATCCCCTGATGCTAAATCCCCTGATGCTAAATCCCCTGATGCTAAATCCCCTGATGCTAAATCCCCTGATGCTAAATCCCCTGATGCTAAATCCCCTGATGCTAAATCCCCTGATGCTAAATCCCCTGATGCTAAATCCCCTGATGCTAAATCCCCTGATGCTAAATCCCCTGATGCTAAATCCCCTGATGCTAAATCCCCTGATGCTAAATCCCCTGATGCTAAATCCCCTGATGCTAAATCCCCTGATGCTAAATCCCCTGATGCTAAATCCCCTGATGCTAAATCCCCTGATGCTAAATCCCCTGATGCTAAATCCCCTGATGCTAAATCCCCTGATGCTAAATCCCCTGATGCTAAATCCCCTGATGCTAAATCCCCTGATGCTAAATCCCCTGATGCTAAATCCCCTGATGCTAAATCCCCTGATGCTAAATCCCCTGATGCTAAATCCCCTGATGCTAAATCCCCTGATGCTAAATCCCCTGATGCTAAAGCCCCTGATGCTAAATCCCCTGATGCTAAAGCCCCTGATGCTAAATCCCCTGATGCTAAATCCCCTGATGCTAAATCCCCTGATGCTAAATCCCCTGATGCTAAATCCCCTGATGCTAAATCCCCTGATGCTAAATCCCCTGATGCTAAATCCCCTGATGCTAAATCCCCTGATGCTAAATCCCCTGATGCTAAATCCCCTGATGCTAAATCCCCTGATGCTAAAGCCCCTGATGCTAAATCCCCTGATGCTAAATCCCCTGATGCTAAATCCCCTGATGCTAAATCCCCTGATGCTAAATCCCCTGATGCTAAATCCCCTGATGCTAAATCCCCTGATGCTAAATCCCCTGATGCTAAATCCCCTGATGCTAAATCCCCTGATGCTAAATCCCCTGATGCTAAAGCCCCTGATGCTAAATCCCCTGATGCTAAATCCCCTGATGCTAAATCCCCTGATGCTAAATCCCCTGATGCTAAAGCCCCTGATGCTAAATCCCCTGATGCTAAAGCCCCTGATGCTAAATCCCCTGATGCTAAAGCCCCTGATGCTAAATCCCCTGATGCTAAATCCCCTGATGCTAAATCCCCTGATGCTAAATCCCCTGATGCTAAATCCCCTGATGCTAAATCCCCTGATGCTAAATCCCCTGATGCTAAATCCCCTGATGCTAAATCCCCTGATGCTAAATCCCCTGATGCTAAATCCCCTGATGCTAAAGCCCCTGATGCTAAATCCCCTGATGCTAAATCCCCTGATGCTAAATCCCCTGATGCTAAATCCCCTGATGCTAAATCCCCTGATGCTAAATCCCCTGATGCTAAATCCCCTGATGCTAAATCCCCTGATGCTAAATCCCCTGATGCTAAATCCCCTGATGCTAAAGCCCCTGATGCTAAATCCCCTGATGCTAAATCCCCTGATGCTAAATCCCCTGATGCTAAAGCCCCTGATGCTAAAGCCCCTGATGCTAAATCCCCTGATGCTAAATCCCCTGATGCTAAATCCCCTGATGCTAAAGCCCCTGATGCTAAATCCCCTGATGCTAAATCCCCTGATGCTAAATCCCCTGATGCTAAAGCCCCTGATGCTAAATCCCCTGATGCTAAATCCCCTGATGCTAAATCCCCTGATGCTAAATCCCCTGATGCTAAATCCCCTGATGCTAAATCCCCTGATGCTAAATCCCCTGATGCTAAAGCCCCTGATGCTAAATCCCCTGATGCTAAATCCCCTGATGCTAAATCCCCTGATGCTAAAGCCCCTGATGCTAAATCCCCTGATGCTAAATCCCCTGATGCTAAATCCCCTGATGCTAAATCCCCTGATGCTAAATCCCCTGATGCTAAATCCCCTGATGCTAAATCCCCTGATGCTAAATCCCCTGATGCTAAAGCCCCTGATGCTAAATCCCCTGATGCTAAAGCCCCTGATGCTAAATCCCCTGATGCTAAATCCCCTGATGCTAAATCCCCTGATGCTAAATCCCCTGATGCTAAATCCCCTGATGCTAAATCCCCTGATGCTAAAGCCCCTGATGCTAAATCCCCTGATGCTAAAGCCCCTGATGCTAAATCCCCTGATGCTAAATCCCCTGATGCTAAATCCCCTGATGCTAAATCCCCTGATGCTAAATCCCCTGATGCTAAATCCCCTGATGCTAAAGCCCCTGATGCTAAATCCCCTGATGCTAAATCCCCTGATGCTAAATCCCCTGATGCTAAATCCCCTGATGCTAAATCCCCTGATGCTAAATCCCCTGATGCTAAATCCCCTGATGCTAAATCCCCTGATGCTAAATCCCCTGATGCTAAATCCCCTGATGCTAAATCCCCTGATGCTAAAGCCCCTGATGCTAAATCCCCTGATGCTAAATCCCCTGATGCTAAATCCCCTGATGCTAAATCCCCTGATGCTAAAGCCCCTGATGCTAAATCCCCTGATGCTAAATCCCCTGATGCTAAATCCCCTGATGCTAAATCCCCTGATGCTAAATCCCCTGATGCTAAATCCCCTGATGCTAAATCCCCTGATGCTAAAGCCCCTGATGCTAAATCCCCTGATGCTAAATCCCCTGATGCTAAATCCCCTGATGCTAAATCCCCTGATGCTAAATCCCCTGATGCTAAATCCCCTGATGCTAAATCCCCTGATGCTAAATCCCCTGATGCTAAATCCCCTGATGCTAAATCCCCTGATGCTAAATCCCCTGATGCTAAAGCCCCTGATGCTAAATCCCCTGATGCTAAATCCCCTGATGCTAAATCCCCTGATGCTAAATCCCCTGATGCTAAATCCCCTGATGCTAAATCCCCTGATGCTAAATCCCCTGATGCTAAATCCCCTGATGCTAAATCCCCTGATGCTAAAGCCCCTGATGCTAAATCCCCTGATGCTAAATCCCCTGATGCTAAATCCCCTGATGCTAAATCCCCTGATGCTAAATCCCCTGATGCTAAATCCCCTGATGCTAAATCCCCTGATGCTAAAGCCCCTGATGCTAAATCCCCTGATGCTAAATCCCCTGATGCTAAATCCCCTGATGCTAAAGCCCCTGATGCTAAATCCCCTGATGCTAAATCCCCTGATGCTAAATCCCCTGATGCTAAATCCCCTGATGCTAAATCCCCTGATGCTAAATCCCCTGATGCTAAATCCCCTGATGCTAAATCCCCTGATGCTAAATCCCCTGATGCTAAATCCCCTGATGCTAAATCCCCTGATGCTAAAGCCCCTGATGCTAAATCCCCTGATGCTAAATCCCCTGATGCTAAATCCCCTGATGCTAAATCCCCTGATGCTAAAGCCCCTGATGCTAAATCCCCTGATGCTAAATCCCCTGATGCTAAATCCCCTGATGCTAAATCCCCTGATGCTAAATCCCCTGATGCTAAATCCCCTGATGCTAAATCCCCTGATGCTAAATCCCCTGATGCTAAAGCCCCTGATGCTAAATCCCCTGATGCTAAATCCCCTGATGCTAAATCCCCTGATGCTAAAGCCCCTGATGCTAAATCCCCTGATGCTAAATCCCCTGATGCTAAATCCCCTGATGCTAAAGCCCCTGATGCTAAATCCCCTGATGCTAAATCCCCTGATGCTAAATCCCCTGATGCTAAAGCCCCTGATGCTAAATCCCCTGATGCTAAATCCCTGATGCTAAATCCCCTGATGCTAAAGCCCCTGATGCTAAATCCCCTGATGCTAAATCCCCTGATGCTAAATCCCCTGATGCTAAATCCCCTGATGCTAAATCCCCTGATGCTAAATCCCCTGATGCTAAATCCCCTGATGCTAAATCCCCTGATGCTAAAGCCCCTGATGCTAAATCCCCTGATGCTAAATCCCCTGATGCTAAATCCCCTGATGCTAAAGCCCCTGATGCTAAATCCCCTGATGCTAAATCCCCTGATGCTAAATCCCCTGATGCTAAAGCCCCTGATGCTAAATCCCCTGATGCTAAATCCCCTGATGCTAAATCCCCTGATGCTAAAGCCCCTGATGCTAAATCCCCTGATGCTAAATCCCCTGATGCTAAATCCCCTGATGCTAAATCCCCTGATGCTAAATCCCCTGATGCTAAATCCCCTGATGCTAAAGCCCCTGATGCTAAAGCCCCTGATGCTAAATCCCCTGATGCTAAATCCCCTGATGCTAAATCCCCTGATGCTAAATCCCCTGATGCTAAAGCCCCTGATGCTAAAGCCCCTGATGCTAAATCCCCTGATGCTAAATCCCCTGATGCTAAATCCCCTGATGCTAAATCCCCTGATGCTAAATCCCCTGATGCTAAATCCCCTGATGCTAAAGCCCCTGATGCTAAAGCCCCTGATGCTAAATCCCCTGATGCTAAATCCCCTGATGCTAAATCCCCTGATGCTAAAGCCCCTGATGCTAAATCCCCTGATGCTAAATCCCCTGATGCTAAATCCCCTGATGCTAAAGCCCCTGATGCTAAATCCCCTGATGCTAAATCCCCTGATGCTAAATCCCCTGATGCTAAAGCCCCTGATGCTAAAGCCCCTGATGCTAAATCCCCTGATGCTAAATCCCCTGATGCTAAAGCCCCTGATGCTAAATCCCCTGATGCTAAATCCCTGATGCTAAATCCCCTGATGCTAAATCCCCTGATGCTAAAGCCCCTGATGCTAAATCCCCTGATGCTAAATCCCCTGATGCTAAATCCCCTGATGCTAAAGCCCCTGATGCTAAATCCCCTGATGCTAAATCCCCTGATGCTAAATCCCCTGATGCTAAAGCCCCTGATGCTAAATCCCCTGATGCTAAATCCCCTGATGCTAAATCCCCTGATGCTAAAGCCCCTGATGCTAAATCCCCTGATGCTAAATCCCCTGATGCTAAATCCCCTGATGCTAAAGCCCCTGATGCTAAATCCCCTGATGCTAAATCCCCTGATGCTAAATCCCCTGATGCTAAAGCCCCTGATGCTAAATCCCCTGATGCTAAATCCCCTGATGCTAAATCCCCTGATGCTAAATCCCCTGATGCTAAAGCCCCTGATGCTAAATCCCCTGATGCTAAATCCCCTGATGCTAAATCCCCTGATGCTAAATCCCCTGATGCTAAATCCCCTGATGCTAAATCCCCTGATGCTAAATCCCCTGATGCTAAATCCCCTGATGCTAAATCCCCTGATGCTAAATCCCCTGATGCTAAATCCCCTGATGCTAAATCCCCTGATGCTAAATCCCCTGATGCTAAATCCCCTGATGCTAAATCCCCTGATGCTAAATCCCCTGATGCTAAATCCCCTGATGCTAAATCCCCTGATGCTAAATCCCCTGATGCTAAAGCCCCTGATGCTAAATCCCCTGATGCTAAATCCCTGATGCTAAATCCCCTGATGCTAAAGCCCCTGATGCTAAATCCCCTGATGCTAAATCCCCTGATGCTAAATCCCCTGATGCTAAAGCCCCTGATGCTAAATCCCCTGATGCTAAATCCCCTGATGCTAAATCCCCTGATGCTAAATCCCCTGATGCTAAATCCCCTGATGCTAAATCCCCTGATGCTAAATCCCCTGATGCTAAATCCCCTGATGCTAAATCCCCTGATGCTAAATCCCCTGATGCTAAATCCCCTGATGCTAAATCCCCTGATGCTAAATCCCCTGATGCTAAATCCCCTGATGCTAAATCCCCTGATGCTAAATCCCCTGATGCTAAATCCCCTGATGCTAAATCCCCTGATGCTAAATCCCCTGATGCTAAATCCCCTGATGCTAAAGCCCCTGATGCTAAATCCCCTGATGCTAAATCCCCTGATGCTAAATCCCCTGATGCTAAAGCCCCTGATGCTAAATCCCCTGATGCTAAATCCCCTGATGCTAAATCCCCTGATGCTAAAGCCCCTGATGCTAAAGCCCCTGATGCTAAATCCCTGATGCTAAATCCCCTGATGCTAAAGCCCCTGATGCTAAAGCCCCTGATGCTAAATCCCCTGATGCTAAAGCCCCTGATGCTAAATCCCCTGATGCTAAATCCCCTGATGCTAAATCCCCTGATGCTAAAGCCCCTGATGCTAAATCCCCTGATGCTAAATCCCCTGATGCTAAATCCCCTGATGCTAAAGCCCCTGATGCTAAATCCCCTGATGCTAAATCCCCTGATGCTAAATCCCCTGATGCTAAATCCCCTGATGCTAAATCCCCTGATGCTAAATCCCCTGATGCTAAATCCCCTGATGCTAAAGCCCCTGATGCTAAATCCCCTGATGCTAAATCCCCTGATGCTAAATCCCCTGATGCTAAAGCCCCTGATGCTAAATCCCCTGATGCTAAATCCCTGATGCTAAATCCCCTGATGCTAAAGCCCCTGATGCTAAATCCCCTGATGCTAAATCCCCTGATGCTAAATCCCCTGATGCTAAATCCCCTGATGCTAAATCCCCTGATGCTAAAGCCCCTGATGCTAAAGCCCCTGATGCTAAATCCCCTGATGCTAAATCCCCTGATGCTAAATCCCCTGATGCTAAATCCCCTGATGCTAAATCCCCTGATGCTAAAGCCCCTGATGCTAAATCCCCTGATGCTAAATCCCCTGATGCTAAATCCCCTGATGCTAAATCCCCTGATGCTAAATCCCCTGATGCTAAATCCCCTGATGCTAAATCCCCTGATGCTAAATCCCCTGATGCTAAATCCCCTGATGCTAAATCCCCTGATGCTAAATCCCCTGATGCTAAAGCCCCTGATGCTAAATCCCCTGATGCTAAAGCCCCTGATGCTAAATCCCCTGATGCTAAAGCCCCTGATGCTAAATCCCCTGATGCTAAATCCCCTGATGCTAAATCCCCTGATGCTAAATCCCCTGATGCTAAATCCCCTGATGCTAAATCCCCTGATGCTAAATCCCCTGATGCTAAATCCCCTGATGCTAAATCCCCTGATGCTAAATCCCCTGATGCTAAATCCCCTGATGCTAAATCCCCTGATGCTAAATCCCCTGATGCTAAATCCCCTGATGCTAAATCCCCTGATGCTAAATCCCCTGATGCTAAATCCCCTGATGCTAAATCCCCTGATGCTAAATCCCCTGATGCTAAATCCCCTGATGCTAAATCCCCTGATGCTAAATCCCCTGATGCTAAATCCCCTGATGCTAAATCCCCTGATGCTAAATCCCCTGATGCTAAATCCCCTGATGCTAAATCCCCTGATGCTAAATCCCCTGATGCTAAATCCCCTGATGCTAAATCCCCTGATGCTAAATCCCCTGATGCTAAATCCCCTGATGCTAAATCCCCTGATGCTAAATCCCCTGATGCTAAATCCCCTGATGCTAAATCCCCTGATGCTAAATCCCCTGATGCTAAATCCCCTGATGCTAAATCCCCTGATGCTAAATCCCCTGATGCTAAATCCCCTGATGCTAAATCCCCTGATGCTAAATCCCCTGATGCTAAATCCCCTGATGCTAAATCCCCTGATGCTAAATCCCCTGATGCTAAATCCCCTGATGCTAAATCCCCTGATGCTAAATCCCCTGATGCTAAATCCCCTGATGCTAAATCCCCTGATGCTAAATCCCCTGATGCTAAATCCCCTGATGCTAAATCCCCTGATGCTAAATCCCCTGATGCTAAATCCCCTGATGCTAAATCCCCTGATGCTAAATCCCCTGATGCTAAATCCCCTGATGCTAAATCCCCTGATGCTAAATCCCCTGATGCTAAATCCCCTGATGCTAAAGCCCCTGATGCTAAATCCCCTGATGCTAAATCCCCTGATGCTAAAGCCCCTGATGCTAAATCCCCTGATGCTAAAGCCCCTGATGCTAAATCCCCTGATGCTAAAGCCCCTGATGCTAAATCCCCTGATGCTAAATCCCCTGATGCTAAAGCCCCTGATGCTAAATCCCCTGATGCTAAATCCCCTGATGCTAAATCCCCTGATGCTAAATCCCCTGATGCTAAATCCCCTGATGCTAAATCCCCTGATGCTAAAGCCCCTGATGCTAAAGCCCCTGATGCTAAATCCCCTGATGCTAAAGCCCCTGATGCTAAATCCCCTGATGCTAAATCCCCTGATGCTAAAGCCCCTGATGCTAAAGCCCCTGATGCTAAATCCCCTGATGCTAAATCCCCTGATGCTAAATCCCCTGATGCTAAATCCCCTGATGCTAAATCCCCTGATGCTAAATCCCCTGATGCTAAATCCCCTGATGCTAAATCCCCTGATGCTAAATCCCCTGATGCTAAATCCCCTGATGCTAAATCCCCTGATGCTAAATCCCCTGATGCTAAATCCCCTGATGCTAAATCCCCTGATGCTAAATCCCCTGATGCTAAATCCCCTGATGCTAAATCCCCTGATGCTAAATCCCCTGATGCTAAATCCCCTGATGCTAAATCCCCTGATGCTAAATCCCCTGATGCTAAATCCCCTGATGCTAAATCCCCTGATGCTAAATCCCCTGATGCTAAAGCCCCTGATGCTAAAGCCCCTGATGCTAAAGCCCCTGATGCTAAATCCCCTGATGCTAAAGCCCCTGATGCTAAATCCCCTGATGCTAAATCCCCTGATGCTAAATCCCCTGATGCTAAAGCCCCTGATGCTAAAGCCCCTGATGCTAAAGCCCCTGATGCTAAAGCCCCTGATGCTAAATCCCCTGATGCTAAAGCCCCTGATGCTAAAGCCCCTGATGCTAAAGCCCCTGATGCTAAAGCCCCTGATGCTAAAGCCCCTGATGCTAAATCCCCTGATGCTAAATCCCCTGATGCTAAATCCCCTGATGCTAAATCCCCTGATGCTAAAGCCCCTGATGCTAAAGCCCCTGATGCTAAAGCCCCTGATGCTAAAGCCCCTGATGCTAAAGCCCCTGATGCTAAATCCCCTGATGCTAAATCCCCTGATGCTAAAGCCCCTGATGCTAAAGCCCCTGATGCTAAAGCCCCTGATGCTAAAGCCCCTGATGCTAAAGCCCCTGATGCTAAAGCCCCTGATGCTAAAGCCCCTGATGCTAAAGCCCCTGATGCTAAAGCCCCTGATGCTAAATCCCCTGATGCTAAAGCCCCTGATGCTAAATCCCCTGATGCTAAAGCCCCTGATGCTAAAGCCCCTGATGCTAAATCCCCTGATGCTAAAGCC
Source organism: Macrostomum lignano (assembly GCA_002269645.1). Taxonomy (NCBI): domain Eukaryota; kingdom Metazoa; phylum Platyhelminthes; family Macrostomidae; genus Macrostomum; species Macrostomum lignano. Next base: position 1,315,629 of record NIVC01000037.1, on the reverse strand, counting down.
CCTGATGCTAAAGCCCCTGATGCTAAATCCCCTGATGCTAAAGCCCCTGATGCTAAAGCCCCTGATGCTAAATCCCCTGATGCTAAAGCCCCTGATGCTAAATCCCCTGATGCTAAAGCCCCTGATGCTAAAGCCCCTGATGCTAAATCCCCTGATGCTAAATCCCCTGATGCTAAATCCCCTGATGCTAAAGCCCCTGATGCTAAATCCCCTGATGCTAAATCCCCTGATGCTAAATCCCCTGATGCTAAAGCCCCTGATGCTAAATCCCCTGATGCTAAAGCCCCTGATGCTAAAGCCCCTGATGCTAAATCCCCTGATGCTAAAGCCCCTGATGCTAAATCCCCTGATGCTAAAGCCCCTGATGCTAAATCCCCTGATGCTAAAGCCCCTGATGCTAAAGCCCCTGATGCTAAATCCCCTGATGCTAAAGCCCCTGATGCTAAAGCCCCTGATGCTAAAGCCCCTGATGCTAAAGCCCCTGATGCTAAAGCCCCTGATGCTAAAGCCCCTGATGCTAAATCCCCTGATGCTAAAGCCCCTGATGCTAAATCCCCTGATGCTAAATCCCCTGATGCTAAAGCCCCTGATGCTAAAGCCCCTGATGCTAAATCCCCTGATGCTAAATCCCCTGATGCTAAATCCCCTGATGCTAAAGCCCCTGATGCTAAAGCCCCTGATGCTAAATCCCCTGATGCTAAATCCCCTGATGCTAAATCCCCTGATGCTAAATCCCCTGATGCTAAAGCCCCTGATGCTAAAGCCCCTGATGCTAAAGCCCCTGATGCTAAATCCCCTGATGCTAAATCCCCTGATGCTAAAGCCCCTGATGCTAAAGCCCCTGATGCTAAATCCCCTGATGCTAAAGCCCCTGATGCTAAAGCCCCTGATGCTAAATCCCCTGATGCTAAAGATGCCCCTGATGCTAAAGCCCCTGATGCTAAAGCCCCTGATGCTAAAGCCCCTGATGCTAAAGCCCCTGATGCTAAATCCCCTGATGCTAAAGCCCCTGATGCTAAAGCCCCTGATGCTAAAGCCCCTGATGCTAAATCCCCTGATGCTAAAGCCCCTGATGCTAAAGCCCCTGATGCTAAAGCCCCTGATGCTAAATCCCCTGATGCTAAATCCCCTGATGCTAAATCCCCTGATGCTAAATCCCCTGATGCTAAATCCCCTGATGCTAAAGCCCCTGATGCTAAATCCCCTGATGCTAAAGCCCCTGATGCTAAATCCCCTGATGCTAAAGCCCCTGATGCTAAATCCCCTGATGCTAAAGCCCCTGATGCTAAAGCCCCTGATGCTAAAGCCCCTGATGCTAAATCCCCTGATGCTAAAGCCCCTGATGCTAAATCCCCTGATGCTAAAGCCCCTGATGCTAAATCCCCTGATGCTAAATCCCTTGATGCTAAATCCCCTGATGCTAAAGATGCCCCTGATGCTGGCGCCTCCTGATGCTAACAGCCAGAACAGCCAGAGAAGATCCTGCCTGCGGGAGAGCAGCAGCCATTTTCCAGGAAAAATTTTTCGCTACGCGCTCAGTGAGGTCCGGAAAAGTCAAAATTTAAGGAACGCCCGTCAGCTAATAAATCACTGCATAATTCTGTCAACCAGATTTTGGACAGAAATGGTCTTTTAATATTGGTTTAGTTGTCAGAGTGGAACTCTTGTCTTTCTGTTTAGGGTCGATGGGAAATAAGCAGATCGTGGGGATGTGCGAAGGTTAATTTTGTTAGTTTTTCTGAAGTCCTGTTGAATTTGTAATCTTTACTGGTGAGGAGAATTCTGTTCTGCTTTCTAAGCTATATTTTCCCTATATTGTGTCCTTGAAACAACATAGAAAGCAGGCACAGGTGCCCACTGCCTATCCTACTCCTTAATTGCAGTTCTTTTCAATTTCTTTCTTCCCATGAAATCTCAGAGCGCATTTAGAACTTTGGAGATCCCAAAAATACAATATTCTAACTGCGGTGACAGATCACAGGGGCGCATTGAACATACACTGGCGCTTGTGGGAAAGATCCGACCTTCTGGCAGAATCGTTGAATATCTCGACGGTCCGGATGGATGGCGACTTGATTCTTGTCTGAGAAGGTGCGCAAAAAAGTTTACCCGCGTTCTCAAATTGTCAGCTGGCGGGGAAGCCGTATGAACCAAAGCGAAAACGTTTCCCGAAACGTCCCGAAAACTAAATCCCCTGAAAATCCAAAACTTATTAAAACTTCAGAGCCCATGAAACTTCAGATGCCAAGAAACTTCAGATCCCATGAAACTTCAGATCCCTTGAAACTTCAGATCCCATGAAACTTCAGATCCCATGAAACTTCAGATCCTATGAAACTTCAGATCCCATGAAACTTCAGATCCCATGAAACTTCAGATGCCAAGAAACTTCAAATCCCATTGAAACTTCAGATCCCATGAAACTTCAGATCCCATGAAACTTCAGATTCCATGAAACTTCAGATGCCAAGAAACTTCAGATCCCATGAAACTTCAGATCCCATGAAACTTCAGATCCCATGAAACTTCAGATCCCATGAAACTTCAGATCCTATGAAACTTCAGATCCCATGAAACTTCAGATCCCATGAAACTTCAAATCCCATTGAAACTTCAGATCCCATGAAACTTCAGATCCCATGAAACTTCAGATTCCATGATACTTCAAATCCCATGAAACTTCAGATTCCATGAAACTTCAAATCCCATGAAACGTCAGCTTCATCCTTGAGGCAGCTGGAGTCAAACAGACTCAAACAGTCTTCAGAAGAGCGCAACCGCCTTCTGACTTGGGTATCTTTATTCAAAGCCAACAACCTGCTTCAGTAAAGAGGCTTTACTCATTTTAAGACGGTGCGGATGAAGAACAGAAGCTGAGCGCCCGCGGCCGTAAACTGGGAGGGAGTGCGCTGTTTGACAACAAAGGCGTCGCGACTGTCGGCATGTTGACAACAAAGGGGAAAAGAGGGGAAACTCCCATTAAGCTACCAACCATTGTAACTGATGAAGCTTAGAAGCTGGCAGACGGGGACAGGCCGCGGCAGTTATTTGTGTTGGCTTTTGAATTTTGAGGAAGCCGATGCAGTCTTGCTTGCAGTTTTGCTTCATTTCTTTTGATTTTTTACGAGCGCATTTTCTGTTCGAAAAAGAGAAGGCTAGCGATCCCTCTTTATGCCGTGTTTTGTGCCTTTTTCAATTCCACATCTCTCTCTCTGTCCGCCCTCTTGTGCGTCTCTGCTTTTTTATTATCAAAGGAATTTTATAGTCGGGACAAAAGTTGCAATGCCTGGAAGGTTGGGAGCAGAGCGACAAAGGAAATAGAGCTAAGATTAGTTTGCTTTTCCCAATCAAAAATAAATATTGACGATCTGCTAAGTGAAACAAAAGCCAAAATGCGGCAATTCTGTGCTTTCATCTCGCCTACTAATTTTCTTTGATATTTTCAAACCCTAATTTTACCTTAATTTTACCTTATCTCAAGGAACGCAGGGGAACCAGAATCTCAAGGTGTAAGATATAGAGGTGCAGAATACGTATTGTGACCTCAGACATTGTGACCTCTATCACCTGTCACTGGGGTATTCTGCACCTCAGACATTGTGACCTCTATCACCTGACACTGGGGTATTCTGCACCTCAGACACTGTGACCTCTATCACCTGTCACTGGGGTATTCTGCACCTCAGACACTGTGACCTCTATCACCTGTCACTGGGGTATTCTGCACCTCAGACACTGTGACCTCTATCACCTGTCACTGAGGTATTCTGCACCTCAGACACTGTGACCTCTATCACCTGTCACTGGGGTATTCTGCACCTCAGACACTGTGACCTCTAACACCTGTCACTGGGGTATTCTGCACCTCAGTCACTGTGACCTCTATCACCTTACACTGGGGTATTCTGCACCTCAGACACTGTGACCTCTAACACCTGTCACTGGGGTATTCTGCACCTCAGACACTGTGACCTCTAACACCTGTCACTGGGGTATTCTGCACCTCAGACACTGTGACCTCTATCACCTGTCACTGGGGTATTCTGCACCTCAGACACTGTGACCTCTAACACCTGTCACTGGGGTATTCTGCACCTCAGACACTGTGACCTCTAACACCTGTCACTGGGGTATTCTGCACCTCAGACACTGTGACCTCTATCACCTTACACTGGGGTATTCTGCACCTCAGACACTGTGACCTCTATCACCTGTCACTGGGGTATTCTGCACCTCAGACACTGTGACCTCTATCACCTGCCACTGGGGTATTCTGCACCTCAGACACTGTGACCTCTATCACCTGCCACTGGGGTATTCTGCACCTCAGACACTGTGACCTCTATCACCTTACACTGGGTTCTTACAAAGAAAACGAAATAAAAAACTACACAGGTGGTTGCTTCCAATCACACTCGCACAGCACCGGAACCTTGCATGAAAATGCTCTACTAAACAACCCAGAGGTTAAGAGATTCTTTTGTACCTTGACCGCCACTTGGTTTCCTACTGGTTTCAGTGGCCCTCAGACTAAAAGCGATAAAAAAGTCACCCAGAAGGAGGCCCACAGCCTTCTTCAATTGAAATTGATGCTTTGATAAACTTCACTGCGAAAAGTAGCCAGTGCGGTACCGAAGGACAAAGACGCTGCAAGGGTTTGAGGAAAAATATCCCATAGGGCTAATTTATGGCCCGAAACACGATAGAAGGTCTTGACCGTTTGCTTTGCAATCGAGGGTTGGGACAGAGAAACAACCTGTAGGTAGTTAGAAAAGTCATTCCAAACGGGACTGATGATGAAGTGTGACCCCACCCTGCAGCTTCACCTTGGTCAGCTTCGATAGACAGATTGTATATGTTCACCCTCTAGAGATATTTTATCAATCAAGTGGATCCTCGCATTTTTCCAGTCAGTGTCAGCTTCGCGGTGCTTTGATTTTCAACCATTTTTTACGGCCTTTTCTCGGGTAGAAAGTGGCTAACAGAAGCATGAAGTGCTCTTTTATTTATCAATCGTACGCTCTCTTTGATTGAAATTGATTTTAACTCCTTTGTAAAGGCTCGGCTATCGGAAATTTGATGAGAGCGATTGGAACACGCATCCTGTCAACTTTCTGTGCTTTGCATTGTGCCGGAGTAAGGTTGAATGAATTTTATCTCGGACAAACAGTTTGTAGTGTGCATTATTGTAGACTATAATGAACAAATGAATAACAGATAGCCATGCCTCAGGACTGTCTGATTGTCTCCTTCTGATTAAAGGATAGAGATGCTTTGATAGACAGAGACACCTTTGAAGACAATCTGCCTCCCTCCTCTCTGCCTCCCTCTGCCTCTCTCTGCTCTGCCTCTCTCCGCTCTGCCTCCCTCTGCCTCTCTCCGCTCTGCCTCCCTCTGCCTCTCTCTGCTCTGCCTCTCTCCGCTCTGCCTCCCTCTGCCTCTCTCCGATCTGCCTCCCTCCGCCCTGCCTCCCTCTGCCTCTCTCCTCTCTGCCTCCCTCTGCCTCCCTCCGCTCTGCCTCCCTCCGCTCTGCCTCCCTCCGCTCTGCCTCCCTCCGCTCTGCCTCCCTCCGCTCTGCCTCCCTCTGCCTCTCTCCGCTCTGCCTCCCTCTGCCTCTCTCCGCTCTGCCTCCCTCTGCCTCTCTCCGCTCTGCCTTCCTCTGCCTCTCTCCGTCCTGCCTCCCTCTGCCTCTCTCCGCTCTGCCTCCCTCTGCCTCCCTCCGCTCTGCTTCCCTCCGCCCTGCCTTCCTTTCGCTCAGCCGCCCTCCAATATTCTGTTCCATATCCCTTTATTATTTTTTATTTGTAAGAAATTTATTATCAAAAAATGCAAAGCATCCCAGCAGGAAACCGAATGAAAAAGTTCCAACCAAAAAGCATAGCAATTTTTAGACAAGAGAAACTTGTCGCCCCAACAACTGTTCTGTTGAGGCAGCCGCAGGCCCTCCCCTTAAATCTGAGGCGGACTAAAGGGGGGAGGAGACGCCCAAAAAGACGACAACAAGAAGTCAAACAGGAATCTGCTTCAATATTTTTTTAAGCTAGCCAGCGAAAACTGACAAGCAGGAGCCTCTCCGCGATCTCTTCTTCCCAGAAGGAGGCGGCAGAGACACAACAGAAGAGGACGCGGGCCCGTCCCTCGACGGGGACCCCCAGTGGGCACATAAAACTTGAAATTAGCAAAAATAGAGGCGGGCCTCCCTACCCTCCCCTCCTTGGTTGTCGCATATTTCGAAAGGTTTCCATTAGCCGGCCGAGCCCCAAACAGGGATCAAATCCCCCTAGCAGGCGGGCCGGGCAGAAAAATATCTGTCTATGAAATTTGGAGCGCGCCGGGACAGAGCGGCGCTCTAAAATTTTTAAATTATGACCGAATCTGAAAGAGCCTGAACTATGGGGGGTGCAAGGGTCGGGATGGGCTGTGGCTCCCCAGAGATGCAACTATGCCAGAATGTGCATCGGCCAGCTTATTAAAAGCAAGTCAGTCCAAATCCGGACTCTAAGAGGCCGCCGGTTCAAGTGTTGCAGCGAATGGGTCAATCGAAACAGTTTCCATCGCTGTGTTTGGTGTCTAATAGTTAAAAAATATTGATAATATATTCGCATAGCAAAGTATACTTTCACTGCTGGCCTGTCAAATAAAACTAGAAGCACAACAATAAGCATTGAAGCGCCACAATAAGCATTGAAGCGCCACAATCAGCAGTATTTAAGGCGCCACAAAAAGAACTGAAGCGCCACAATAAGCATTGAAGCGCCACAATCAGCAGTATTTAAGGCGCCACAATAAGCATTGAAGCGCCACAATCAGCAGTATTTAGGGCGCCACAATAAGCATTGAAGCGCCACAATCAGCAGTATTTAAGGCGCCACAATAAGCATTGAAGCGCCACAATCAGCATTGAAGCGCCACAATAAGCACTGAAGCGCCATAATAAGCAGCTTGGAGATTGCGAAGCTTGGGGACTGTGAAGCTTGGGGACTGTGAAGCTTAGGGATTGTGAAGCTTGGGGATAGTGAAGCTTGGGGATTGTGAAGCTTGGGGATTTTAAATTGAAGATTGTGAAACTTGAAGATGGGGATTGGGGATTGTGAAGCTTGGGGATTGTGAAGCTTGGGGATTGTGAAGTTTGGTGATTGTGAAGCTTGGGGATTGTGAAGCTTGGGGATTGTGGAGCTTGGGGATTGTGAATTGAAGATTGTGAAACTTGGGGATTGTGAAGCTTGGGGATTGTAAATTGAAGATTGTGAAAATTGAAGATGGGGATTGGGGATTGTGAAGCTTGGGGATTGTGAAGCTTGGGGATTGTGAAGCTTGAGGATTGTGAAGCTTGGGGATTGTGAATTGGGGATTGTGAAACTTTGGGGTGGGGAATTGGGGATTGTGAATTGGGGATTGTGAAACTTAGGGGTGGGGAATTGGGGATTGTGAATTGGGGATTGTGAAGCTTGGGACCCTTTTTGACACAAGCTTATTGAGCATTCGGATTAAGAACTTACAGCTCAAGTAAACAAACAATGGATGTTGCGTGTGTGCGGTAAAACAGAGAAGAAAACTGAAATAGGTTTTCTTTGGAATGCCTCAGCTTCAAAACTTCAAGAATACAGGTATCCCTATTCAGAGTTGGGCTCTGGAAATCCATGACGGTAGCGGGAGCCTTAGCTTAGCGGTGCTTGTTAGTTAGTTGCCAGGTGGGATAAAGGAGGGCGGCGCTGGACGCCCCATCCGACCTGCTTCTTCTGCTGAAGTAAGTTTTTCTGGGATATTTTTATCAGATCAACTGGGCGGATTGAAGAGACAGTGCCTGAAAATCTGATAAGAGATTAGTAAGACAAATGATTGGATGTGCGTTTATGAAGCTGGTGCAATTTAATTTCTCCGTGTGTCTGGAAAAGTGGAGGAAAGATAGATAGATAGACAGACAGGCAGACAGATAGATAGATAGATAGATAGATAGATAGATAGATAGATAGATAGATAGATAGATAGATAGATAGACAGACAGACAGACAGACAGACAGACAGACAGATAGATAGATAGATAGATAGATAGACAGACAGACAGACAGACAGACAGATAGATAGATAGATAGATAGATAGATAGATAGATAGATAGATAGATAGATAGATAGATAGATAGATAGATAGATAGATAGATAGATAGATAGATAGATAGATAGATAGATAGATAGATAGATAGATAGATAGATAGATAGATAGATAGATAGATAGATAGATAGATAGATAGATAGATAGATAGATAGATAGATAGATAGATAGATAGATAGATAGATAGATAGATAGATAGATTGATAGATTGATAGATTCCCCAGCCCACCTTGTCAAAGCAAAGTTTCGAATCAGTGCGAAGCAAAAAAGTCAGCCAGCAATTTGGGGTGGCTGCAAAGCAACGCGCAGGATTGGTAGAGTGGGTGGCTGGCAGTTGTTGAGGCCGGGGCTGCAGTGCTGATTCACTAGCAAGTTCAGAGGGGAAGGCAGCTGTAGCCAATGCACTACGGGCGAACCCCCCCCCCACCCCTGCCTCCTCACCCCCGCTGAGTTTAGCGAGTTAAATTAGAGGGAAACGGAGCCGCTACGATAAAGGAAGAGAGGCAAAAGAAGAAACAAAAAGACAAAGTGAGATAGATACTCCTAGATTTCTTGATAATTATCTATATATATAAGCTCTCATTCCGTGCGCGTCATCCCCAACAGCAGGCCGAGGTGAAAGCAACAAAAAATGGAAACTTCTGGTTCAACTGAGGCCTACGAGCTGCGCCATCCACCTGCCGTGTCTGAAGCCATCGGCGGTCTGTACAACTTTGCAGGTGAGTGAGCCTGCACACGATATTAATGCGCCATCCCAATTGTCTCAATTCTGGGAATTCATAATTGCTGGGAGATAGGCAAGGGGGGAGCAGACGGTAAAGGCTGTGGGGAAAAAATTGAAATGAAAGAAATTTCGTGTCTCTTCTTTTTTGAATGACCACTTGACTCGGTAGTAGCATTGTCAACAGGGCCCAGCCAGAAAGGCCTGCGCTTCTCGGCTTTAAGTATTTCGGCTAAGTGGAGCGCCTTCAATTATTACAATTTTCCAATAATTGTTCCGCCAAAATTCGCTTTGGTCAAGAGCTATTATTATTGGCAAAAATGGGTTTTCAGTCTCTCCAGAGCGAAGGCTCAGAGTAGAAGAAGCAATTGTAAAGGAATAAATTTGAAGTTGGATTGCAAAATTGTCTGCTTCTTTTTAAGTTTCATTTTAGGACTCACCTGTGTCAGAAATCTGTTTTAGATGGAGCTCGCCTTTAGACAGAGTTCCGCTTATTTTTATAATTCTGTGTCTGCTTCTTTCTGGGTTTAACTTTGCTTGAGTTAATTGGGAATTTGGAACTGTTGGCACAGGCCCAAGAATTAGAGTTGCGCCTCATCAACAGCCTCCTAAACAGCGTCCGTCCCAAGACAGTGCTAAAGAACCTACCTACTTACTTACCTGACTATCAGAGTGACACAAAACCTACCTGAAACTAACAGAGTGACACAAAACCTACCTGAAACTAACAGAGTGACACAAAACCTACCTGAAACTAACAGAGTGACACAAAACCTACCTGAAACTAACAGAGTGACACAAAACCTACCTGAAACTAACAGAGTGACACAAAACCTACCTGAAACTAACAGAGTGACACAAAACCTACCTGAAACTATCAGAGTGACACAAAACCTACCTGAAACTAACAGAGTGACACAAAACCTACCTGAAACTAACAGAGTGACACAAAACCTACCTGAAACTAACAGAGTGACACAAAACCTACCTGAAACTAACAGAGTGACACAAAACCTACCTGCCGAAACTGAGTGACACAAAACCTACCTGCCGAAACTGAGTGACACAAAACCTACCTGCCGAAACTGAGTGACACAAAACCTACCTGCCGAAACTGAGTGACACAAAACCTACCTGCCGAAACTGAGTGACACAAAACCTACTTGCCGAAACTGAGTGACCCAAAGCCTTCCTCAAAATAACAGAGTGACACAAAACCTACCTGCCGAAACTGAGTGACACAAAACCTACTTGCCGAAACTGAGTGACCCAAAGCCTTCCTCAAAATAACAGAGTGACACAAAACCTACCTGAGACTAACAGTGAGTAACGCAAAACCTACCTGAGACTAACAGTGAGTGACACAAAACCTACCTGAGACTAACAGTGAGTGACACAAAACCTACCTGAAACTAACAGTGAGTGACCCAAAGCCTTCCTCAAAATAACAGAGTGACACAAAACCTACCTGAGACTAACAGTGAGTGACACAGAACCTACCTGAAACTAACAGTGAGTGACAGTGACTAACCCAAAACCCCAGTAGCTGCCCAATAAAATGTTTTGCAATCTCGAAAGAAGCATTATAACGGCTCTCTCAATTCTCATCTCAAACCTCATTATCTTCATTCAGCAATCCCTCAATCTCCTCTCGATTAAAAATATCCGTATACCAAATTGCGGATACCATTGTCAGGCAGCCCCCCCCGTCACAGTCCTGTCGCTCACTTGATTATTTTTTGTGTGTTATTTTTTGCCTTCTCTCTCCAATTTTGCGGATTTAGCGCCACCATGGGGGGTTGGTTAATCAAATTTCTGCCACCAGACAAGAGAGTCGTGTGCGACTCAATAGGGTCCCCTTTTTTGCTAAATCGAACACGGCGGAAAGAGTCAATTGCTGACTCCGGCAGAAGTTTCTGCGGCAGGCAGGAAATTTTCAATCAAAAATGAAGTCTCGTGCAAGCTTGGAGGGACACCGGAAACCAGCAGCCGGGGACAAGAGCAGTGGGTGGCAGACAGAAACAAAAGCTCAAAGCTGTCAGGGGAGGCTTGCATTTGGCTTCTCTAATTAAAAAGCGGAGCTCTCAAATGCCAGAGTAGGGCGGCAAAATGAATGAGCTCTGGCTAGCCGATTTCAATGGCAATGGAAATGATGAAATGCCCTGAAGCTTTCGGAACACTGGCGTTTGGTTACTCAAGAGGGGCGTCGCGTGTTAGCTAGGCCAGATGAGCTGCGAAGTTGCTGATTAGCAATAAAAAGTCACGACTCAGTCTCAGACTCAGAGCTGGGAGCCAGAGAGACATCCTCTCATAACCCTCGCTTCTGACTCTCCGACCCCCGATTTAACAACTTGCCATACCTTCTCCTGACTCTCCCCCCGATCTACCAACTTGCCAAACCTTCTCCTGACTCTCCCCCCGATCTATCTACCAAACTTTCCGTACCCTCTTCTGACTCTCCTCCCAATCTACCAACTTCACGCTCATCACACAGGGTGTACAGCAGCCAAGACTTTCTAATCGTCAAGCATGTACACTGTCTGTGCCTTGGGGTTAACCATCATGGCTGTGAATCGCACGAAAATGCCTCTGACCAAATGAACGTGTTTGAGCGTGCTCACGGAATCCAACCAGGGGTCGTGATGCAAGATTCGGACGCAGAGCTACTGTGCTTCGTTACATATTTCTTGATTCAAAACTATTTAATTTCAATGTTTTTGCCTAGAGGGTTTAAAAATAATTGTTGTTCGATATTAATAGAGCTTTGCTGTCTCTGCCTCTCTGTGCGGGATCTAGTTTTGGCTGAAATAAATCACTCAACTGCGGGTTCGCGGGGAGGGGGGAGCCAAGAGGCCAGATGAAGCGATAAAGAACTTTGCGGCTCAGAGCTGGAATTCCTCCAGTCCCGGGTTCGTTGCCATTTCCTTTTTTCAGATTTCGCTTTTCTTTACCAGCCGATAGAGGGAAAGTTTTCTCTCGGTTCACTTCGAGTTTTATCTCTCCCAGCCTGCTGGGGGTGGCTGCTTTTCAAATATGATTATCTCTTTCTGTTCATTTACATTTTGCCTGCAGTGGCAAGCGAGACCTCCAGCCCCTCCCCCAAGTTGTCAATCACCCTTGACTGGGAATTGTTCATTCTCTCCCCATCGCAGCAGCAATCTTGTCGAAGAACAACACCTTTTGGGAAGGAAATGTTTTCAAGTAAAGGAGGCTCGGGTTTAAGCCTACTTTTTGTGTGTTTCGTTTCTTGTTTTCAAAGGAATCCAGTGGGGGGGTATTTTTACATTTTTTCCCACCACCAACCAATTTTGAACTGTCTAACAAAAAGTAAAACAAAACAAGATAGCAAAAAGGGTGCTGCGGATTCTAGTGGGACAGAAAGTGCAGCGCAGCCTTATACACTTGTCCCGAACAAATTTGCATTGAAACTTCACCCTAATCTGTTGCAATAATGGGGATAGGAATTCTCATTGGGATTAGGCTATTAGTTATCATTGGGATTAGGATATTAGTTTTCATTGGGATTAGGATATTAGTTCTCATTGGGATTAGGATATTAGTTTTCATTGGGACTAGGCTATTAGTCCTCATTGGGATTAGGCTATTAGTTATCATTGGGATTAGGCTATTAGTTCTCATTGGGATTAGGCTATTAGTTATTATTGGGATTAGGCTATTAGTTCTCATTGGGATTAGGCTATTAGTTATTATTGGGATTAGGCTATTAGTCCTCATTGGGATTAGGCTATTAGTTATCATTGGGATTAGGCTATTAGTTCTCATTGGGATTAGGCTATTAGTTCTCATTGGGATTAGGCTATTAGTTATCATTGGGATTAGGCTATTAGTTTTCATTGGGATTAGGATATCAGTTCTCATTGGGATTAGGCTATTAGTTCTCATTGGGATTAGGATATTAGTTCTCATTGGGATTAGGCTATTAGTTCTCATTGGGATTAGGATATTAGTTTTAATTGGGATTAGGATATCAGTTCTCATTGGGATTAGGATATTAGTTCTCATTGGGATTAGGCTATTAGTTCTCATTGGGATTAGGCTATTAGTTCTCATTGGGATTAGGCTATTAGTTCTCATTGGGATTAGGATATCAGTTCTCATGCTCTCTATCGGACTCTGTGATGCCTGAGCCTTAAGCGTAGGTGTAAGTAGGGGCCATAAAAGCTTAATTGCCTTCATTTTCCTTCACTCGCTCGCTCACTTAGTGGCTAAAAGCAGAACGGCTGCAATTTTTCTGTTTTTTTTTCTGCAACACATCTGATTCTGACGAAGCAATGAAAAGCGATATAAGGAAGTCAGGCCATCGCTGACACGCGCTCTTGGCAAGTTTTATTGAGGTCGGCAGGGTCTAGCTGGCCACACTAAAACTCGACTCTCCATTAAAACAAAACAATTTTAGCAGCCAATTTAGGGGGCATCAGCGAAGAAGAAGAAACTCGGAATCGCAGGAAGCTGGGGCAATCAAAAAAGACACATTTTTTTCATCAGCAAATACGGAAGAAAAATATAAAATTGACAGTGCGCTCCGGGATTTATGGCCTCTGCTGACTGGTAATCTCGCCTCCTGAGTTCCTGCTCCCATTTTCCTACTGTGTGGGAGAATTCTCCCCCAAAGACAAATATTTGCTGGGGCGGAGGCGCCTGCAGGCTTGGCACTTGTTTCTTTTTTAAACTTTTGGCGCTCAAGGCCTCCGCTGACTTTGCAATGACTTTTTTTCTCCATTTCCCGTGTTTCTGAATAGGCTTAAGGACAGAAATGACACGTGTTAAAAGCAAATTTGCAGTGTTGCAGCAATGGGCTAGGGGAGAGGGCCAAGTCTTGCTTTTTTCACTTACTTTCAACTTAGAGAGAGAGAGAGATTGCACAGCGAGTCATCGAACCTGTCAATCTTTCCGTTGATGAATCGCACACTTCTAATATTTTTCCCTCATTGTTTTCTGTAAAGATATCTGGGACACGAAAACTGAAGCACTCAAATTTTGATTGGACGGAAGCTAACTAATGCTTCAGATGCAGTTTCAAAGTTATGAAGTCAACTTTTTAAAGAAAAGAAGTGGAACAAAGAGATTAGAAATTGAGAATTTATTTCTATGTAGAGAAAAAATGAGAAAAAGGTGAAAAAGAGGAATAGAAGAAGATGGCAAAGTAGGAGGGAAAGGGAAAAGAAAGGTAAAGGAGATTAGAGTGACAGTAGAAATATAGAATGAGAGTAGAATGAGAGTAGAATGAGAGTAGAATGTGATTAGAATGAGAGTAGAATGTGATTAGAAGGAGAGTAGAATGTGATTAGAATGAGAGTAGAATGTGATTAGATGGAGAGTATAATGAGAGTAGAATGAGATTAGAATGAGAGTAGAATGAGATTAGAAGGAGAGTAGAATGCGATTAGAAAGAGAGTAGAATGAGAGTAGAATTTGATTAGAAGGAGAGTAGAATGTGATTAGAATGAGAGTAGAATGTGATTAGAAAGAGAGTAGAATGAGAGTAGAATGTGATTAGAAGGAGAGTAGAATGAGAGTAGAATGAGATTAGAAGGAGAGTAGAATGCGATTAGAAAGAGAGTAGAATGAGAGTAGAATGAGATTAGAAGGAGATTAGAAAGAGATTAGAAGGAGATTAGAAGGAGAGTAGAATGAGAGTAGAATGAGTAGTAGTTAATAAGTAGAAGTAGCAGGCTTACATGTTGACCAAGCTTATCTCATGCAGCAAAATTCCTATTGTATTGAAACTGTCATCATTGATAAAAAACAGTAAGTAAATTTTGAACGCATTCAATACACTCTGCAGGCAACGGACTGTGGAGCATGCATCAGCACCTGCAGCAGTCTATGGAGCAGCAGCAGCAGCAGCAGCAGCAGGACTGGTATCTCAAAGCCGCCAGCGCCATGGCCAGCTATGGCGGCCAGCTGCCGCAGCTGCCCCTCGGCCTCGGCTCCGGCCGCCAGCAGGCCGCCACCGGGAAGCAGCTGGCCGCCGCCGCCGCAGCCGCCGCCGCCGCAGCCGCCGCCGCTTCTGCGGAATCCGCAAACAACTACGGCGACAATGGAGACGCCGATGACGATTGCGTCGACTTGCCGGTCACCATGCCAACAACTCAAAGCACTGCTGCAGCAGCCGCCGCCGCCGCCGCCGCCGCAGCAGCTCGCAGGAAGCAGGCAAAGCCAAGCCGAGTCAACGAACCTGTCGACCGCTCCACCGACTCTCAGGCCGTGCAGGACGTCGGCACCCGGCCGGACAGCTACTGCGAGCACTGCGAGAAACTCTTCTGCAACAAGTACTACCTGAGAAAGCACAAAGCAGACGTGCATGGCATTCATACTGGGCCTGCCGGCTCCGCAGGCTCTGCTGGCAGGGGCGGCGAGACCAGTCAGCAGAGGCACAAGCGGCAGCAGCAGCAGCATCAGCAGCAGCAGCACTACATTCAGCATCAGCAGGCTCCGCAGCATCATCACCATCAGGACCTGTCATCTCTAGCTGCAGTGTCCAATCCTCTGCTAGCCGCTATGGGATTAAATCCCTTTCTGTTGGGATCGTTTCCGCTGGCTCTGGGCCCGGCGCTGATGGGCCCCTATGCGCAGCTGGCCGCTGCCACTGCACAGCAACCACCGCCACCGCCGCCACCGCCGCCACCGCCACCCCCGCCAACTCAGGCCTCGCTGCCGCTGCCGCTGCCGCCGCCTCAGCCGCAGTCGTCGGCCAGCTTGGATTCGATCGAGCACCAGCAGCCGCCGGCGTACCAGCCGCATCACCAGCACCAGCTCGACGCATTCCAGTCCTCGATGGTGGCCGCCAAGCTGGCAGACAGAGTCGTGTGCGACATCTGCCGCAAAGAGGTCTGCAACAAGTATTTCCTGCGGACGCACAAGGAGAAAGTCCACGGCGTGCCCAAGTCTGTGCAGCCGCCACAGCCGCAGGCTCAATCGTCGCATGGAGTCGGTAACTCTAACGGGCAGCGCGTTGCCATGGCAACTGGCAACTCGGCAAATTTCCGTCAGCACGGGGGCGCTTTTGAGACGCCGGATGGTGAGAAAGTCATTTTGTACGAGGCTTTCTCGAATCATTTCGAAAATTTGGGGACGTTTCGCTATCCCCAATGCACAATCACCAAGCTTCACAATCCCCAAGCTTCACAATCCCCAAGCTTCACAATCCCCAAGCTTCACAATCCCCAAGCTTCACAATCCCCAAGCTTCACAATCCCCAAGCTTCACAATCCCCAAGCTTCACAATCCCCAAGCTTCACAATCCCCAAGCTTCACAATCCCCAAGCTTCACAATCCCCAAGCTTCACAATCCCCAAGCTTCACAATCCCCAAGCTTCACAATCCCCAAGCTTCACAATCCCCAAGCTTCACAATCCCCAAGCTTCACAATCCCCAAGCTTCACAATCCCCAAGCTTCACAATCCCCAAGCTTCACAATCCCCAAGCTTCACAATCCCCAAGCTTCACAATCCCCAAGCTTCACAATCCCCAAGCTTCACAATCCCCAAGCTTCACAATCCCCAAGCTTCACAATCCCCAAGCTTCACAATCCCCAAGCTTCACAATCCCCAAGCTTCACAATCCCCAAGCTTCACAATCCCCAAGCTTCACAATCCCCAAGCTTCACAATCCCCAAGCTTCACAATCCCCAAGCTTCACAATCCCCAAGCTTCACAATCCCCAAGCTTCACAATCCCCAAGCTTCACAATCCCCAAGCTTCACAATCCCCAAGCTTCACAATCCCCAAGCTTCACAATCCCCAAGCTTCACAATCCCCAAGCTTCACAATCCCCAAGCTTCACAATCTCCAAGCTTCACAATCCCAAGCTTCACAATCCCCAAGCTTCACAATCCCCAAGCTTCACAATCCCCAATTCTGAAGTGTCTAGTTTGTGAAGTAGCTACCTCCTGTTCTCTGCCTTTTGGGGTGGGTAGAAATGCTTTTATCTCAGTCTCAAGATGGTTGGGGAAGTTAAAGAGCGGCACAGCTGAGGGTGGCAACAAGGGATATCGAAGCTGAAATGTGGAAGCCTGCGGCACCGGGAAGGCCTTCAAAAGACATAATGAGATGAAAGAGTTGTCGGCAGAGCACAAAAAAGTTATTTTCATCAGCTGCGCTCTCCATTTTTAATCGCGATAAAATTTTCTCGCACCTGTTTCTCTCCGCTGCAGTCTTCTTCTTCTAGGAGGGGGGGGGGCAGACTCCATTGACAATTATATTGAAAAGCAGTTGAGCAGAAACAAATTTCTGTGAGGCATGAACATCTTACACAAGACTTATCTAGCAGAATTGTCATGTTTATGCCTACTGGGAATAGGGGGGGGGCAAGATGGAGGGTTGGGATCTTGAATTTCCTATTAACACGCGCCACTTAGCGACTGGCTCCCGGTCTGGGCTAACTGAAGCAAATCGCAGTGCTGCTGCAGTTTTTGAGCCAGAAAATTGCATCCAGTTTTTTTCTATTTCGTGCTGTGTTTCTTTTTGTTGAACTGCAACTGGCTGTTTTGGCAGGCAGGCAGGCAGGCAGGCAGGCAGGCAATAGCTGACTGACCATGTCAGTTGTCTGGCTTCACTCAATACGACAAAAACTGAGCAGAAACACTGAATTGAGAGCAAGAAAAGTTTTGGCTACTCATCGCCAGGCAAAACATTAATAAAGAAAGCTATAATTTCGCTTTCTTTCTGACAAGCGAAAGCTGCATGGGAGGCTGGGGACAAAGGGAACTGCGCTTGCCAACATCGTCAGCCAAAGGGCTTTTGTGTTTTTTGACTTTTAGAAAACTCTCCGTTTATAATTCTGAAACAGCGCGCGAGGAGGGAATGAGTGCCGGCCAGAGGTAAACATTGAATTTAGAAGCGAGAGGGTGAAGAGGGGTGGGAGTGAGAGGAGACAGGGGTGAGTGTGAGAGGAGACAGGGTGAGAGTGATAGGGGTAAGAGTGAGAAGAGGCAGGGGTAGAGAGTGAGAGGTGACAGGGGTGAAAATGATAGGTGACTGGGGTGAGAGTGATAAGTGACAGAGGTGAGAGTGAGAAGAGGCAGGGGGAGAGTGAGAGGTGACAGGGTGAGCGTAAGAGGTGACAGGGGTGAGAGTGAGAAGAGGCAGGGGGAGAGTGAGAGGAGGCAGGGGTTGAGAATGAGAGGAGACAGGGTTGAGTGTGAGAGGAGACAGGGATGAGATTGAGATGAGACAGGGTGAGAGTGAGAGGAGACAGGGTGAGAGTGAGAGAAGACAGGGTGAGAGTGAGAAGAGGCAGGGGGAGAGTGAGAAGAGGCAGGGGTGAGAGTGAGAGGAGACAGGGATGAGATTGAGAGGAGACAGGGTGAGAGTGAGAGGAGACAGGGTGAGAGTGAGAGGAGACAGGGTGAGAGTGAGAAGAGGCAGGGGGAGAGTGAGAAGAGGCAGGGGTGAGAGTGAGAGGAGACAGGGATGAGAGTGAGAGGAGACAGGGTGAGAGTGAGAAGAGGCAGGGGGAGAGTGAGAAGAGAAAGGGGTAAGTGTGAGAGGTGAAACAGGTTTGACTGATGAGAGAATCAATCAATAATTTAGGGGTGGGGGAGCTATAAATATTCAAGGAGCATCTGTTTATTCAGTCGTGCGCTTGAAATTGTTGAGAGACCTGCACGCGTCTCGGGCCCTTCATGGACTCCGGGGTCTCCCAGGTCTGGTAGATAATAGCAGAGTTTAAGACAAAGCCAGTTTTTTAGACAAATTCACCTCCCCCCCCGGGTAGGCGGGGCGGACGGACTTCCGACTGAAAGTTTTTCGTGAGTCCATTCAGCTTTGAAAACCCTGGTCCCAGCTGCCTCCCTTCCTCATCAGTTTTTGTTCTTAGCCGGAGACAGACGTGACTCGGGGAATTTCAATCATAAAAAATTTACTTTTTTTGTTTGTCCCTTTGCTTTATTCCCTGTCCGGTTTCAAACGTGAATGATGGGGGTGGGGTGGGGTGAAAGGCGAGGAGGCCCTGCTTGCCTGGCAGCTCTCTCACCCGACCCTGCCTTCTTTTCTTTGAGGACACGAAATGAAAGTTGCGATGTTGCTATTGAGTGAAATTCGGAATACCTCCCCTGGCTTCTGTTCTTCCTGCCCTAACCCCCTGTCTGTCCGCTTTCTTTCACTTGAAGCAGAAGATCCTGCAGTCAAAAAAGGAGGGAATGAAGGAGAAGTCAAAGAGGCGAACAAAGAACAGAGGCTTGGTGAGTTTTAGGATGCAAAAACCCGAGGATTGATGGGCCATGAGTTTTTCATCTTCTAATAAAGTTTTCTCTTTCATTCTCCAAAGCATTGAACTCCCAAGCAGAAGGGACTGCATAGATTAAAAGAAATTCCTTCTTGGCAATGAGATGGAATTTCCAAAAAAACTTTTGCGTCCCCGGCGCCGAAGGGAGTTTGTTAGGAAAAGACAACAGAAGCCGCACCGAGCACAAGAGTATCAATTTAAGGGCTGTTT
The DNA here is from genome assembly GCA_002269645.1 of Macrostomum lignano. NCBI lineage: Eukaryota > Metazoa > Platyhelminthes > Macrostomidae > Macrostomum > Macrostomum lignano. The sequence continues at coordinate 1,296,340 of NIVC01000037.1, read as the reverse complement.
TTGTCTCTTTCTACTGAAGTTATTATATAATTGCAGCAGAAATTGCAGCCAAGCTCTGCTTGTAGACTCGAAAGACTCAGTTGCCTTTTGACAAAACCTGGCCTTCGAATGGGAAAATTTTCGCGTGTAGGTTGCTGGGGCCTCTGAGAATTAATGAATAGAAGCTGTGAGTCTGAGCAGTCAGTGCTCTGAGCATCAATAGATAAGCTGTGAGTCTGAGTAGTCAGTGCTCTGAGCATCAATAGATAAGCTGTGAGTCTGAGCAGTCAGTGCTCTGAGCATCAATAGATAAGCTGTGAGTCTGAGTAGTCAGTGCTCTGAGCATCAATAGATAAGCTGTGAGTCTGAGCAGTCAGTGCTCTGAGCATCAATAGATAAGCTGTGAGTCTTGAGCAGTCAGTGCTCTGAGCATCAATAGATAAGCTCATATTGGCATCTTCAAAACCTCCTCCAGCATCTCCGACCTCGTCGCCGACCAGCGCCAGCGTCGCCGTTGCATCGCCTTCGTCATCGTTGGCGACTCGACCAGCCGGCGGGTCGCCGGCGCAGCAGAGGATCCGTTGCGACGTCTGTGGCAAGGAGGTGTGCAACAAGTACTTCCTGCGGGTTCACCGGCTGAACAAGCATGGCATCGGGGCTCCCGTGTCCCAGCAGCAGCAGCAGCAGCAGCAGCAGCAGCTCCAGCAGCAAAAGTTTGGCTCCGAAAATGACGAGATTGCCGAAAACAGCCTTAGCGGAGGCGAGTTCCAGCCGCTGGACATGTGCCCCTGCCCCAGTTGCGGCTTGCTGTGTCCCAGTCAGGAGCAGCTGCATCGCCATCTGGAGCAGGTAAGGAAGCTGTGTGTATCTGGAAGCTGGGAGCTTTGTATTAGTTCATGCATGACCTATGTACATTGTTTATGTACTCAGAAAATGCACACACAATGTACACTTGTTATGTACACAGACTATGTTCAGTCGCTATTCACACACACACACACACACACAAGGTACAGCCACTATGCATACAATGTACAACCTCTATATGAACAATGTACAGCCGCTATGTGCAAAATATACAGCTGCTATGTACAAAATGTACAACCGCTATGTACACAATGTACAGCCGATATCTACACAATGTACAGTCACTATGTACACATGTACGTCGTACACTTGGTAATATCCGTCGGCATACATACTCATCTTTGCAGTCGCATCCAACGGAGTCTGGAAGCCGGAAGCGCCGCGCCGCATCCGAGGAGGCCGCCGCAGACTATGATGACGCCGAAGCGGCGACAGCGGCAGCGGCGAGCAAGTCGGCCCGCCGCTGTGAATTCACCGCAGACGCCGGCCGCGCCGCCGAAGTGGCCTCGCCGTTGAATTTGTCGACAACGGCAGAGGAAAACTCGCCAACTCAGCCGATGGAGGATCGAGACAGCAACGAGGAGCGGCCGCTGAGCGTCAACGAAGAGGCTGAGGATGAGGAAGCGGAGAGCGCTGACTGCCAGCCGCAGGCGGAGCGGCCTCAACAGTGCCAACTCTCCTGCTCTCAGGCATCGTGCTGAGCTGGACTGCAGAGATGAAGCCAATTCATTCAGCTTTTCAGCCTCAGCTTGTTTTCAATTTGTTTGTCCGTGTCTTTGTCCAGCCGAACCAGCCAGAGTGTCAAGCCAGAGAAAATGTGGATCTTTTTTAATCCCTTAGTCTAGCTAGCGTCTATTCTTGTCTTTGTTTGTCTGTTTGTTTGTAAAATTATTGTGACGTTTTTTCTCAAATATTTTGTTGTTCAAGCAATTTCTCTTAGTAGCAGAGCTGGCAGCTGATTATGTCATGTTTTTTTATCTGCAAGGCTAGCAATGCGCTACTACACCTATGAGATGAATATGTCAGCACCTGTCTGCCTGTCTGTCCGTCAGCACCTGTCTGCCTGTCTGTCCGTCAGCACCTGTCTGCCTGTCTGTCCGTCAGCACCTGTCTGCCTGTCTGTCCGTCAGCACCTGTCTGCCTGTCTGTCCGTCAGCACCTGTCTGCCTGTCTGTCTGTCAGCACCTGTCTGCCTGTCTGTCCGTCAGCACCTGTCTGTCTGTCTGTCTGTCAGCACCTGTCTGCCTGTCTGTCCGTCAGCACCTGTCTGCCTGTCTGTCTGTCTGTCTGTCTGTCTGTCTGTCTGTCTGTCTGTCTGTCTGGAGTCGGAGGCCAGAGGAGCCTTGATTTTGCTTGCCCCTAAGCAGCGGAGTCAGTCTGAAGGCTTTAACGCACAAGAAGTGTTTTTTTAAATAATATTACCCTCCGTTTTTTATTCAGCTTGTTTTATATTTTTCATTATTGTACAACAGCGCATCCATAAGCTTACAAACAATAAGCATATATCTATGCATAAATTTAGAATGCAGCTCTAAAGCAAGCATAAATGCAAATATATCCACAATATATTATTACACTACAGTGTCACTGAGACTAAAAGAAAATCGGCTTTGTGTATTTTCGAATCCGGACGAATCTGCTAGTGGCTGAATAATGACCGACTGGCTGCTTAAGTTAAGCTGTGACTGCAAGCGTTCAGCGATTCAAATTGGAGGAGGAGGAGGAGGAGGAGGAGGAGGAGAGGAGAGAGATCAACAAGCGAAAGAAAGATTTCAATTTGTTGCTGTCCATAAAAGTTTTGATGGAAACCAGCTGCACCCCCCCCCCAATCTGCAATATTTCACCGTCCCAATACCCTCTTTTTTGGCCGAAATGTCTTGGCAACTAAGTTTCCCCTTTTTTACTCATTGAAAACATCAAGAAAAAGAAGGCGGAACTAAGGGTTGAAAATTGTTTTTGTGCATCGATTCGCAAAATGATTGCATAATCGAAGACCACCCCCACACCCGAGTCTTAATCGAGGACGCGCGGATGCAGTGATTGGCACTTTTAATTGGACTTCAGCCGATAGAAAAGATGGTGATGATGATGGTGATTGTTCCGAATCAAAAAGGGAAATTCACAAAAAAACATCTTGCCATGTTTTCGCCCGTCGAAAGAAGAAAAATTACTCAGTTTATAAGGCCAATTTGCTAGCTTATTTAATTGCGAGGGTTCAGAGACCTGCCCTGATAATTACCCCAACCCACACAGATCCCCACACAGGAAACTTCTGGACACTTGTGAGCCCAAATTGTTCAGAATTTTCATTGCAGATTTCCATTGGTGAGGCTGTGCGAAAGCTGAATTGTATATTAAGATTTACTATGTGATGGGTGAATATACACTCAGCAACATTTAAAACGCAACACTCTAACTAGAAGAAAAATCAACTCACTCAGAAGAGTCAAAGCGCATAGTCTATGGTTCAAATCGAGCTTCAGAAACGCGTGTAGCTTCCTCTCGCAAGTAACAGGGCGATGACTATGGACTGTTTTCAGATAGAGTGATCCAGCTGAGAGAATGGTTCAACAGATGACAGACGCGGAAAGATGGCGAGCAGTCGTTCTTGGAATGCCACGTCGAGTCGCGTTTTAAATGTTGCTGAGTGTATCATATACCATGTAATACACTCTGCCTGTTTGCCTTGTCTATTCCCTAGTGTTAAAACTTGCGGAAATTATCAGTAGCTTATCTCCGCTACCACAGACATAAACACAGAGTTTGATGTTAAAGTTTCCGGGTTGTATTTTTGTCATAGACATAAAACACATAGTTAGATTTTCAAATTTTCCAGGATGTATTTCTACCATAGACATAAAACACAGAGTTAGATTTTTAAGTTTTTATATACTATCGACAACAAAACAAATTTTTAAGGCACTAAACGCATGAATAAATAACACAAATTTGAGGGCGATGCATTTGTAGTCAACTACAATTTAGTATCTCCTCGTTTCAGTGTATTATTATACATACGCTCGTATAATACGCTCGTAGACAAAAAATTATCCATGTAAGGCCAATTAAAAGTTACGGATGACGCGATTCACCATTTCTAGTTCGTAATTCCAACCTTGCATATTAATTAAGGCTTATCTATATGTAACTGTCTCATACAGATAACGTTTTGTAGCTTTATAGTTTTGCTTAATTTTTACTTGGAAATCTAAATCTTGAAATTCAATTTCTTATCGATACATAAGCCAACTTTATTCCAGGCATTGTGCAGATAATAATAACCTTGACAGTTATAAACTTGGCGAAAACTGCATTTCGATATCACAATTAACTTTGATATCGGACTATATTGAACCAAGGACTCCTAAACACACCTAGATTGGAAACGAGTCTTGAGCATTGATTGTGAATCAATTGTGAATCATTGATTGTGGATTGTGAAGCTTGGGGATTGTGAAGCTTGGGGATTGTGAAGATTTGGGGATTGTGAAGCTTGGGGATTGTGAAGATTTGGGGATTGAGAAGCTTGGGGATTGTGAAGCTTGAGGATTGTGAAGCTTGGAGATTGTGAAGCTTGGGGATTGTGAAGATTTGGGGATTGTGAAGCTTGGTGATTGTGAAGCTTGGTGATTGTGAAGCTTGGGGATTGTGAAGATTTGGGGATTGTGAAGCTTGGGGATTGTGAAGCTTGGGGATTGTGAAGATTTGGGGATTGTGAAGCTTGGGGATTGTGAAGCTTGGGGATTGTGAAGATTTGGGGATTGTGAAGCTTGGGGATTGTGAATCTTGGGGATTGTGAAGATTTGGGGATTGTGAAGCTTGGGGATTGTGAAGCTTGGGGATTGTGAAGATTTGGGGATTGTGAAGCTTGGGGATTGTGAAGCTTGGGGTTGTGAAGATTTGGGGATTGTGAAGCTTGGGGATTGTGAAGCTTGGGGATTGTGAGCTTGGGGATTGTGAAGCTTGAGGATTGTGAAGCTTGGAGATTGTGAAGCTTGGGGATTGTGAGCTTAGGGATTGTGAGCTTGGGGATTGTGAAGCTTGGGGATTGTGAAGCTTGGGGATTGTGAATCTCGGGGATTGTGAAGCTTGGGATTGTGAAGCTTGGGGATTGTGAAGCTTGTGTACCAGAATATAAATGTGCCGCACGAGCCAGCAGTAGCAAATTTTAATCTATATTATTGAATTCATCTTGCTCCTAAGTTCTCAAGCTCAAGCAACGGCTTTGGAGAGTTGCAGAGAGGGAGGGGGAGAAGGAGTTAAGCAATGTTTAGTCATGCAGAACTGCACTTCATAGTGTCTCATTTATCACGTGTAAATTTCTTGCTGGAATCAGCAATTTTATATATAAGTGTCAATTTCGCTCATTTATTAATTCACCACGTTTTAAGTCAATAAATAAGTTGATTCCGACCAAAACACTCAAATTGGCGCTAAAACACTCAAATTGGCGCCAAAATACTCAAATTGGCGCTAAAACATTCAAATTATCGTCCAAAACACTCAATTGGCGCCCAAAGCACTAAAATTGGCGCCAAGAGCACACAAATTGGCGCTAAAACACTCAATTGGCGCCCAAAACACTCAAATTGGCGCCTAAAACACTCAATTGACGCCATAAACACTCAAATTGGCGCTAAAACATTTATTTTATCGCCCAAAACACTCAAATTGGCGCCTAAAACATTTAATTTATCGCCCAAAACACTCAAATTGGCGCCTAAAACACTCAATTGACGCCATAAACACTCAAATTGGCGCTAAAACATTTAATTTATCGCCCAAAACACTCAAATTGGCGCCTAAAACATTTAATTTATCGCCCAAAACACTCCAATTGGCGCCTAAAACACTCAAATTCGCGCCAAAACATTCAACTTGGCGCCCGAATATTCATTTTTACTTCATAAACTCCTCAATTCCAACCGGTTGGCTCTGCACTACAATGTGCCGTAGAAAACCAAGTAATTCATATTTAATAAATTAAACTTGAACAACAATCCAAAGATGTCACCGGTACACTCTTCAGCATAAAATTGTTTGGCAGTGGCACACACACACACACACTTGAAAGCTTGGGTGTGACAGACATTTTGGTGCTGAAGTGCATGTCTTCACGCGAAATGCAGCATAATCAGGTGTTATCAGGCCTTCAATTAACTATATTTGCCTGTCATCCACTACAGCTCCAAAATGCACAATTGATAAAAACCTCTGAGATTTTTTTCAACACTTCTTCCTTCTCCCTTGCTGTCAGTCAAGCGTGACAGTACAGAGAAATTGGCTTTCACAATTTTACTATCTGAAATATTTCTAGTGTTGAAAAAATATTCAATTATTATACGCCAAGATGTCTGCACGACCTGCCTGTCTCATAATACCATTTAATAGGCTTTGAGAACACATTAATGTTTATTTTATATGGCCCATTAACTTATTGAAATGGCAAGCCGGTATCAGTGCCATGCCATGCCAGATGCAGCACCAGTCAGTGTATTTGCATTGCACTGCATGGCCGCCAGCGGTCCTATGAATTGCCGAGAAATCCTACAGACAGACTTGAGAATCCCCTATCAGTCTGAGTGCATTTTTGACTGACACTTTCATTAAATTGTTTGCCGCTTTGTTTGCGCAATAAGGTCTCTGTATGTAACTGTTAAATAAGGCTCTGCTTCATTGGCGCGCGAGTGAGCTGATTGGCGCCAAACCCCGGCCTGGCACCACAGCTCAGTTGCCAAGGCTCCTCCCCTCTCTCTCTCTCTCTCTCTCTGTTGAATTTTTGTTTGACTTTTGAACAAAAAATTCTTTTAACAATATTGCTGCTTTTGCAATTTTGAAGCTTTCTTGTCTTCTTAGTCGGGGAAAGGGGGAGCCAAGTGCTCCTACTAGGCAGACAGGCTGACGGACGCAACAGAGAGGAGGCAGAGGCACAAGAGGTGAATATTCAAGTTTTTCTCCCTTTGCTGACATGCATGTACAGCAGCCATCGGCTTGCTTACAATTTCTGGCTTTCCTACACCTTTTCAATAGCATTGAGACAGTTTTTTCAACTTTTCACTTCTATTATTCATGCAAGCATGGCCGTGTGCTCAAGTCCTGCACACCTGGCATTGAGCCCTCCGTCTTTAAGTTTTGCCTTGTTAAGTTAATCTATTGTGTATTCTTGCATTGCAGCGCCATGTGTGTGTGTGTGCGTGTGTGTGTACATTGTATGTGCGTGTGTGTGTAAATTGTATGTGCGTGTGTGTGTAAATTGTATGTGCGTGTGTGTGTACATTGTATGTGCATGTGTGTGTACATTGTATGTGTGGTGTGCATGTGCGTGTACATTGCATGCGTGTGTATGTGCGTGTATATTGTATGCGTATGTATGTGCGTGTATATTGTATGTGCGTGTATATTGTATGCGTATGTATGTGCGTGTATATTGTATCTGCGTGTATATTGTATGCGTATGTATGTGCGTGTATATTGTATGTGCGTGTATATTGTATGCGTATGTATGTGCGTGTATATTGTATCTGCGTGTATATTGTATGCGTATGCATGTGCGTGTATATTGTATGTGCGTGTATATTGTATGTGCGTGTATATTGTATGTGCGTGTATATTGTATGCGTATGTATGTGCGTGTATATTGTATGTGCGTGTATATTGTATGTGCGTGTATATTGTATGTGCGTGTATATTGTATGTGCGTGTATATTGTATGTGCGTGTATATTGTATGCGTATGTATGTGCGTGTATATTGTATGTGCGTGTATATTGTATGCGTGTGTATGTGTGTGTACATTGTATGTGCGTGTGTGTGTAAATTGTATGTGCGGTGTGTATGTGCGTGTACATTGTATGCGTGTGTATGTGCGTGTATATTGTATATGTGTATGTGCGTGTATATTGTATGTGCGTGCATATTGTATGTGCATGTATATTGTATGTGCGTGTATATTGTATGTGCGTGTATATTGTATGTGCGTGTATATTGTATGTGCATGTATATTGTATGTGCGTGTTTATTGTATGCGTGTGTATGTGTGTGTACATTGTATGTGCGTGTGTGTGTAAATTGTATGTGCGGTGTGTATGTGCGTGTACATTGCATGCGTGTGTATGTGCGTGTACATTGTATGCGTGTGTATGTGCGTGTATATTGTAAGTGTGTATCTGGCCTCTAGCTGTCAACAAGAGCCAGCTATTTTTAACTACGTATAAAAAGCTCCGGGACTGTTTTTGAAAAAAACTCAAAACATACACTATCTGATCCGTTGAGAATTAGTTTTTGAGCTAATATTTGAACTATACAAGCAGCTGTTATCGCAGCCATGTAAATGTGCTGCAGTCCCAGGCGCAATAACCAGCCCAGAGGGTAAAGGGGAGAGGTTGGGTGTTACCTGCATCTTGAAACTTTACTGTTAAATCTTATTAAAACATTTCTCTGCCGCAACAGACGAGGTAGTCGATAAGATAAGAGCTCGCAAAAATTGCTAAACTCAATTACAACCAACTAGGCCTTACTGACCGTCCAGCGGAGTTTCATTTTAGGCATGAAAACATTTGGTTCCTTAGAAAAACTGGCCCTGTCCTCATTTCCAAATTTAATTGTACACCCCAGACTGATTGCTGCACTGCAGTGTGTCAACTTTGATCATTGGTTCATACCGAAACTAATTGAGTTAGTTAGCAGCTGTTTCTTAAATCCCAGTCATTGAGACTGGATCGCGGTTATTGAGACTAGATCTCGGTTATTGAGACTAGATCTAGGTCAGTGAGACTAGATCTCGGTTATTGAGACTTGATATCGGTCATTGAGACTAGATCTCGGGCATTGAGACTAGATCTCGGTAATTGGGACCAAATGTCAGTCATTGAGACTAGATCTTGGTCATTGAGACTAGATCTTAGTCATTGAGACTACATGTAGATCTCGTTCATTGAAACTAGATCTCGGTCCTTGAGACTAAATCTCGGTCATTGAGACTAGATCTCGGTCATTGAGACTATATCTCAGTCATTGAGACTAGATCTTGGTCATTGAGACTACATCTCAGTCATTGAGACTACATGTAGGTCTCGGTGATTGAGACTAGATCTCGGGCATTGAGACTAGATCTCGGGCATTGAGACTAGATCTCGGGCATTGAGACTAGATCTCGGGCATTGAGACTAGATCTCGGGCATTGAGACTAAATCTCGGTCATTGAGACTACATCTCAGTCATTGAGACTACATGTAGGTCTCGGTGATTGAGACTAGATCTCGGGCATTGAGACTAGATCTCGGGCATTGAGACTAGATCTCGGGCATTGAGACTAGATCTCGGGCATTGAGACTAGATCTCGGGCATTGAGACTAGATCTCGGGCATTGAGACTAGATCTCGGGCATTGAGACTAGATCTCGGGCATTGAGACTAGATCTCGGGCATTGAGACTAGATCTCGGGAATTGAGACTAGATCTCGGGCATTGAGACTAGATCTCGGGCATTGAGACTAGATCTCGGGCATTGAGACTAGATCTCGGGCATTGAGACTAGATCTCGGTCATTGACTTTCGGTCATTAAGACTAGATCTCTCTGACTGTCACGCGGGCTCATGCAGACTTGTTCAAGGGATCATAGCTTCTAATAATGCATCTTTGAGGGGGAGGGTGCAGCACCAGGGGGCCACAGCTGCCGGCATGGGGGTCCCCCCTGGCTACGCCCCAGACTTTAGAATTTCAATTCTAATTTATAGCATCGAAAGCGGTGCATTGTGCAGCCCAAAATGTCCAGGACATGTTTTGTTTGAAGTCCTCGCGCAGCCCCGGCTCTGCAGGTTGGGGGGGGGGGGGGCAGGATCCCCGCGGAAGACTGGCGCCTGCGTGATGGGAAATCCAGTTTCCAGTGTTCGATTGCCTTTTTAGCAAAGTTTTGCTTTAAAAAATGCCAACATAGCTATAAGGAACGGAGGGGGCCCGAAGCCGACCGACTATCTAGCAAACAAAAACGCCCAATAGATAACAAGAATCTTCATTCAGAGACAGCAATTTTAGACGCTGCAGATAAAAAAACTGGATTCCCAAAAACTTCCATAAGGCTAAACACGCGATTAATTTTTGTATTTATCGAATTCGGTCTCGCTTGGAGGCTTGCAGACCTTTTTTTAGATGAATGAAAGTCAAGCTGACCCAGTTGGAATGGGAGGAACTTCCTGCTGCAATGGGTTCGACTGTCGGACGCCAAAATCCAAAGAAACTAAGCAAAAGCGCCAGCAATGGTAGATCAATATGGGGTCGCGGGGGGAGGGGTTGAGCTGACCCTGAAGTACTCCGTAATAGGCCTTTTTGGGAGTGTTACAGTAACCAACACACACAGTCAAACAAGTGTTACAGTAACCAACACGCACAATCACACAAGTGTTACAGTAACCAACACGCACAATCACACAAGTGTTACAGTAACCAACACGCACAATCACACAAGTGTTACAGTAACCAACACGCACAATCACACAAGTGTTACAGTAACCAACACGCACAATCACACAAGTGTTACAGTAACCAACAGACACAATCAAACAAGTGTTACAGTACATGTACAAGTGTCAGACTACATGCTAGAACTATTGATGAGGTGCAATGCAGAATCAATAGGTAGGTAATTAGAAATTTCTAATTAACATCCAAAGTCTATATAAGTAGCCTTAATGCAATTTCAGAGTTTACAGAGCTGCTAGACATACAGATTAGTGTTTGAAGCAATGCAAATGTGGGATCCCTATGGGATCTTTCTAGACCTCTGGTTGCAGATTTTATTGATAAGATATTGGAAAAGGGTGGAGTGCATGGAATTGCCCCAGAAATAGCAAACTACATTCGGCCTCGCAAATGCAGAGATGATATATTCCGACAAAGGCATAAGCTGCCGGCTTGTTGTTTTCTGTCGGTCCATTTTCTTTATTCCTTCTGATTCCTTCTTCCCGGAAGTTGCTTTCAGCTTGACCATATTTGCCTGCTTTTTCTTCTCGGCCGCGTATCTACCATCCCGTTTTTTTTACCAATTCTCCTCCCCGCGCCATCCTTTCCTTTCCAGGCGCTCGCAACAGCTGCAGCCGCGCGAGCTCCAGAGTTAACTGCGGTCAAGGGCGCATGATGAATGGCGTCGGGGGGTCGCGCGCTTAAAGACATATTGAAAGCATGATATATTCTTGGAACAATTGGGGAATAAACAGCCGTTGGGGCAGATAAGATTTGACATGGGCATCTGGTCGCTTTTTAATGAAATAGAAACCATATAGCATAAAGTGTGTATTGCCGCCTTAAGGATCTTGTGGGGGGAGGAGTCCAATTAAGGCCACGTTTGATCGTTTTCAAGTGAAAGCCACGCTAATCAACGCAACCCCGGGAAAAATTTTCTACTTCAAGTAATAATGTAAGTAAAATAGTAAAATAGTGAATAGTAGTACATCTTACAAATTACATATGCAGTTTTTGTTTTGCGATATTATTTTGCTCGATTTAATTACGATCGATTATTTTTTCCTGCATGCTGTCTGTATCTTAAATTTAATTAAATTGAGAAGCATGCTTGCTAGTTCATGCGCATGTATCCAAGCATGAATTGTTCCAAATTTCCATGCAAATATCTGTGAAATTTATACATGTACTCGTAATGCAAAATGAGTAAAAATTAAATACATACTCTAAATAAAAATCGCAAAAAGATTTCGCATTCATAAAAAAGAAATACTAAGAGTTTTCACGTCTAGTGAAAAAACACAAAACAATCAAAGTATAGGGCTTCACTGCAAAAGCTCACCAACAAAGGACCACTGAAATGTTTAAATGTTAGTCTAGTAGTCCTTGAAGCTCACATTTTTACAAACAATATTTGTTTTAAAACAATTCAGCAGATCATAAAAAAACTTTCAAAAAACGGCGAACTATGAAAGTTAAGTTTCTGAGTAGCTTGTACAGTATAAGTTTGGATTGTCAGGACTTAACAGAATTCGAACGTTCGATGAACTTAAAGAATTAAATCAAAACTTTTGTACTTGTAATAAAAATATTTGAAAAGACTAATTACCAAGCAAAATTTATTTTCTTTTTATTAAATAATCAGTTAAATATTTTTCTGAAACGTAAGTGTTACTGTATACAAATGTCTAATGTAAACAGTTCCAGCTTCAAGTTAGTTATTAGTGCTTCAAATAATTTTTCTGGTATGCACTGGTACTGGTGATTTTCAAAAAGAAACTTTAGCTATTACCACGGTATCCTGAGCTTAAACAACATGGCATTCGTAAGTAAAGCATACATTTTGCCAATTCATATGAGTCAGTCATTGCTACGAATAATAGGACCTTAGATTTTACAATGACTAAATTTGTCTCGAAATGACAATATTATTTTTTAAATATATATTTTAATAATATTGTAGTGTGTTTAGGCTAAAACCTTTAGGTTTTTTGTAAACTTTCCCTTATTTAATGATTGCTCAAAGTATTCAGAGTTTATTAAGTCATAATGTGATTTGTTGTATAGATTATTGGTTGTTTGCAATGAAGCTTTATGTTAAGATGTTAAAGAATAAAAATGATACATGATACAACACTATAAATAAAATATCAGCAAACTTATCCTATACAAACGGAATTCAATTTTCCGTTTACAAATTGTCTTCTTGCACTGTAATTCACAAAGTAAATTGACAAAATCTGCCTACATAAAACTTTCTACATGTATATTACTAATTCTAAATTAAAATCTAGACAAAGCACCTAACAATTAAATTTTCAGTATGGAAGTAACTATCCCCCATCAGGAGGCGTGTTCAGTCAGAACGCCTACGGTGCAATGAGTTCGTCTTACAATGTCAATTATGGTCAGGCCTATGGTCAGCAGGGTAATGTTGGTTCGAATGTAGCTGTTTTTTTCTGATTTTACCCAATAAGGATACAGCTTTAGACGATTAAAAAATAATTAAACTCTTCAAAAACCACCGCAGCCCCTCCGGGTAGCGGCCTTGGCTGGCAGCAGAGTCACGCTTTTGCCTCCTTCCAGTCGGTACCGGCGGTGCAGCAAATGAATCAGCACTATGGTGCCCAGCCGCAGATGGTATGAGTATGAGTAATACCACAGATACTAAAATAACTGGATGGGCCACTCAGGCATATATACTTAGTAAAACAGCTTTCTACTTTCAGTTCAGTAGCAAAGAAGAATACATAAGCTATTATATAAAAATAAAGGCAGCTGAAATGACTTTGAAAAGTTTCGAAGCCCAAGCTTGCAGGCGTAAACAACTTGCTAATTGGTTCAGCAATAATGTACATTAGCCAGTCCACTGAAATGTACATGGCAGCTTTAGGCTGGAATTCCGAGAAAGACAATAAAAATTGGGGCGGGGCAGTGTGGAAAGGCGCGGTTGGAGGGTTTAACCCGGGGGGCTGGGTAAGAGCCGATCAATGAGCCTTGGCTTTAAAAATACATTAAAATGCTTCTGTCTAACCCTGCTACTGAACTGAAAGTAGCTTACACGCAAATGTGCTGAGTGGCCCATCTAGCTATTCTACAGATACTAGAAGAATAACTATTATTCTAGTATCTGTGAGTTATTCTCAGTATCTGTGGAATATACTAACCTTTTCACGCTATGAAGAAAGTTTTAATAAGACAATCAAATACCGAATTTCGAATTTCAGATGCCGGCACCCGTCCCAGTGGAGCCGCAGTCAATGCCGTACAGTTCCTACATCAACCACATGAACACGCAGATATACGATCAGCAGACGTTCGCCATGCAGCAGATGCAGCGCCAGATGGCGGCCATGGCGGCTGAGCATCAGCGCATGCAGGCCGGCGGCGCCATGTACCAGCAGGAGCCGCAGCAGATCGCAGCTGCGCCCACCGCTCCGGTGAGTCAGTCTTACTGGAGCTCCTCTGCATTCGTTGGGTTGTTGTGATTGAAGCTTCGTCTGTTCCTCTCTCGTGGGTTATGTGCACTGGAGCTTCGTCTGTCTTTCGTGGGTTGTTGTAGATTGTTGTTCGCCTCTCTCGTGGATTTTTGTGGATTGTTGTTCGCCTCTCTCGTGGATTTTTGTGGATTGTTGTTCGCCTCTCTCGTGGATTTTTGTAGATTGTTGTTCGCCTCTCTCGTGGATTTTTGTGGATTGTTGTTCGCCTCTCTCGTGGATTTTTGTGGATTGTTGTTCGCCTCTCTCGTGGATTTTTGTAGATTGTTGTTCGCCTCTCTCGTGGATTTTTGTGGATTGTTGTTCGCCTCTCTCGTGGATTTTTGTGGATTGTTGTTCGCCTCTCTCGTGGATTTTTGTGGATTGAAGCTTCGTCTCTCTCTCTCTCTCTCTCTCTCTCTCTCTCTCTCTCTCTCTCTCTCTCTCTCTCTCTCTCTCTCTCACTCTCTCTCCCTCGGGTTGGAAGGGTTTTTATGGATTGCTAGGATTGCTGTTTTTCCCTCTCGCTCCATATCGTGGATTTTTGTGGATTAAAGCTTCATTTTTCTCTAATAGAATTTTCTTCACGATACCCTTAGTTACCCTTAGTTAAATCGGGTTCGCCTCTCTCCCCACCCAACCGCCAGCCAGCACCGCCGCCCCAGGATGAGGTCGCCAAAAGCGACACGCTGAAAGCCGAGATCAAGAAAATGTTCGTCGACGAGCTGATGCGGCGGCTGTCAGTGTCCGGGACTTTCGAGATCACAGAGGGCACCGTGAAGCCGTTCGGCAACTATCCTGCCGATGATCCGGTCGCGGACTTCTACAGAAAGGAACGCAGCCAGGACCTCGCTGACAAGCCGTGGGATCCGGAGGCCGATTGTGAATACCTGCGCAAGGCGATGAAAGGCCTGGGCACTGACGAAGACGCCATCATCCATGTCGTGGCCACGCGGTGCAACGCCCAGCGCCAGCGCCTCAAGGAGATGTTCAAGACCATGTACGGCCGCGATCTCATCACCGACATCAAGAGCGAGCTGTCGGGCGATTTCCGCGAAGCCGTCATGGCCTGCTTCGTGCAGCCGGCAATCTACGACGCCTGGTCGGTCAAGGAGGCCATCTACGGCCTGGGCACGGACGAGCAGGCTCTCATCGAGATCTTCATGACGCGGACCAACGCGCAGATTCGCGAGATGAAGGAGGTCTACACCGACGTGGCCAGCCCGAACAGGAAGGCGTCCAAGTCGCTGCTGGAAGACGACATCCGCGGGGACACCAGCGGAAACTTCAAGAAGCTGCTCGTGGCTGCCTCACAGGTGTGCAGGGGATTGGAATCGGGAGGTGAAAGAGAGGCTGAAGATGGAGAGGACAGAGTGTGAAGATGGAGGTGAGATAGAGAGTGGAGATGATAGAGAGAGTAGAGATGATAGAGAGTGGAGATGATAGAGAGAGTAGAGATGAGAGAGAGAGTGGAGATAAGAGAGAGGAGATGGGAGAGAGTGGAGATGGAGATGAGAGAGAGTGGAGATGAGAGAGAGAGGAGATGGGAGAGAGTGGAGATGATAGAGAGAGTGGAGATGATAGAGAGTGGAGATGAGAGAGAGGAAATGGGAGAGAGTGGAGAAGAGAGTGGAGTTTGAGAGAGATTCGAGATGAGAGAGAGTGGAGATGAGAGTGGAGTTGAGAGAGATTCGAGATGAGAGAGAGTGGAGTTGAGAGAGATTCGAGATGAGAGAGAGTGGAGTTGAGAGAGATTCGAGATGAGAGAGAGTGGAAATGAGAGTGGAGTTGAGAGAGATTCGAGATGAGAGAGAGTGGAAATGAGAGTGGAGTTGAGAGAGATTCGAGATGAGAGAGAGTGGAGTTGAGAGAGATTCGAGATGAGAGAGATTGGAAATGAGAGTGGAGTTGAGAGAGATTCGAGATGAGAGAGAGTGGAAATGAGAGTGGAGTTGAGAGAGATTCGAGATGAGAGAGAGTGGAGATGAGAGAGTGGAGATGAGAGAGATGAGATGGGAGAGAGTGGAGAAGAGAGTGGAAATGAGAGAGTGGAAATGAGAGAGAGTGGGAATGAGCAAGAGAGGAGATGGGAGAGAGTGGAAAAGAGAGTGGAGTTTGAGAGAGAGTGGAGATGAAAACAAGAGACGGAGCTGGAGCCCAACCCCAAACTCTTCAATGCAGGGCGGTCGCTATGAGATCACCCGCGAGCGCCTTGAGCAGGCTGTCGAGGAGGTGATCGCCAACGACAAGCCGACTGGAATGTTCGACATTAACTACCAGAAGCTGGTGGACATGCAGAAGGTGAGTGGCGATCGTGGAGATTTTCCTATAATTTTTTAACTACACTACTATCAGTAAAAATGCACACAGGACACAGGTAGTATCATTTGATGAACAAATCTCACCAACTGCCCACACATTCCAGGCTAAGAACGACGCCAACAGGCTTTTTAAAGCCGGTGAAGAACGCTGGGGTACCGACGAGGAGACGTTTAACCTGATCTTCTCCACTAGGGACTACTACTCTCTGAGAGAGATCTGGACCGAATACGTTAAGGTGCAACATTTGCATTACTACCAACAAATTTATCCTTGTCTATCTACTTCTGTGTCCTTCTACTTCTCTGCCTCTCTCTACTTCTCTGCCTCTCTCTACTTCTTTGCCTCTCTCTAATTCTCTGCCTCTCTATACTTCTCTGTCTCTCTCTATTTCTCTTGCCTCTCTCTACTTTTCTGTCTCTCTCTACTTCTCTGCCTCTCTCTAATTCTCTGCCTCTCTATACTTCTCCGCCTCTCTCTACTTCTCTTGCCTCTCTCTAATTCTCTTGCCTCTCTCTCTCTACTTCTCTGTCTCTCTCTACTTCTCTGTCTCTCTCTACTTCTCTGTCTCTCTCTAATTCTCTGCCTCTCTCTAATTCTCTTGCCTCTCTCTACTTCTCTGTCTCTCTCTACTTCTCTGCCTCTCTCTAATTCTCTGCCTCTCTCTAATTCTCTGCCTCTCTCTACTTCTCTGTCTCTCTCTAATTCTCTGCCTCTCTCTAATTCTCTGCCTCTCTCTAATTCTCTTGCCTCTCTCTACTTCTCTGTCTCTCTCTACTTCTCTGCCTCTCTCTAATTCTCTGGCTCTCTCTACTTCTCTGCCTCTCTCTACTTCTCTGTCTCTCTCTACTTCTCTGCCTCTCTCTACTTCTCTGTCTCTCTCTAATTCTCTTGCCTCTCTCTACTTCTCTGTCTCTCTCTAATTCTCTTGCCTCTCTCTACTTCTCTGTCTCTCTCTAATTCTCTTGCCTCTCTCTACTTCTCTGCCTCTCTCTACTTCTCTGCCTCTCTCTACTTCTCTGCCTCTCTCTACTTCTCTGTCTCTCTCTAAATCTCTTGCCTCTCTCTACTTCTCTGCCTCTCTCTACTTCTCTGCCTCTCTCTACTTCTCTGCCTCTCTCTACTTCTCTGTCTCTCTCTAATTCTCTGTCTCTCTCTACTTCTCTGCCTCTCTCTACTTCTCTGTCTCTCTCTAAATCTCTTGCCTCTCTCTACTTCTCTGCCTCTCTCTACTTCTCTGTCTCTCTCTAAATCTCTTGCCTCTCTCTACTTCTCTGCCTCTCTCTACTTCTCTGTCTCTCTCTAATTCTCTGTCTCTCTCTACTTCTCTGTCTCTCTCTACTTCTCTGTCTCTCTCTAATTCTCTGTCTCTCTCTACTTCTCTGCCTCTCTCTACTTCTCTGTCTCTCTCTAAATCTCTTGCCTCTCTCTACTTCTCTGCCTCTCTCTACTTCTCTGCCTCTCTCTACTTCTCTGTCTCTCTCTAATTCTCTGTCTCTCTCTACTTCTCTGTCTCTCTCTACTTCTCTGTCTCTCTCTAATTCTCTGGCTCTCTCTACTTCTCTGCCTCTCTCTACTTCTCTGTCTCTCTCTACTTCTCTTTCCTCTATCTACTTCTCTGTCTCTTTCTACTTCTCTGCCTCTCTATACTTCTCTGCCTCTCTCTACTTCTCTGCCTCTCTCTACTTCTCTGCCTCTCTCTACTTCTCTGCCTCTCTCTACTTCTCTGCCTCTCTCTAAATCTCTTGCCTCTCTCTACTTCTCTGTCTCTCTCTACTTCTCTGCCTCTCTATACTTCTCTGCCTCTCTCTACTTCTCTGTCTCTCTCTACTTCTCTGTCTCTTTCTACTTCTCTGCCTCTCGTTTTTTGCCTCTCAGCTGGTTCATAAACGCTTAATAAAGTTCTACCTCATCATTCTTGTCTAGCTTTGCCCGGAGGCTGAGCAGTTATTAATAATAAATAACTAATTTAAAATTGTTGAATAAGAGAAGCTTGGTCACATGCAGCTACACTACCTGCAAATGATTAATTAAAAGCAGAACCGAGAGCGTTTTGACAGACACAAACCATGCAGTCAGAGCCGATACCCTGGATTAGTTATAATTATATAGATTGCTAGAAATGTTAATTGGTAAGGCTATTTAAATGGCAATGAGATGTAAATTCTTTTAGAATACAACAGAGGGTCAAAATTTATCCAGCGTCTAATTAAGCTTGAGGTAAATTCTGGCAAAGTACGTCCCTATGCAGTCTAAAAAGTACTCCCAAGAAACGCCAAACTAAACCTATTCAAATCCGTTGTTAAACTTCAAAGATTGCCCAGCGCGACATTTTGAACTCAATCGATCGGGAGACAAGCGGCGACTATAAGCGGGCGCTTCGCGGCATCGTCATGAATATCCGCTGCCGGCCCATGTACTTTGCCGAGCGACTGCGCGACGCTATGAAGGGCCTTGGCACTGATGATAAGACTCTGATCAGGATTATTATCAGCAGGGCCGAGGTGCGAGGCGGTGGAGTTGGGGAGTGGGCTGTGTGAATTGAATTGAATTAGGAGTGAGGTGGGGGAAGGAGTGAGGTGGGGAGGAGGAGTGAGGTGGGGGAAGGAGTGAGGTGGGGAGGAGGAGTGAGGTGGGGAGGAGGAGTGAGGTGGGGAGGAGGAGTGAGGTGGGGAGGAGGAGTGAGGTGGGGGAAGGAGTGAGGTGGGGAAGAGGCGAGGTGGGGGAGTGAGGTTGGGAGGAAGAGTAAGGCGAGAAAAGAAGTGAGGTGGGGGAAGGAGTGAGGTGGGGGAAGGAGTGAGGTGGGGGAAGGAGTGAGGTGGGGGAAGGATTGAGGTGGGGAGGAGGAGTGAGGTGGGGGAAGGAGTGAGGTGGGGAGGAGGAGTGAGGTGGGGAGGAGGAGTGAGGTGGGGAGGAGGAGTGAGGTGGGGAGGAGGAGTGAGGTGGGGAGGAGGAGTGAGGTGGGGGAAGGAGTGAGGTGGGGAAGAGGCGAGGTGGGGGAGTGAGGTTGGGAAGAAGAGTAAGGCGAGAAAAGAAGTGAGGTGGGGAAGGAGTGAGGTGGGGGAAGGAGTGAGGTGGGGGAAGGATTGAGGTGGGGGAAGAAGTGAGGTGGGGGAGGAGTGAGGTGGGGAAGGAGTGAGGTGGGGGAAGGAGTGAGGTGGGGAGGAGGAGTGAGGTGGGGAGGAGGAGTGAGGTGGGGGAAGGAGTGAGGTGGGGGAAGGAGTGAGGTGGGGAAGGAGTGAGGTGGGGGAAGGAGTGAGGTGGGGAAGAGGCGAGGTGGGGAGTGAGGTTGGGAGGAAGAGTAACGCGAGAAAAGAAGTGAGGTGGGGTAAGGAGTGAGGTGGGGAAGGATTGAGGTGGGGGAAGAAGTGAGGTGGGGAGGAGTGAGGTGGGGGAAGGAGTGAGGTGGGGAAAAGAGTAAGGTGGAGAAAGGAGTGAGGTGAAGAAAGGAGCGAGGTGGGGAAAGGAGTGAGGTGGTGGAAGAGTGAGGTGGGGGCAGGAGTTGATGTGGGTTAAGAGTGAGGTGGGGAAGGAGTGAGGTGGTGGAGGAGTGAGGTGGGGCAGAAGTGAGGTGGGGAAGAGTAAGGTAGGGGAAGAAGTGTTGTGAGTGAAGCGATGACTTTGAGAGATGGGGACACATTGATTGAGGACGTTATTGAAATTGACTTTTCCTTTCCCAACGCAATCTTACTCACAACTCTCGAACACAATTGTGCAGATTGACATGGTGCAGATCAAGAAATGCTTTCTGGAGCTCACCAAGCAGACTCTCTGGCGCTGGATTAAGAATGACACATCTGGCGACTACAAGAAGCTGCTGCAGGCCCTGGTTGGCAAAGATTAATTAACATAATTAGTCATTGCTTATACCTAATTATGCTTAAAGTGATCGATAATAAACTGATCTGATAATTGTCTTGAGAGAAAACCTAACAACAATTAGTAATTGAGAGTTGTATCATTACCACAGGAGATTTTTCTTTTATGGATTTGTACTTTTAGCTCACCCAATTCTATGAAAACGTATGCACGTATGCAATTTCTATAAATCTCTTTGACGTCTTTAAAAAGCTTTTGTTTGTTTATTTCTACTTGCAAAATAATCGCACCATCAGCTTGAATTGCTGATCTCTTTTCTGTTTCTCACTTTCTTTCCCCCAAAAATTTATGTATAATTGTTTTTAAAAAATTTTAAAAGCCAACTTGTATGCCTTCAGTGAGTTACTAACTGTAGCTATAAATATATACTGTGGAAAGAATTATATTAACTAGATATCAGAATTGAATATTGGAGCCTAAAATGGTAAAAAAAGCAAGAGTTTATATTTGGTTGTTTGCTGCCACTCTGTGTCAGTCTACATCATTCTGTGTCAGTCTACATCATTCTGTATCAGTCTACATCATTCTGTGTCAGTCTACATCATTCTGTGTCAGTCTACATCATTCTGTGTCAGTCTACATCATTCTGTGTCAGTCTACATCATTCTGTGTCAGTCTACATCATTCTGTGTCAGTCTACATCATTATCTGCGAGTTTACATCCTTCAATACCTGATTATGTGCATGCATATCTAAAAATTTTCTTAAAGAACAAATATACGAAAGTCATAAACAGTATTCATTATAAATATTTTGTGCGCAAAGATTGAGATGAGTAGGATAACTTCGAACCCTTCTCGAAACCCGTTCCCTATCTAACATCTTATCTCAACCCGTCCCCATATCTAGCTAGCACCCTTATCTAACCCGTTCCCATATGTAGCACCCTTATCTCAACCCGTCCCCCTATCTAGCACCCTTATCTCAACCCGTCCCCATATCTAGCACCCTTATCTCAACCCGTCCCCCTATCTAGCACCCTTATCTCAACCCGTCCCCCTATCTAGCACCCTTATCTCAACCCGTCCCCATATCTAGCACCCTTATCTCAACCCGTCCCCCTATCTAGCACCCTTATCTCAACCCGTCCCCATATCTAGCACCCTTATCTCAACCCGTCCCCTATCTAGCACCCTTATCTCAACCCGTCCCCATATCTAGCACCCCTTTTAATAAAAGTTCCTTACTGAACTCTAATAATTCTGAAGTTTTCAAAAAAATTAACACGCAAAGCGGAAACATGACAATTTTTAAGAAAACAAGCTTTTGCAGGGGACTGAGAACTTCTCAAACATTAAAAGTTTTTTTAGCCCTAAATCCCCAACATCTCTAGCCTTCTATAAATTTCTGAATATACATATGAAGCAAGCGTACGTGTTTTTTACAAGAGCTAAATTCGCAGATTTTTTTCGGGAAAAAGTTGACCAAAAAATGTTGAGTAAATAATTTTAGAAGGCGACGTATTGTGGATTTACTGAAAAAAAACTGAAAACCTCCTACCTAGCCAGTGCATAATGGCATAAGAACCGGTCTCAAACTTTAACATCGTCTAATTTTTATCTCTACTCGCTTGCAGCTGCACTGGTCACTGGTCACTGGTCACTGGTCACGGGTCACTGGTCACTGGTCACTGATCACTGGTCACTGGTCACTGGTCACTGGTCACGAGTCACCCAGTTGGCTGGCAGGCGCTGCAGAGATGACTCACATCGGCACCAGGTCCTCATTGGGCACCTCCAGCCGTACAAACAAGGCATCGTTGCGCACGTACTGTCGCTCGTCGCTGTTGCGCAGAACGTCTTCCAGGCTGACGAACTGCTCCAGGCCGAATTGCGGATTCCTGGGCCGGCCTCTGGGTCGGCCGAGGAAGGCCAGGTTCTCCCGGCACACCCGAGGGATGATCATCTTGGTGAGGTTGCGCCTCGGCGATTCGTCCTCGGTCTGGTCCAGGATGCTGAGGTACAGCCGCATGGTGAACGGCCAGGCCAGGTTGCCGTCGAATTCGCCTCTGCACACGCTCACGAATATCGACATGTACTTTCCGCGGGCTGGGGGGGCGGTCAGCAGGTCAACAATTTAGTGACATCCAACTAGTCGTATCGTACACTTTGAAACTTTATATCGCTTTATTCATATCATCCTACTAATCCCCATCACCCAAATTTTGTTATTATCAATTTTCTGTCAATTTGTTTCGTTTGTTTCTTTCAATTTAAAAGTTCTAAATGTACTTTTCCTGCAGTTGAGCGATGCGTTTGGTTTGTGCTGATTATGCATACGACGACAATTATGGATTTTGGAGGTGCGTTTACTATTACACTTGAACTTATAACAATTCATCTACACTTTATAGGTGTTCTTGATAATCACATAACTAAACTAATTGAATAGTAAAACAAATTTCTCACCTTCTCCAGAGCCATACAGTGCGATAGACATGCTCATTAGATAGCCCTGCCTGCTCAGATAGTACTGCGGACTCTCCAGTACGGATTTGTTTTTCTTGGCCTCCTTCATGCGCTCCAAGAAGTCACCGATTCGCCACAGGGCCGTAGTTGGAAAGCGCCACTCCAGCTGCATCAGGCGCCTGTTGGCCGCTTCGAGCTTCTCTTTGAGATTGCGCAACTCTTTGTCATAGTGACTCGTCTCCGCTGTGAGATCGGACGCGACCGCTAGCAGTTCGAGCTCGTGTTTAGCCAGCATGTCAGTTATGGCGCCATTTATCTCTTCATCGTTTCCGGTCGTTCCATTTCCGGTAGACGAAGCTTTCGGCTGCTGCTGCTTGTTGTCAGACGCTTTAGCCGGCTTAGCCTTGCCGTTGGTGACAGCGGCGGGAGCGCCAGGCTTCTTAACTGTCCGAGCTTTGTCGGCCATTGCCGTGCAATGCAACAATGCTGATAGTGAGTCTTGATGAAGCAGCTCTAGCTAACACTCTATTGATGATCGCAAATCGAAGCTGGATTGATGATCGCAAATCGAAGCTGGAAATTGCTGCTTGAGCTAGCCGATATTTATTAGAGGAGGGAAAGACTGAATTTAGCTGGCCTGTTCCCCGACACCACTGCCCAACCTCTCTTTGACCACACGGCACCCATCCCATGCGGCTGCACAGGCGGTTGTCGTCATCGCGTTTTCTATAGCCAGCAGTGGCAGCTCTGTTGCTGGGGATGTCTCCTCTAGCTGGGGGGAGGAAAATCCCTGTCAATAAGCTCGCAGAATAACAATCGCCGTCATATGGACCAGCA
>NIVC01000037.1:1265000-1269181 GCA_002269645.1 Macrostomum lignano | reverse complement strand
TCTAGACCTCCCTGAAGCTGTGTCTAGACCTCCCCTGAAGCTGTGTCTAGACCGCCCTGAAGCTTTGTCTAGACCGCCCCTGAAGCTGTGTCTAGACCGCCCTTGAAGCTGTGTCTAGACCGCCCCTGAAGCTGTGTCTAGACCGCCCCTGAAGCTGTGTCTAGACCGCCCTGAAGCTGTGTCTACCGCCCCTGAAGCTGTGTCTAGACCGCCCCTGAAGCTGTGTCTAGACGCCCCTGAAGCTGTGTCTAGACCTCCCTGAAGCTGTGTCTAGACCGCCCCCTGAAGCTTTGTCTAGACCGCCCCTGAAGCTGTGTCTAGACCGCCTTGAAGCTGTGTCTAGACCGCCCCTGAAGCTGTGTCTAGACCGCCCCAGAAGCTGTGTCTAGACCGCCCTGAAGCTTTGTCTAGACCGCCCTGAAGCTGTGTCTAGACCGCCCCTGAAGCTGTGTCTAAACGCCCCTGAAGCTGTGTCTAAACCGTCTCTGAAGCTGTGTCTAAATCACCCCTGAAACTGTGTCTAAACCGCCCCTGAAGCTGTGTCTAAATCACCCCTGAAACTGTGTCTAAAACCGCCCCTGAAGCTGTGTCTAGACCGCCCCTGAAGCTGTGTCTAGACCGCCCCTGAAGCTTTGTCTAGACGCCCCTAAAGCTGTGTCTAGACCGCCCCTGAAGCTGTGTCTAAACCGCCCCTGAAGCTGTGTCTAAACCGCCCCTGAAGCTGTGTCTAAACCGCCCCTGAAGCTGTGTCTAGACCGCCCCTGAAGCTGTGTCTAAAACCGCCCCTGAAGCTGTGTCTAAACCGCCCCTGAAGCTGTGTCTAAACCGCCCCTGAAGCTGTGTCTAAACCGCCCCTGAAGCTGTGTCTAAACCAGCCCTGAAGCTGTGTCTAAACCGTCTCTGAAGCTGTGTCTAAATCACCCCTGAAACTTTGACACTGCCTGACGAAAAGGCCCTGGTGTGGCGCCTGCATGCTCAGGGGTCAGTGTAGTGGGAATTTGTCCTTCTCGCTGGCTCTGGGTCTACTGTCGCCTTGACTTCTGGCAAGGTCTGGTTTCCCTTTCAATCGATAATGTTCCTTTATCAAGCCAATCAGTGATCCCATGCAGAGCTCACGTGACCGCCCCGTCGGTGGGGGTTGTTGGTCAGCTTCAGTTTGTCAACGTGACCGCCTGTTTCATCCAGTGCGCGCCCCTGGCGGGACTGTCCTGGTGCACATGCACCCTGCCTGCCGCCTGCGGATCGCCTTTGCCTGTCAGATTGGAGAGTCAGACAGGATAGGGTATCGGTCAGGTTGGAGTCAGACAGAATAGAGAATCAGTCAGGTTGGGAGTCAGACAGGATAGAGAATGGGTCAGGTTGGAGTCAGACAGGATAGAGAATCAGTCAGGTTGGGAGTCAGACAGGATAGAGAATGGTCAGGTTGGGAGTCAGACAGGATAGAGAATCAGACAGGTTGGGAGTCAGACAGGAAAGAGAATCGGTCAGGTTGGGAGTCAGACAGGATAGAGAATCGGTCAGGTTGGGAGTCAGACAGGATAGAGAATCGTCAGTTTGGGAGTCAGACAGGATAGAGAATCGGTCAGTTTGGGAGTCAGACAGGATAGAGAATCAGTCAGGTTGGGAGTCAGACAGGATAGGGAATCGGTCAGGTTGGGAGTCAGACAGGATAGAGAATCAGTCAGGTTGGGAGTCAGACAGGATAGAGAATCGGTCAGGTTGGGAGTCAGACAGGATAGAGAATCAGTCAGGTTGGGAGTCAGACAGGATAGGGAATCGGTCAGGTTGGGAGTCAGACAGGATAGAGAATCGTCAGGTTGGGAGTCAGACGGGGTTTCACTGAGCCTCACCCGCCACGATCCAGCTGGGATGAGTGGAAGCTGTATCGATATCGTTTATCGTCGCACGGTGCAAAGTCGAGCATCAGGGCAAAGCTGGCCCTGGATCCAGGCCGGTGAGCCTCACTTGGTACGCTTGGGAACATGCGCCTGCGGTTCGCGGCAGAGCGAGAGCGGGATTATTTGTTTAATGCCTTTAAGGACTTGTCCCTCAGCTGCATGACTCTATTCCTCACCTGTTTCTCACTCTATTCCTCACCTGTTTCTCACTCTATTCCTCACCTGTTTCTCACTCTATTCCTCACCTGTTTCTGACTCTATTCCTCACCTGTTTCTGACTCTATTCCTCACCTGTTTTCTCACTCTATTCCTCACCTGTTTCTGACTCTATTCCTCACCTGTTTCTGACTCTATTCCTCACCTGTTTCTGACTCTATTCCTCACCTGTTTCTCACTCTATTCCTCACCTGTTTCTGACTCAATTCCTCACCAGTCTCTGACTCTATTCCTCACCTGTTTCTGACTCTATTCCTCACCAGTCTCTGACTCTATTCCTCACCTGTTTCTGACAATATTCACAGGCTGTCCTTGTGTTTATTTATTAATTAATATTTTTATCAAATAAACATTCACAATAGTAGTCTGAATGTCGAATTCTTTTTTTATCATTCTAATTCGCACCTGCCAGCCTTGGTGACAATCATCTCAGTGCCCAGCTTGTCAAATTCGTCCCAGAGATGCCGGTTCTCCAGCAGGCAGTTTGCAGATTGCAAATCTGAAACTGGTTTGTTTGAAAAATAACTGTTTATTCACTGTTAGACTGGGTAGGTTGACAGTGTGGTGGGCTGAGTGAGAGTGAGGTAGGTAAGGTGAGAGTACGAGCTAGGGTAGGTATGATGAGAGTGAGGTAGGTAAGGTGAGAGTAGGGTAGGTAAGATGAGAGTGATGTAGGTAAGATGAGAGTGAGGTAGGCAAGGTGAGAGTAGGGTAAGCATGGGATGAGAGGTGAGAGTAGGTAAGGTGAGAGTAGAGTAGCAAGGCGAGTGTAGAGTAGGCAAGGTGAGAGTAGAGTAGGCAAGGTGAGAGTAGAGTAGCAAGGTGAGAGTGGTGTAGGCAAGGTGAGAGTAGAGCAAGCATAGGATGAGAGTAGGGCAAGCATAGGATGAGAGTAGGGCAAGCATAGGATGAGAGTAGGGCAAGCATAGGATGAGAGTAGGGCAAGCATAGGATGAGAGTAGGGCAAGCATAGGATGAGAGTAGGGCAAGCATAGGATGAGAGTAGGGCAAGCATAGGATGAGAGTAGGGCAAGCATAGGATGAGAGTAGGGCAAGCATAGGATGAGAGTAGGGCAAGCATAGGATGAGAGTAGGGCAAGCATAGGATGAGAGTAGGGCAAGCATAGGATGAGAGTGGCGGAGTCAAGACTAAGCTACCAACTCGCTCCCGGAATATTGCATTTTTAAGCCGCCAAAAAGATCCCAGATCCCAGTTCGATCTCCCCCTTGTGAAAGATAAAATTTTCAAAGTTGTTTACGCGTCTTTTTCAAAGAAGGAAAAATCAAAAAACCCGATCGGCATAAATTGATGCCAGAAATGCGGAGATTTTACGGAATAATAACACTGCTAAACTCCTTTCTCCCCCCGTTGCGCAGCAGATATGAGCATCATAAAAGCTGGTGGTCTCTCAATAATAAAAGCGAAATCCGCGCGCTGGAAAATAACCCGGCGGGCCTAGCCTGCTCCTGTCAGCTTTACGATTGGCGGCCCAGGTGCGAATATTTATGACCAAACCCCTCCCACCAAAGTGAAGACCGCAAGCTTTTTGTTTTCTACTTCACACAGTTTGCCGCTTTCTCCTCCTACCAAACTCTGTTAGCCCCCCCCCCAATCAGCAAGGTTCCCTTCCTCATCTGTTCCTTTAAAGACGGGCTTCGAAAATATTATAATATTTAGTATAGCCATGCTCCCAATGCAAGCTGAGATTCAAGATTTCTAGTAATTTTTTCTTCTAGTAGCAAAGCCTGCGTGATGGGCTTTGCAGAAATAGTTAACTTTTAACTAAAAGTACTAGCAGAAGTTTTTTTAAAAAGGTTTTAAAGTGTTTTTACTTGCCCTGACTGTCTGTCATCGCAGAGCTGCATTGCATGATGAATTCATGTCGCATATTGCCAGACAGTAAAAGGACTTCGAGTCTGGTGTGGATGCGTGCAGCTGCTGGGTCAGTTGGAAGGGAAGAATGAAAGAAAAGAGAGAAGATTCGACTTAGGAGAGAGAGATGAAAAGGAAAGATGAGACAAATGATTAAAGAAGAAGGATAAGAGTTGAGAGGAGAGAGGAGAGGA
>NIVC01000037.1:1205000-1260000 GCA_002269645.1 Macrostomum lignano | reverse complement strand
TGGATTGCTAATCTAGCCTACATCATGGATGCAGGGATAGAATGGATTGCTAATCTAGCCTACATCATGGATGCAGGAATAGAATGGATTGCTAATCTAGCCTACATCATGGATGCAGGGATAGAATGGATTGCTAATCTAGCTTACATCATGGATGCAGGAATAGAATGGGTTGCTAATCTAGCTTACATCATGGATGCAGGAATAGAATGCATTGCTAATCTAGCCTACATCATGGGTGCAGGAATAGAATGGATTGCTAATCTAGTCTTCATCATGTATGAGAATAGAATGGATTGCTAATCTAGCCTACATCATGGATGCAGGAATAGAATGGATTGCTAATCTAGCTTACATCATGGATGCAGGAATAGAATGGATTGCTAATCTAGCCTACATCATGGATGAAGGAATAGAATGGATTGCTGATCTAACCTACATCATGGATACAGGGATAGAATGGATTGTTAGTCTGTTTAACTCACCAATAGGAGGCGACCGGGTCTGCCCCAAAAAGTCGTGAGATCGCTTCATGCCAAGCCTACACAAAGTTAAGAGTTTGGCGCAAATTTCTGAAACTTCAAAGAAGCTGGTCTTGTCCGTGTCAAGAGCTTGGTGCGGCTCAGATAGCGGGCGCGCGGGCTGGCGGATAAAACTGGGATTGGGCTCTCCGCTGCTGCTGCCTCATTCGCTATCGGCCAGAAAAACCGTGGGGTGGGTTGCCGGGAGCGAGGAATGCTGGGCCAGTTGCCGTGGAATTCCGAACTTATAAGGCCAAACTTGATTGCAATTTTGCCAATAGAGTTTGTAATCTGGAGATAAATCGCGGTTACATTATTTCTCCTTCACTTGGCCGCTCTATGTATATCTATGGTTCAATGCAATTACGTCGTATTGTTTTGGGGCTATAGATGAGACTACAGAAGCGTCTTCTTTGGGCCCGGGCCATGGACTACAGAGATGTGTATTTATTCCCCACTTGGGCGCAGCCATAGACTACAGAAACGTTTTTATTCCACACTTGGGCCCAACCATAGACTACAGAAACGTTTTTATTCCACACTTGGGCCCAACCATAGACTACAGAAACGTTTTTATTCCACACTTGGGCCCAACCATAGACTACAGAAACGTTTTTATTTCCCACTTGGGCCCGGCCATAGTCTACAGAAACGAACATGTAATTTATTCCCCCACTTTTGCCCGGCCATGGACTATACAGAAACATACGAGTATTTTTCCTGCATGGCTTGTTTCAATTATCCATAGCCGCAAACAGCTTCGGCCATCTAGTCCTAGGCCCACAAACGAGTCCTCAGCCGTTCGCGGCTACAATAAGTGAAACAAAAGACGGGAATCAATTTTACATTTACCAGAAAACTGTAACAACCATATCAGTATTGTATAATCCATTTTTTGATACAATAGAAACTTAATACTCGTAGAAGCACGAAAAAACACACTTTTTCAGTATTCAATCACTCTCTAATAGATGTTCACATGCACTTTGTGTCCAGTCCGGGCTGAGATGGCACTAAAGAACTTCTGTTGACTCGTAGAAATTCCGATGTAGCGCTCTAAAGCGTTGCTACCGTGTCCCAGTCACACTTGCGATGTCAGAGTAGTACGTAGCGTGTACTTCGTATTGTCGGGTGCAACCTCGTTTCCCTAACGACTTAACAGCGTCAGCCAGGGTGTGCCGTCCCGTTGGTGTCCGCTTAAGCCCCTTCGGAACTACAGGTAAACCATAAAACATTTGTCTTCTCAAACCTTCGCTTAAGAAGCAGTTTTGAACCATAGACAAACCACAGCGAGACCAATGTCCCAGCCGAAGGTTTAAGCCAAGAAACAACGAAAAAGGAAAAGACTCAATACTTTATTGTCCTCATACGGAACTAAGATTTTAATCTTAATAATCAATCTAATTCTGAAAATATACCTTTCAGATACAGAAAATATTAGCTAGAAACATGCTTAGCGCTATAGAAATAGTAATTTGCAATCAGCCTATCGAAGGCTTGTAAAATCGTTTTAAATTCTTTTCAGATTTCCGAGTCCTGAGCTCCTTTGGCAAAGCTACCCTCACCGATTCCAATGCCAGCTTGATCAGTTAATTAAGTTGGGCAAACGCGGCATAGGGAATCAGTTTAACGCGCTTTTCATCTTATTTTTCTCCCAGGGAGCTTCTCTTTACCTTTGCCCACACACCGACTGACCTTATCAAAGCGTTCGACGCAGCCTGGAAAACAGCTCGACAGGTTACAGCATCGTCGGTTTTCTTGCTTGATTTTTACCTGCCTGTCATGTCCCGCGCCCCGGCGCAGGCTGGCAAAGTTTGACAACTTATCACCCTAAACCCCCCCCCCCGCGCTGGAAGCGCCAAACACCAGCTGGGGAACAATTGATTGATGCATCAGCATACGCGAGTTGGCATGGACAGGTGAAAATGCAGGGGGGGATCCCATCCAGCAAGCATAACACGAGTCCAGCGCGCGGGGCTTCTTGTTTGGACTACTTCGCAGCGACTTAAATAAGAAATCTTTTTTGATCATGCGTTTTCCACATACATGTAGGAACCTTTGTGTCATAGCGTGCATCATCAGCTTAATACTTTTTGCATCGTGAATTCGGACCTCGGATGCCAGTTAATTTTAAGTTCCATTTTTTAATTGTAAAATTTGACTATTCTTTATACACGGAGTCTGCAGATTTCTGCAGCTTCTGCAGGCCAGCAGTGTAAAGGGTAGAGTAGAGATGCTGGTTTTTTATTTGATTTTCCAATTTTCCGACTGATGCCAGCTGGTATCCTGAATTTGGACTACAGATTCTGATGCTTAAAAAACCATAGAGATGTAGAATTAGAATTTCTTGAAATAAACCCAGCACAGGAAGCCAAATTTAATATCAGTTCATTTAAATAATTTTTACACATTCAATATATTATATAGAACTATTTGCAACAGAAGAAGAGCATCAAGATCACTAGAGTAAGTCATAAAAATGCAGAGTAGCTAGGAAAAACAGCTTTCTATTGTGCATGCTAATTCATGCCAGTTTTAAATTGAGATTTAAATCCGAACAGAGTTGGTATAAGCCGACTTTAAGGGGAGAGGTTGGTCAAGGTAAAGCACATGTATGTGCATAGGAAGCAAAGACATGTAAAGGTCTATGGCATGTACATTGAGGGCAGAGGCTGGTCTGTGGCTTGTACATTGGGGGCAGAGGCTGGTCTGTGGCATGTACATTGGGGGCAGAGGCTGGTCTGTGGCATGTACATTGGGGGCATAGGGTGGTATGTGACATGTACATTTGGGGCAGAGGCTGGTCTGTGGAATGTACATTGGGGGCAGAGGCTGGTCTGTGGAATGTACATTGGGGGCAGAGGCTGGTCTATGGCATGTACATGTACATTGGGGGCAGAGGCTGGTCTGTGGCATGTACATTGGGGGCAGAGGCTGGTCTATGGCATGTACATTCGGGTTAGGGATTTGAGTAAGGCAGGTGTACATTCGGGCCAAAAGGAAAGCTCGCGTACTTAGAAGCGTATCTACACAAGTTTGAAAAAATCAATGAACAACCCGCCAACTTATTTATACTTTTTTATCGACATATTTTTGCGAAACTTGTGCACTAAGTTATACAGCACACCCGGACACTCAGTCTCTGGACAGTGGCCGCATTCGTCCAGCAGATCAAACTGTACCAAATTCTGTAGCCGGTCGCGCAGCAGGTCAGCGTTGTATGCTGGGGAAATCTGCAATGCGCAGGGTTAATACAGCTGTAAATACACGAATAATGTAGTCTGCTATATACCCCAACTCAATAACTCTCTCCCCATTTTAGAGCTTTTCCATTTTCATTCTTAATATAAAACTATCTCGAGATTCTACATCCAACATCTGTTGCTCCAACCCTCCCTCCTGAGTCCTGCGTTAACTATAGATATAAAATTTCATTATATACGTGTGCACAGAAAGTCTGTTTTCATCTCACATCTGTTTTTATTTTTTCATCCCACCTATTACCCTTCCCTTTTTTATTCTGGTTTCTTCATACTCGTAGATAGAGACACGGAAAAACTAGTGAGCTCTTGCGCACACGCGCTCGCGAAACAGGCGAAATGGATCGAAACGAACCGTGACGAGTCTCTTCTCCCATCCCATCCCCTCCCATCTCCTCTCCACTCTCTTCTCTCCCCTCTCTTCTCCCCTCTCTTCTCTTCCCTCTCTTCTCCCATCCCCTCTTATCTTCTCTCCCCTCTTCTCCCATCCCATTTTTTCTCCTCTCCCCTTTCTTCTTTTCTCCTCTCCCCTCTCTTCTCTCCCCTTTCCTTCTCTCCTCTCTTCTCCCCTCTCTTCTCCCATCCCCTCTTATCTCCTCTCCTCTCTCTTCTCTCTCCTCTCTTCTCCCGTCCCCTCTCTTCTCCCTCCCCGCTCTTCTCCCGATTCAGCCTTTTTATCCGTCAGGCTCAATACAGGCCGCCGCCCTACAGTTTTTCTCTCCCAGAGGCTGCCATCCCAAGATGCAAGATGCTGAAACTCGCCTCATCCTGCGCGCCCCAGACAATGTGAGCGGGCACGCGAACCCGGCCAGCCAAGGCCAGCAGATCGGTCTGGCCAGGCTCTTCAGCCAGATTGGCCAGCAAAGCCCGATAAAAATTCAGCTTAGGCAGCCTGTCCGACAGCCAGACTGAGCGCATCGGCCACCAGAGTATCGACAGTCCACCAGTGGCCGCTGGTCGGTAGAAACGGCGCCGAATGGACTCAGTGAGCAGGTCCTGATTGTAGGGCAGCAGCCAGTTGTACAGGTCGCTGTTGTATCTTTGCCAGTCGGCTCTATCATTGCCATCATCGGCTTTATCATTGCCCTCTCTGGCTCTATCATTGCCGTCTCTGGCTCTATCATTGCCATCACCGACTCTATCATTGCCGTCACTGGCTCTATCATTGCCATCACCGGCTCTATCATTGCCGTTACCGGCTCTATCATTGCCGTCTCTGGCTCTATCATTGCCGTCACTGGCTCTATCATTGCCGTCACTGGCTCTATCATTGCCATCTCTGGCTCTATCATTGCCGTCACTGGCTCTATCATTGCCGTCTCTGGCTCTATCATTGCCGTCACCGGCTCTATCATTGCCGTCACTGGCTCTATCATTGCCGTCTCTGGCTCTATCATTGCCGTCACCGGCTCTATCATTGCCGTCACCGGCTCTATCATTGCCGTCACCGGCTCTATCATTGCCGTCACCGGCTCTATCATTGCCGTCTTTATTGACACCAGTGCCGTCATCCCCTGTTGTCAGCGGCGGCAGCAGCGGAGACACCATGGTGAGCAGTTCAACCTGGCTGGGCCAGCCAACAGCCAAGGCCAGAGCCACGCCGGCGCCCGCGCCGCACCCGACAGCGTGCAATCGCTGGTTGGGCGGCAGGCCGGCAGCCAACAGAACTTTGCGAATCCTGTCAGCCAGCGGGCCGAAATCAAAGTCTTCCTCCGAGCTAACCAGGCTGCCGCCGTGGCCCGGCAGATCGACGGCGATCACGTGATCAAGCTGCCAGGAAAATAGTAACAAAATATTTATTTTAATTAAGAAACCGGCTAGCTGTCTACTGCTATATGTAGCGTATTGATAAATTTGTGGTTTAAAATGATTGATGAATACGAATATTAAATCCGAGCTAATCTCGGCTCGTGCTGAAGTGAAATGGAAATTGTCGTGTCACCTGAAGCAGGGGCGTCAGCTACAGGGGCACGCCAGACACAGAGGGGCGCCAGATACAGACGGGCACGCCAGACACAGAGGGACGCCAGATAGAGACGCCAGACACAGAGGGACGCCAGATAGAGACGCCAGACATAGAGGGACGCCATATAGAGACGCCAGACATAGAGGGACGCCATATAGAGACGCCAGACACAGAGGGACGCCAGATAGAGACGCCAGATAGAGACGCCAGACACAGAGGGACGCCAGATAGAGACGCCAGATAGAGACGCCAGACACAGAGGGACGCCAGATAGAGACGCCAGATACAGAGGGCACGCCAGATACATAGAAGCGCCAGATAGAGGGGCACCAGAAGTACAGAGGGGGCGTCAGCTACAGAGTACCTCCCTCCTCATGCCCCCCTTAGTGATGTGGCGTTATATATATGAAATTTAGGGCTTGTGATAAAAGCGTTACCTCACCCCAGTTGCAATTTGGTTATGGTTACTACATTAAGGTAGGAAGTTTTTTAACCAACTAACAGTGGAATCTGCCAGCCGCACGAACTCTGTCCACACTGTGCAGTCATCGGCGACGCTGTGCAGCAGCAGCAGCGACGGCCGCAGCCGGTCCGGTCGGCCCTTCTCAGCCAGACGGTAGTGCGCGCCGTCCAGCGGCACCAGGCGAAATCGAAGGCCGGCTTGGCGGGCCCGCAGCCAGCGGAGAAGCCGGTAGAGCCTCAGCGGGTGCAGCAGGCACAGCCAGGCACCGATGGCTAGGGAGAAGTTGATCAGGCACACCAACAGTGGATACAGGATGCGGCTGACCAGCCACAGAGTGCTGTCTGTGCTGCCGGCATCGAGTGTCGGTTCTGACGTGCCGCTATCGCGACTATGCGACTGTTGCCATGGAGACCGACGCTGCTCGCCTAGCGGCGACTCGTATAAATCCATCAACGCTTAGGACCTGAATTTGGCGGTTATACCTACCGATAGTTTAGTGCTGAGAACTAGACTGAGCTGGATTATCGATTTAGTTAGATCGATAATTATCGATATTTTAGTGTTGAGAACTAGACTGAGCTGGAGTATCGATTTAGTTAGATCGATAAGTAACGATATTTTAGTGTTGAGAACTAGACTGAGCTGAAGTATCGATTTAGTTAGATCGATAAGTAACGATATTTTAGTGTTGAGAACTAGACTGAGCTGGGGTATCGATCTATTGAGAACTAGACTGAGCTGGATTATCGATCTATTGAGAACTAGACTGAGCTGGATCATCGATTTAGTTAGATCGATAATCAACAATATTTTAGTGTTGAGAACTAGACTGAGCTGGGGTATCGATCTATTGAGAACTAGACTGAGCTGGATTGTCGATCTATTGAGAACTAGACTGAGCTGGATCATCGATTTAGTTAGATCGATAATCAACGATATTTTAGTGTTGAGAACTAGACTGAGCTGGGGTATCGATCTATTGAGAACTAGACTGAGCTGGATTATCGATTTATTGAGAACTAGACTGAGCTGGATCATCGATTTAGTTAGATCGATAATCAACGATATTTTAGTGTTGAGAACTAGACTGAGCTGGGGTATCGATCTATTGAGAACTAGACTGAGCTGGATTATCGATTTATTGAGAACTAGACTGAGCTGGATTATCGATTTAGTTAGACCAATAATTAACGATATTTTAGTGTTGAGAACTAGACTGAGCTGGATTATCGATTTAGTTAGATCGATAATTAACGATATTTTAGTGTTAAGAACTAGACTGAGCTGAAGTATCGATTTAGTTAGATCGATAATTAACGATATTTTAGTGTTGAGAACTAGACTGAGCTGAAGTATCGATTTAGTTAGATCGATAATTAACGATATTTTAGTGTTGAGAACTAGACTGAGCTGGAGTATCGATTTAGTTAAATCGATAATTATCGATATTTTAGTGCTGAGAACTAGACTGAGCTTGATTATCGATCTATTGAGAACTAGACTGAGCTGGATTATCGATTTAGTTAGATCGATAATTAACGATATTTTAGTGTTGAGAACTAGACTGAGCTGAAGTATCGATTTAGTTAGATCGATAATTAACGATATTTTAGTGTTGAGAACTAGACTGAGCTAGCGTATCGATTTAGTTAGACTTTTCCCGTTTTTTATAAACAAATTCAATTGGAAAGCAAGAACGTAACAACGTAGAATTAATTGATAAATCGTTGTATTTTAAGACTGAGAAAAAAGCACAAAACTTACTTGAAGTAGTAGCACCTTACACACGATTGAATAAAACAAGATAAGTTAGAAGCTGATTGCACTAACTGGCAGGAGAAAAAATAGATTACAAATGTTATTACAGACTTCTAAATGCGAAATATTTGTTAATTTTGACAAGTGCTAAAGCTAAGCATAATAAAAAACTGATAATCAGCCTAGCTGACAGGCAGCGGGGTCGGCAGGTTGGCACCGCAGACGCAGACGGGCTGACCAATATTGCTCACTATGGCAGCTTCAATTTCGTCTTCATCATCAGCCGCCTCGTTGGATTCCTCATCGCCGCGCAAAGGCTCTACCAGGTTGCGCAGACAGTGATGCAGCACCGTGACCTTGTCGGCAGCGTACAGAAAGTAGCCAATCACAGACTGGCCAGCCAGCACCTTCGGCAGCCAATAGGCGTCGTCCGGCCACATGTTGTCGAACGGTATGTCGGCCAGATTAAACCAGCGCGGCCGCATCTCGTCCGATTCAACTGGCTGGCCGGTCCAGCGGCTGCCAGTGTAGATGTGCACTCGGAATACGCGAGTCTCGTCGGCGAATTGGAACAGCATGCGGCCAGCTAGGCGGATGTCGGCCGGCCGCACCTCAAGGCTGGACTCTTCGTGCAGCTCGCGGATTGCCGCGGCCAAAGGCGTCTCACCTACTTCCACCTCCGGGGGGTGGGGGCGGTTAGAGATGGGATCAGCGATATCTGAGAGATGGGATCAGTGATATCTGAGTATTGGGATCAGCAATATCTGAGAGATGGGAACGGGATCAGCGATATCCGAGAGATGGGATCAGCAATATCTGAGAGATGGGAACGGGATCAGCGATATCCGAGAGATGGGATCAGCAATATCCGAGAGATGGGATTAGCAATATCCGAGAGATCGAACTAATGGTCTGAGAGATGGGATCAGGCGTCAATAAGATGATATCAGGGGTCAGAGAGATGCGATTAGTGGTCACGAAGATGGGATCAGGGGTCAGAGAGATAGTATCAATGGTCAGAGAGATGGGATCAGCAACATAGTAAATGGGATCAATAATATCCAACAGATGGAATCAATTATCAGGGAGATAGGATCATAAGCAGTCTAAGACAGGTGAGGTGATCATTAATCAGTTGAATGAGATCAGCAATTTATAAATACAGTAAACAGTAAGCTAGAACAATGAGCAAGGATTACAAAAGCAAAGCAATTCCCCAGTCTTCAGTTTCCCAACCCTACCTTCCCGCCAAATCCATTCCATTTGCCTTGACCAAATCCACGCTTTTTATAGCCAAGCAGTATCTGGCTGCCACACTGGCTGCGCAGCAACACCAAGGTGTACTCGCGAACATAGTGTGGCTGTGGGCAGTGGGCACTGAGTGCCGATTTAGCAATAGAAGCAATGACAGCCATGAAAAGGGATGCAGAATATGTGGTTAAGTACTAAAATTTTAAAATGATATAAAACTTTTTTAGCAAACAAATAGGATACAGGTCCTAGTTCTGTAGTCTCATTCCATTAGGATATACCGGTACTTAAGTGAATTAAAACAAAAGTTTATAGTTTACTTTTTAACTGATTCCTAAAGTAAGCATTTTTTATACATAGCATATGTAATTATTACCATTGGCTGACCCAACCAATCTGGCTAACTAAAAGACAAAAAGTAAATAAAAGGCAACTTTTATAAAAAAGTAACAAAAAGTTAAGTCTTTTTAAAAAATAGGATAGGCCTAAGGCCTAGTCTGCAAAATTATCATATTTTTAATTAAAACCATGTTGATGGCTATGGCTAGTGCAACTGGCCATTGTTACCTTTAGTTAGAAGGCAACCCAGTCCTGGGCCTAGGCCCAAAAAGTCAGGAATCCTGACAAAAATCATGGCCCAACCCAGGCCCAACCCTAAAAAAGTTGGGAAATTGGGACAAATCTTTTTTCTCTAAAGGCACTAACTATATGCAAATATTTGAGTATTAAGTCATGTAATGGAACTCTTGTCTATTCTTAGGGAGGCCTAAGTCTTAACTAATGTATTAAATAATAATAATATTTATATTTATTTATTATTTTTTTTTATTTAGTTTAATATATATTTAATATGAATTTATTATACATTTAATAGTAATCCACATATGCTAAAAGTATTAAGATTTATTATGATGATTTTTTCCAATTATTGAGCTGTCCTAAAGATCTTGTCCCAAGGCCAAATTCCCAAGGCCCGACCTGGGCCCAACTTTGGCCATCCTGGTTGCCCCCTACCTTTAGTCCATAATAATGGAAGTGATACAAAACATATAATAAGAAGAATGAAAAGCAACTAATCAAAACAATATGCCAATAATATAATACCAAGCTTTCTGCATTGTATAGGGCCTAGAGGCTAGAGCCTGCATATAGCAAGCCTAGGTCCCCTAGGATCTTCTTGAAAGCTAAGCACAACCAGATTTTCTAAACCTGATACTTAATAAAAGCCTAATTAGTACAATTAGGCCTAGTGAACAGTTATTGCAATACAATAGGCCTATAGAAGAGTAGAGCATAAAGGCCTAGTGGGCCACCAATGCCCCTGTTCAGAAGTGCATGAGCAATCCCACGGCCCATGGGACGCACATGAGGTACCAATGAACCCTGAGCTGATGAGCAAAGACTGCCTCACTTGGAGCAATGCCAGCGGGCTCTTAAAAAAGTGCCATTGCATTTGTTCATAGAAGGCGCTGCTAAAAAGAGCTATCATAAAATATTTTTTTACTTTTTTTCCTTTGGTATAAGTAAAATTTCAATTATTTAATAACCAAGATAACATCATAGCTGTTAAAGTACCGAAGTCCACTTCGGTAACAGCCATTTCGGTAACAGCCACTTCGGTAACAAATGAGAATAATATAATATGTATTAATTGATATGCTCCGAAAGGATGTCGAACAAACTTTAAAGAAAGAGCGACAAAACACATGCGTACCTGCATGTATTTAACTTGTTTAAGTGTTTTAACTAATCTATCTTAATTTCCGGATGAGTCAGATACATGCACCCGAGACATCCTGTAATTGGCCAAATATTGTGTACCGTGTACATTAGAATCTCTGATCTAACTAAGTAAACTAACTAAACTAACTAACTAAACTAACTTTTTTCTTCATTAATTATTTTAAAAAATTTTCAATTTCAATGTATGTAATGTAGGCCATTGCGATCTCGATTTTGATCGCGAGCGGCCGCGCGCTTCGCTTAATTTCTTTGCCTTTAAATTTTTCACAAAGTTAATGCGCAAGTTTAAACAAAGTATAGACAGTTTAACTAGAAAGTTTAACACTATGTGCAATAAGATATTTGAGATGTTAACTTTTAAACTAATTATCGTTAAACCTAATAATAATAATAATAAAGTGTCGTAAATCTGCTTTGTTACTGAAGCACTGCGGCTGTTACCGAAATGGCTGTTACCGAAGTGAATTGTATTTTTCCTTTCTAAGAAACGTTTTTTTCAAAAAATTGTATTTAGGTCGTGTGAATTTTCTCACTCCACTACTGAACTGCAATCAATCGCGCTTTTCGTCCTTGATTCGGCCTAGCTTTTCACTTTTAAGCTGGATCTCAAGTTCAATAGAGACACAGATTTTTTACTATCTAAGCTA
Organism: Macrostomum lignano; assembly: GCA_002269645.1. NCBI lineage: Eukaryota > Metazoa > Platyhelminthes > Macrostomidae > Macrostomum > Macrostomum lignano. The sequence continues at coordinate 1,248,391 of NIVC01000037.1, read as the reverse complement.
TCTTGGTAGGCCTACCTTACTAGTACTACCTAGGTTAAAATAGTGGTTTGTGGTTCTTGACCTACATACATTTTCATGTTTGAATTTACAAAGACCAGAATCTTTTTTGCTTCATTTTGACTCTTACTCTTAGGCCCTACATTCGCCTTAAAGCATCATGACTACTATTCCAGGTCTAATCCAACAGGATGCTATCGAAGTTGTACCAGATGCAGTGAAGGTATGTTTATTGTTTGTTAATGAGTTGAGGAAGCATGCCATTGTCTAGTAGTATTAATTTTAAATATTAGGGCCTAACTAAGTATTAAATTATTTTTAAAAATGATTTGGGCTTAAATAGAACTATTTGAAATCTAAAATAATTCTAAATATAGTAGGGCCTAACTAACAATAGAATAATATAGTAGCTACCACACTGGATCATGTAGTATACACCCAAAAATTCAGGGATGCATTGGCTTTGCATGCCAAAAGTAGGCATGCACACCTGGCATGCACTTTACAGAATCACACGGAAGAGTTATTATGAAGTAAAAAAATGAAAAAAAGTTCATTTTAAAGTGTAAATTTCTAGCTTTCTAGGTTTTTAAGCTTGTAACAAAGCCTTTAGACTAATTTTTGTGTGTATCAAATTTTCATTACAAATATTATCACCAAAAATACAAAAACAATCAAATTATTTGCCAAAAAGGGTCCATTAAAAGGCCTACATAATTCAAAAAAGGTCATTTATTGTTATGGGCCTATAACATAAAAAGGTCATTTATTGTCACACACTGGCATTGTTTTAAGAATGGGTATGCACTCCATTTTTTGGTGTGCATTTGTAATCAAGCCTATTAATTTTTTGTTTCAAGCATGCACCTAATATGATCTAGACTATGGAGTAGCTATAGCAATAAAGTTAAAAAGATAAGAATTCATTATTTTTAATTGATATAATAGCCAGATGTCTAGTAAAGGCCATGTTGTAGGTAAGGTATAATAAATGCTAAAAAATTCTAGTGTATAAAAGCTCTAGCCTCTAGCTAATATACATCTAATATGTATGCAAGAAAAACAACTTTTTGACATTATCATTTTCATATAAATACTATTTATAAACACCCTTATAATCTAAAAGCTTATAGCTAGTAAATATAAAAGTATCAGATCATTGCATAAAATATGCTAAATAATTAAAGCCTATTACTACTACTTAGTAGCAAAGAAACTATTACTTTGTAATAATAGTACTAGTATTTATTTGAAAATTTTGACAACAAAATTATATTAGGTTTATATATCAAATAATACTTTGAATTGTTATAATATTTCTGACTGTTTTAATCATGCAATTCTATTAGTATATACTACCAAGCTAAATTTTTTAGTATATACAAAAAATATGATCTACAACATGGGCTAGAGGATTACCTAACCCTATTGTAGCCAACTAAGGTCCAAACTACTCTATATATTTGTATATACTTTTTTCTATGTAAAACCTTTTGTATCTATAACTCTTATAGCCATATCTATAGTTTTAGTAGAAATAGTTTTAGCATATAGATTTAATTCTATATTAGATATGATATATATATATATATATATATATTCTAGACTTTGAGAGATATGTAATTTAGCTCATCTTATCTTTGTTATCTAGCTTGCTTAATAGATTGCTATTATTATATAAAGATTATGTTAATAAGCCTATATTGTGCAGTATGATAATAAAAAAATTAGGCCATGTTATAGACTCATTGTATAACTTAAATTTTCTCAGAGGCCATATATTTAGGTTCTCTACTAAGCTTAAAATTCAAGGCATATGATATAAATAGAATATAAAACAAATATGAGGACAATATTATTAAGAGAGCATCATTGCCTATCCAATGAGTTCAAGTAGAGAAATCCATTTTGTGTTTGTAGTTGCTGCAATCTGCCTACAATGAAGTCAAACAGCTGCTAAACTCGATTGAAGATTCCGAATCAGCTATGAATGATGTACTACTAAAGCATGTAAGTAGTGAACGCATGTTTTTTGTAAGATTAACATTTTGCTGTCAAATTTTATTTCAAAATGACAAATCTGCCATACCATTTTCTGCAGTCGCTCACATCGCATAATGCATGCAACGCGGTACAGCTGGGCCTCCTCTATTCCTCCCTATGTGAGCCAGCATTTGCGGCCAAAGCATTCAAATTCTTGCTGCTAACTACTAAAGACAATTTAAATTTGGCCGTCACAGAAATCAGCCGGTTGCTAGGCGAATATTGGGCTAAATTATTGGATACGCCTCGGCGCCAGTTGCTATGGCTATTTCACGAGCTGGTCAAAAGCAATACAATCAATGCCGAGCACGTGTTGCATCATCTTCTGCGCAGGATGACTGGCGGAGATTTGTCTCCATTGAATCTGTGGCTGGTTGAAACTGTGCTAGACATACTGAGCCAGCACAGGCACAATTGGCTAGATAAGAAGGCTGTGGTGCCAGTGGTTGTGTACTCTTATCTCAGAATCATTGCCGATCACGCCGCGCCTGTTAGCCACGGTTTACAGGGCGCGTTGGAGCGCTTAAGAAAACGAGAAATTGATTTTGTATTGCCATTGCTGAGGGATAATTTTACAGACTGTCTGAGTATTGGGCGGGATCTGCTGCGTCTGTTGCAGGTGAGTTAACCTGTGAATTTAGCTCATGCTGCTGGGGACCCAAGGGGAGAGTCACAGCTAAGCATTCAACCTGTTAGATCAGAGGGGAGAGTCACAGCTAAGCATTCAACCTGTTAGATCAGAGGGGAGAGTCACAGCTAAGCATTCAACCTGTTGGATCAGAGGGGAGAGTCACAGCTAAGCATCCAACCTGTTAAATCAGAGGGGAGAGTCACAGCCAAGCATCCAACCTGTTAGATCAGAGGGGAGAGTCACAGCTAAGCATTCAACCTGTTAAATCAGAGGGGAGAGTCACAGCTAAGCATCCAACCTGTTAAATCAGAGGGGAGAGTCACAGCCAAGCATCCAACCTGTTAGATCAGAGGGGAGAGTCACAGCTAAGCATTCAACCTGTTAGATCAGAGGGGAGAGTCACAGCTAAGCATTCAACCTGTTAAATCAGAGGGGAGAGTCACAGCTAAGCATCCAACCTGTTAAATCAGAGGGGAGAGTCACAGCTAAGCATCCAACCTGTTAAATCAGAGGGGAGAGTCACAGCCAAGCATCCAACCTGTTAGATCAGAGGGGAGAGTCACAGCTAAGCATCCAACCTGTTAGATCAGAGGGGAGAGTCACAGCTAAGCATTCAACCTGTTAGATCAGAGGGGAGAGTCACAGCTAAGCATTCAACCTGTTAGATCAGAGGGGAGAGTCACAGCTAAGCATCCAACCTGTTAGATCAGAGGGGAGAGTCACAGCTAAGCATCCAACCTGTTAGATCAGAGGGGAGAGTCACAGCTAAGCATTCAACCTGTTAGATCAGAGGGGAGAGTCACAGCTAAGCATTCAACCTGTTAGATCAGAGGGGAGAGTCACAGCTAAGCATCCAACCTGTTAGATCAGAGGGGAGAGTCACAGCTAAGCATCCAACCTGTTAGATCAGAGGGGAGAGTCACAGCTAAGCATTCAACCTGTTGGATCAGAGGGGAGAGTCACAGCCAAGCATCCAACCTGTTAGATCAGAGGGGAGAGTCACAGCTAAGCATCCAACCTGTTAGATCAGAGGGGAGAGTCACAGCCAAGCATCCAACCTGTTAGATCAGAGGGGAGAGTCACAGCTAAGCATTCAACCTGTTAGATCAGAGGGGAGAGTCACAGCTAAGCATTCAACCTGTTAGATCAGAGGGGAGAGTCACAGCTAAGCATCCAACCTGTTAGATCAGAGGGGAGAGTCACAGCTAAGCATCCAACCTGTTAGATCAGAGGGGAGAGTCACAGCTAAGCATTCAACCTGTTAGATTAGAGGGGCGAGTCACAGCTAAGCATTCAACCTGTTAGATCAGAAGGGAGAGTCACAGCTAATCATTCAACCTGTTAGATCAGAGGGGAGAGTCACAGCTAAGCATCCAACCTGTTAAATCAGAGGGGAGAGTCACAGCCAAGCATCCAACCTGTTAGATCAGAGGGGAGAGTCACAGCTAAGCATCCAACCTGTTAGATCAGAGGGGAGAGTCACAGCTAAGCATTCAACCTGTTAGATCAGAGGGGAGAGTCACAGCTAAGCATCCAACCTGTTAAATCAGAGGGGAGAGTCACAGCTAAGCATCCAACCTGTTAGATCAGAGGGGAGAGTCACAGCTAAGCATCCAACCTGTTAGATCAGAGGGGAGAGTCACAGCTAAGCATTCAACCTGTTAAATCAGAGGGGAGAGTCACAGCTAAGCATCCAACCTGTTAAATCAGAGGGGAGAGTCACAGCCAAGCATCCAACCTGTTAGATCAGAGGGGAGAGTCACAGCTAAGCATCCAACCTGTTAGATCAGAGGGGAGAGTCACAGCTAAGCATTCAACCTGTTAGATCAGAGGGGAGAGTCACAGCCAAGCATCCAACCTGTTAGATCAGAGGGGAGAGTCACAGCTAAGCATCCAACCTGTTAGATCAGAGGGGAGAGTCACAGCCAAGCATCCAACCTGTTAAATCAGAGGGGAGAGTCACAGCTAAGCATTCAACCTGTTAGATCAGAGGGGAGAGTCACAGCTAAGCATTCAACCTGTTAGATCAGAGGGGAGAGTCACAGCTAAGCATCCAACCTGTTAGATCAGAGGGGAGAGTCACAGCTAAGCATTCAACCTGTTAGATTAGAGGGGCGAGTCACAGCTAAGCATTCAACCTGTTAGATCAGAAGGGAGAGTCACAGCTAATCATTCAACCTGTTAGATCAGAGGGGAGAGTCACGGCTAAGCATCCAACCTGTTAGATCAGAGGGGAGAGTCACGGCTAAGCATCCAACCTGTTAGATCAGAGGGGAGAGTCACGGCTAAGCATCCAACCTGTTAGATCAGAGGGGAGAGTCACAGCTAAGCATCCAACCTGTTAAATCAGAGGGGAGAGTCACGGCTAAGCATCCAACCTGTTAGATCAGAGGGGAGAGTCACAGCTAAGCATCCAACCTGTTAGATCAGAGGGGAGAGTCACAGCTAAGCATCCAACCTGTTAGATCAGAGGGGAGAGTCACAGCTAAGCATTCAACCTGTTAGATCAGAGGGGAGAGTCACAGCTAAGCATCCAACCTGTTAGATCAGAAGGGAGAGTCACAGCTAAGCATCCAACCTGTTAGATCAGAGGGGAGAGTCACAGCTAAGCATCCAACCTGTTAGATCAGAGGGGAGAGTCACAGCCAAGCATCCAACCTGTTAGATCAGAGGGGAGAGTCACAGCTAAGCATCCAACCTGTTAGATCAGAGGGGAGAGTCACAGCTAAGCATCTAACCTGTTAGATCAGAGGGGAGAGTCACAGCTAAGCATCCAACCTGTTAGATCAGAAGGGAGAGTCACTTATGCATTAGTGCACTCCCACCGGTTTCCCGCATAGGACCTGGCCAAGCTTCCCGAGTTCGAACGTCTCTGGTCGGAGATTCTGCACTCGCCGACCAGCCTGTCTCCGAAATTTACCGGAGTTTCCCAGCTGTTGGCCCAACCGCCCAGTCCCGTGTGCATTACAAGCCGGCTGACTCACGATATGGAACAGCGAATCAAGTGGTAAGTTGGTGGCTTTGTTTTATGGGAATTACAGTCAATAGAGATTCCCAATCAGTGGAGAATTCCATGTATTAAATCGTTCCAGGCTCGAAAAAATCACTGCTATATCACAAGTAAATTCTATTCAAGAGAATCCTATTTAGTGGGAAATCCAAATCAGGTGGGAATCCCAGCGGGAAATCACAATAGCTGCGAAATCCCAATCAGTGGGGAATCCGAATCCTTAGGGAATCCTAATCAGTCGATAATTCTAATCAGTGGGTAATCCCAATCGGTAGGAAGTCCTAATCTGTTGAGAATCCACAGTGGGAAATCCCAATAGCTGGGAAATCCCAATCAGTGGAAAATCCCAATCAGTGTGTAGTACCCACCCTAAGCAGTGGGTAGTCCCAATCAGTGGGAAATACTAATCTGTGGGAAATCCCAGTGGAAAATTCCAGTCAGCGTGGAATCCCAATAAGTGGGAATCCCATTGGGAAATCCCATTCACTGAGAAATTCTAGTCACTAATAAAATCCTACCATCTCAATGCCCTTCCAGGTACCTGAAGTTCGTACACATGGGCTCGCACAAACGCTATCTAGATTGGTTAACTCGCAAATACCTGAACACGCCCGAGTCGCAGAGTCTCCGAGTAGATTGGATTCGTTTCGTAGTGACCCAGGTGCATCCGTCTAATGAGACAATCGCCTCCGAGGTTGTACAGCGCTGGGCATTCATTAGCTGGCTAATACTTAGCTGTACATCGCCAACAGTGGTTTGCAATATGAAATTGGCGCTCTATTACGATTGGCTGATGTTCGACCCGGCGCAGCACAATCTCATGAACATTGAGCCCGGCGTGCTGGTTATTCAAAACAATTTAGCCAGATCGCATCAGCAGCACCTGGCTATTGGCATGCTGGATTTTCTATGCCGATTAGCCGATAATTATTATCCGGCTCTGGCTGGCGACCTACGGCGCAGGCTCCGCTTGTGTCTGCTGTCCGCAGTCGAACGAAAAGTTGTGCACAGTCTGGCGCATATATTCGATTTGGCTAAGATGGACAAACAGATGCACGGCCTGTTGAGGCACACGTTTGCCGATCTGGTGCCGGCACAGGCGCCTCAGGCGGCTGCGGCTGCGGTGAGTCTGGAGAATTTGATAGCGGAAAGAACGTTTTTCAGAGATGGAATTTTCGGGGTGAAAGATTCAAGAGAGATGGGATTTTCGGGGTGAAAGATTCAAGGGAGATGGGATTTTCGGGGGGAAAGATTCAAGGGAGATGGGATTTTCGGGGGGAAAGATTCAAGGGAGATGGGATTTTCGGGGTGAAAGATTCAGGGGAGATGGAATTTTCGAAGTGAAAGATTCAGGGGAGATGGAATTTTCGAAGTGAAAGATTCAGGGAGATGGGATTTTGGTGGGAAAGATTCCGGGGGATGGGATTTTCGGGGTGAAAGATTCAGGGTGGATGGGATTTTGGTGGGAAAGATTCAGGGAGATGGGATTCTTGGGTTGAAAGATTCCGGGGGATGGGATTTTCGGGGTGAAAGATTCAGGGTGGATGGGATTTTCGGGGGGAAAACATTTAGGGAGATGGGATTGTCGGGGTGGATTCAGGGGGAGAGGAACATATTTCTGTCGGACACGGGCGATATTCTGAACAATGGTTTTTATCGCTAGGCGATTCACCGTCGCCAATCTCCCTTTTATTTCAAACAATCACTCAGCGACTAAGCACCTGAATTAGTTCCGTGTTCCCCATTACGCCAGTCCGCCAGGCTGCCAGACCCCGCTTCGGCGGTTGTCGGCGGCCTTCAACCGACGCCAATCTATGATTCGGCAATCATCGTATCGGCTGCCAGCAGCGGCGTCTCCAGCAGCGGCGTCTCCAGCAGCGGCGGCATCGCTCGGCAGACGTCGACGCCGCCGGCCTCCTCGACTTCAGGCGGCGGGCATCACCACGAGTCCTTGTCGCGCTCCGCCACTCCGCCGCCGAAACCGCCGACGCCTCCGGCGCCGCCAGCGCCATCCGCCGCCCCAGCCAGCGTCCAGCCGGACGTGTCGATGGAACCGTCGGCTGCAGCTGCGGCGGCAACTTTTGTCGGCTCTGGCGGTGGCAGAGGGCGTCGCCGTTCGGAATCTGCCGAGTTCAGCGACGCCGAAATGTCGGACGCAGAGAACGGCGCTGGCGGCGGCGCCGGTGGAACTGTCGGCGGCGCTAGCGGCGCGTTTTTCGATCTTCGTCGGGACTTTCAACGCCTGAAGCTGCGCTGTCATTACCAGGTAGACAGGGTGGATATTGAGTCCTACCTGCAGCAGTTGGACTCAGTCATGCGGGATCGCCTTATGCAGCTTAGAGATGAAAGGTAAAGTTTTTTACACTGAATTGAAGCTTATTGCTAGGAATTGTGCAATCAAGCTAAAGACTTAAGGACAATGTGAAATTACTAACCTAATATAATACAATTATTATTTTAAAACTCTCGCAGCGATACTGAGGCCCAGTGCGAGATCATGTACCAGGTGGTGCAGGGCATCATAGAAGAGGAGGACATCGATTTGGACTTTTCGCGTCGTATAGCCACCTGCCTGTGCGAAATCTGCCACTCGCAGTTGGAGGACCCCATCTTTCCCGGGGAGTCGGCCGATGCTTCGTGAGTTCCCTGCGGAGCTTTTGCACGATACTTTCTTCGGAAGTACGCTAATCAGGGGATGGGAAAAAGTAGGGGATTGGGAGAGTCTTTGAATGGCGGAGAGTCAGGGGATTGGGAGAGTCAAGGGATTGGGAGAGTCAAGCGATTAGGAGAGTCTGGATGGGGAAGAGCCAAGGCATTGGGAGAGTCTTCGGATGGGGGAGAGTCAAGGGATTGGGAGAGTCTTTGGATGGGGGAGAGTCAGGGGATCGGGGAGAGTCAGAGGATCGGAGAGAGTCAGGGGATCGGGGAGAGTCAGGGGATCGGGGAGAGTCAGGGGATCGGGAGGAGAGTCAGAGGATCGGGGAGAGTCAGGGGATCGGGGAGAGTCAGGGGATCGGGGAGAGTCAGGGGATCGGGAGGAGAGTCAGGAGATCGGAGAGAGTCAGGGGATCGGGGAGAGTCAGGGGATCGGGGAGAGTCAGGGGATCGGGAGGAGAGTCAGGGGATCGGGAGGAGAGTCAGGGGATCGGGAGGAGAGTCAGGGGATCGGGAGGAGAGTCAGGGGATCGGGGAGAGTCAGGGGATCGGGAGGAGAGTCAGGGGATCGGGAGGAGAATCAGGGGATCGGGGAGAATCAGGGGATCGGGGAGAGTCAGGGGATCGGGGAGAGTCAGGGGATCGGGGAGAGTTATGGGATCGGGGAGAGTCAGAGGATCGGGGAGAGTCAGGGGATTGGGGAGAGTCAGGGGATCGGGAGGAGAGTCAGGGGATCGGGAGGAGAGTCAGGGGATCGGGAGGAGAGTCAGGGGATCGGGAGGAGAGTCAGGGGATCGGGGAGAGTCGGGGGATCGGGGAGAGTCGGGATGAGGAAGGCAGATCAGGAGAATCTGGGAAGGAACAGAGAGAAGAATATGGGCAATGAAAGCAGAGGAGAACGCGGCAAAGAGCCCTAACGATCCCGCCGATCCCTGACTGCATGCCGCAGGAGCCTGGAGGACAGCGTGAGCACTCCCATATTCGTGATCTGCCGAACGCTATGCCAGTACTCTGAGGACGACCCGAAGCGGCAGCCGCTGTACCTGCTGCTATCGGAGATGGCGGCCAGACACCCTCGCATTGGCTATTACCTGTTATACTTTCTCAAAGTGGACCGAGCCCAAAGCCAGGACGATAAATTTGTTGCCTACAAAGAGTTTTGCAAAAGCCAAGAGAATCCCGATCTGCGCACCTGCCTGTTCAAAGATTTGAACCTGCTAGCCCAGGACGATCCGCGCCTATTGGCCTACCTGCTGCCCGATGTGTTCCGCAACTTTGCCAGCCAGTGCCAGAATAATCCGCATCTGATGCGCATCATTGTGTCCAGCATTGACTGCTCCCAGCTGCAGACTATGGTGGCCGATATTATGCAGGGACACTTGGAATTGTTCCGCAAAGATAATCTGGTAATTGTTTTGGTTCGGCTTATGCATTACACAGTATACAGTGCAATGGCGGATCCAGGAGGTCAAAGTGGTCAGCTGACCCCTCCCCCGCGAGAAAATCAAGGGGTCATGACCCCTCCCCCGCGAGAAAATCTAGGCCGTCATGACCCCTTCCCATACATGCACAACCTTAGGAATCACCCGGCCGTTTCTATTGGCAACACACACATGTAAGTCGCTATTGGCTGAGAGCAGTCACGTGACTATTATTCTGTCCAATAGCGACTTACATGTGTGTGTTGCCAATAGAAACAGCCGGGTGAATCCCTATGTTGCGTCCAAGCATGCCCCTCCCCCGCGAGAAAATCTAGGGGTCATGACCCCTCCCCCGCGAGAAAATCTAGGGTTCATGACCCTTCCCTTGCGAGAAAATCTAGGGGTCATGACCCCTCCCCCCTTAAAATTTAAGAAAAAGTGAAATTCAACTGTTCTATACTTCCTCCAAAGTTGGAGAGAGAGCAGAAATTTACTCAATGGCGGATCCGAAAGGGGGTCAGGGAGGGGGTCAGATGACCCCCCAGGAAAAATCCTGGCAGTGTACAGCGGCCCTGACTTAAAAATAAAACAGCCAACTTTTGCTATGAGACTTCGCTGAATTTGTCACTTTTAGCCATAGACAAAAGCAAAAGTTATTTTAAGTTATTTTATTTTATTACCAGGTGACTCTACTACGAGACAGTCTCTCCTGGGAGAGTGTTGAACAACTATTCCTTTGGCAGCTGTTGAATGCTCAGGATTTGCCTACAGAACGATTCCTGCCACTGCTGCCTCACCTTGACAGCGGCCGGCATGCGGAAGCTACCACTAATCTGTTGCTAATGCTCAAACTTGAGCAGCCAAGTTTCGATCTAGTCTGTGCTGTCCTATGGCGCGAGCCTCAGCTAACAGACCCGCTGTGTCCGAGCATTCTGCACTTTTGGTCCGAACAGAAATTGGACAGACTGGCCGAGATACTCAACAACTGTCTGATGTCGCCTGGAGGCGGGACTGCAGCCTCCGCCCATGGTGGACGCGGCGGTGGAAGCTCTCGTCAGTCGCCGCCTCCCCTAGAGCAGAGTCTCCGCCATCTGGACATTATGCGGCAGCGGCTGCGCAATCTGTCACTGCTGCAGCACGAGCTCATGCAGGAGGCTCTGCGCGAGGTTGTGCGGGCGGCGCCCGCGGAGCTGAGGTTACCGCCAGCTTCCTAGTTGATGAAGCTTATAGCTTGTGGCGTTTCCAGTTTATGAAGCTTATAGCTTGTGGAGTTTCTAATTTAGGAGGCCTATAGCTTGTAGAGTTTCTAGTTTATGAAGCTATAGCTTGTGAAGTTTCTAGTTGATGAAGCTTATAGCTTGGGGAGTTTCTAGTTGATGAAGCTAATAGCTTGGGGAGTTTCTAGTTTAGGAGGCTTGTAGCTTGTGGAGTTTCTAGTTGATGAAGCTTATAGCTTCTAGCTTAGAGTTTGCAGTTTATGAAGCTTATAGCTTGTGGAGTTTCTAGTTTATGAAGCTTATAGCTTGGGGAGTTTCTAGTTGATGAAGCTTATAGCTTGGGGAGTTTCTAGTTGATGAAGCTTATAGCTTGGGAGTTTCCAGTTTATGAAGCTTATAGCTTGTGGAGTTTCTAATTTATGAAGCTTATAGCTTGGGGAGTTTCCAGTTTAGGAGGCTTATAGCTTGGGGAGTTTCTAATTTATGAAACTATAGCTTGTGGAGTTTCTAGTTTAGGAGGCTTATAGTTTGGGGAGTTTCTAGTTTATGAAGCTTAGAGCTTGTGGAGTTTCTAGTTTAGGAGGCTTATACGAGTAGCTTGGGGAGTTTTTAATTTATGAAGCTATAGCTTGTGGAGTTTTTAGTTTATGAAGCTTATAGCTTGGGGAGTTTCCACTTTAGGAGGCTTATAGCTTGTGGAGTTTCCAGTTTATGAAGCTTATAGCTTGTGGAGTTTCTATTTATGAAGCTTATAGCTTGGGGAGTTTCTAGTTTAGGAGGCTTATAGCTTGTGGAGTTTCTAGTTTAGGAGGCTTGTAACTAAATAGCATCGCTTCTAGCTAAAATTTATCAAGTGTTTAAATTACTGTGGATATACGAGTGTAGCTTAAAAGTTTGCTAATTTTAATTAAAAAAAGCTAGCATTTAATGTTGGCTTTTTGCCACTTAAAGCAGAACAAAGACCATCTGTCTCTTGGCTGATCCAGGTACACCTTCATCGACCTGCTGGCTTTGGCTGCCGACGATCTGGACGATGAGCAGGCGGGCGGTCGCACCCGCAGCCTCCGTGCCGTTCCCAGTCGGAAGGCGGCCGCAGCCGCTCGCGGCCATCCATCATCTGGAGCGTCCAGCGGCGGCGGCAGCGGAGGCGGCGGACCGCAGAAGCGGAGCAGCAGCGGAGCTACCCGTTCGTCGGGCGGCGGTAGCTCCGGCAGCGGCGCCTCTGGCAGCGGCGGCGCCGGCGGCGGCCGTGGAGACAACAGCTCGACGTCGTCTAGTAGCAGCAGCGACGACGACGGAGCCGCCAGCGGCGGTGGCAGCGGCGCTGGAGGCAGCAGCGGAGGCGCCGGCATCGCTAATCGGCGCCGGCAGCGGGCCAAGAAGCGCCTGCGGCACGGCGGCACCAGCGTGAACTCCTCGGACTCCGGCCTGTCGAACTCGGATATTTTCACTACGGATTATCAGTGATTATCCGCCTCAGAAGACTCTGTGCCATGATACCCGTGTTGCGTTTTTGTCGAGACATATTAACAATTTCCTGCTTCTCCTGTACTAATATCACAGCCCTTTACAAAGCCTAATAAATTTACTGTTGTCTTTGTTGCTGTTGAATTTTGGACTCGTGTTTAAATAAAAGCCTCTTTGCTCCATTTTGTGGCGCATTTAATTGTTCAAGTAATTTTAGGCTTGTTTTGAATGGGTCTTATTTAAATGGTAGTAAATGACTTCACAGAGGCTGAATCAAACTGAAGGAAAGGATTGATTATTGAAATCGCTATGTACATGTACAAGCTACTTCATTATTTCACTCTTATTTTCTTTGGTCGGCTTACAAGCGATGCATTTATGATCTCATCGGAGTGCTGGAACAGAAACCCTAGCATCGATTGGGAATTATGCCAGCGAACTCAAAGTTGTCTCTTGTGAGGATTGGATCTGCACAATTATATATGCCTTAGCTAAAATCTTGCAAGAAAAATGCTTTTTAATTCTAAACTGGCCTACGTTAAATCAGGATTTGAAAGCGCAGTAGCTTTAAAAAACATTTCTAAGATTTTTAGGGTTGCAATTACTGTTGATCTTTGAATAATCGAACGAACAGAGACCTCGATTATTTTTGGTAAACCAACCCGACAAAGTGCTCGGCAGAGCGAGGATGGCATTTACATGTATATTGTAGTAATAGTAGTTGTCAGCGCAGTCTGACAACTGCGGTCTGACGCAGTCTGACAACTCTCATTAGGGGCGTTTCTATTTATCGCCTCTGGATGCGCGGGGAAGTTCCTAACTAGAATACTACTATTTTTATTTGGCGTACAGGAAGAGCGTAGAAGTTTCCAGAATAGTGGGGCTATATTAGTTAACACTGTAACTACTGTATTAGGATACAAGCGTAAAAATTTCTGGAAAATGTAGCAGCACGACAATTTTAATGATTTCTGTACACTCGTACGCGGTAACAACAATTATGAAGCAAATGTACATGTAATTCTCAATATATATATAAGAATGATATAAGAATATAAGAATATATATAGCTACGTGTAAATTCTGTTGCGCAAAACAGATATCGAAAGATGATACTTTCATCATAAACGAGTAGTCTGAACATTGCAATTATTTTGTTAATTTTAAAGCCATAACTTTGAATTTACTTTTGAAAATTAACTTGACGGTTTGCATATGTTTTTGAATGTCCGCTATAACAAAGTTGTTTAGCTAGATGAATGATTACATACACAAAAGTAAATATTATTTACTCTTTATTACGAAAGTACGCTTGAAATACTGCCGTACAGTATTTATAATGTTGCATTAATAGTTCATTGTAGATTTCAAAATCTATTCTCTAACTGCGTGGCCGGCCGCATCCGATCTCCGAGCTAGAACTGACACGCAAGTAATGCCGATATTATGTAACATTATGTAAAAAACACACAATCTGTAGAGTTTTGTCAATAATTACTAGTTTTGTTGTGCAAAGTTTGCAATTGTTAAATTGTTAAAAAGCTATCGGGATTTCATTTTCTGTTGTTTTACCTCGATACCCTTACAATTTGCTTATTAGATTAGATTTTTTTGCTTGTAAATAATTAGTTCGAGTCTGCGAACTTTGGACTAAGAGTCTGAAAGTTAATAAAAATCATATTCATTAATTATTCAACTATTTATGAATGCAATCAATACAATACATACTAAATCGCAGTTTATAAATAAATAATAAATCGATCCATTTGACATGTTTGCCTCTGGTGGACATGAATTTAAATGCAAGGTTTTGTAACTTACTAATATTGCTGATGCTAATAGTCTTATTTTTATATAATGTGATGTTCCCGAAATTCAATTTAATTTAAATCTGGGAACAAAAAAATGAAAATTTTTATTTAAAATATGGAAAGCTTCATTAATCAAATAAGCCTGTTTTTTATTCCTGAAAGCTCAGATAGATAATGGCTTTGAATATTTTTCCTTTGAATTTTAGAAAGCTATATTTATGTTTGCATAGCCTTATTAAAATATGTATCATTAGCTCGTATCTAGCATAGTAGCACCAATATAAAAAAGTTTTATGCATAATTTAATTTCACATATATTTTAGTCTTTTGGGGCATTTTAAATTCATAAATTATTTTAAATAGCTGTTTTAAAATTCAATATTTATGAGCTAGAGTTATTGAAATATTACCGAGGTGCACTTTTTCTAGATTTTGGTTTATTTAGGTGCAATCTTTACAGACTATTAAAAATGGAATCATTAAAAATATATAATATGTAAAATTCTTATGTACAATATAATAGGAGTTAGAAGTTTTATTCATTTTTTCCTTATGAAGTAGGCAATCTGCTACATAAAATATTAATATGAGTAGTATGTTCGCAGAAATGCATGCTATTTAAATGAAAGTAAACTCTTTGATCTCTACTCCAAATGAACAAAACACACTGAACAGAGCCCAAATCAATTATTTTACCTTTCTCGTTTTCAGCGACTGTCTTTAAGCTTCATTCGCTTAAAACTTGAATCCTGTTGCGCAATGAACGGCTACAACAATCGGCATTTTCAACGATTCTTAATGAGCGACGGAGCCTCTATAATCAGCGGCTTGGGTGGCGATATGCGAAGCTCGGCAGGACGTCAACGGGACAGGTCCCGCTCTCCGATGGGCTCCACTGTCACCTCAAGCCGGCAGCACCAGAGCCTGCGCTCAATGTGGTGGCGACCGGATAGACTGCGCACTGAGGGAGCCCACGGCGGCAGCGGCGGCCGCGCTAGACTCAGCTCCACTATTAGCGGCGGCGGAGGCGCCGGAGCCAGCCTATCGAGTAGGTACAATCCCCATCGGGCTGGCCCCTCAGTCGGCCGCCAGCTTCGTAGCCCGAGCGGCGTTGTCGGCGGCAGAGGTGGCTACGCAGTTCGGCGCCAATTACGTCTCAGCGACACCTCGACGTCGTCATCGTCGTCTTCATCTTCGTTGTCGGGCTCCTCGCAGCGTCAGCGGAGCGGCCAGTCTAGCTCCGGCGGTTCGTCAGTTGGCTCGTACTATTCCGGCTCCGGCAGCGTTGTGAGCCGGCTGTCGCAGCGTAACGTGTCCGTCATTAGCAGCGGATCCTCTGTTTCCAGTGTCTCTTCCGTGTCTAGCTACAACGGTGCCGCCCCGGCCGCTGCGGTTCCGGGGCCGCTGGCAATCGTTGGACCGAGTTCGGAGTTTGTGGTGCCATCGCCGCCGCCGCCTCCGCGCCCGGCACCAAGCCGGATCCGTTCGGTGGCCCCACAGGCCTCGTCGTCGCGTTCGATCGCGCAGTCAACACCTCCGCGGTCTGCTAGCAATCTGAATTATCGACACGGTCAACAACCCGTGGCGTTGATGCGGCAGCGTTCGTCGTCTTCTCGCGTTAACATCGCGTTTCTGCGCCAGGACACGTCTAGCTGCTTCGGCTTGTCGCCATTCAGCAACTCGTCGCAGAGGCACGAACTGTCGGCCTCGGATTTGCAGTTCGAAGCGTTTAAAGAGCAAATGCTGGAGGAGGAGCGCCAGCTAGAGTTGGAGTGGTTGCGCAACAACGGGCGCGAGCTGGAGCGCCAGAGAGAGAGCGAGTTGTACTGGGAGCGCGTCGATCACTATTCAAACCGGGACCAAAAGATTGAGAAGCTACGCGAGGCTGCTAGACAAGCTCGCCAAGCTGGTAAATGCGGCAGCGGCTATGATATGGGCTGGCTCGATTCCCGTCGCGGCGGCGCCAGCGGAGGCAGCGGCGGCGGCGGCGCCAGCTCGGTGGTGACTCGCCGATCTATAAGTAGCCGCGTTAGCCGCAGTGGTCGCCGCAAGTTCACCTTCCATGAGCAGTCGGTAGTGTTCGACTTGAAGTGGTCTGGTTGAAGAGGCCTACATGTACACGGGGCTCAGGCGAATCCAAGGTGCTATATTGGAAACTCAATTACTTTGTTTCTTTGTTTTCTATTATAATTTCTTGGTTCGATGTGAATTTTAGTAAACTGTGCGATATTTCGCTTTGGTAAGATTGCATTATTAGCTAGGTGATTTGTTGCATTCTGCTAATTTTTGCCACTGTTTTTGTAGCTTTAATACTTCGAATGTTGATTATTAAGAATAAGAATTTACCATCTTTTTGAAAAGGCAAAAAGTCGTATGTAATGTTTTGAGCTTCTGTTACGAGTATGCTTCCAGTTTTTTCGTTGCTGTTTTCAACTTCTACCTTGTTCTGACTTTTTTGGGCTTTATAGCCCAGGCATTTTCACAAGAAACTGAGTAATAAAAAAGTAAGAAAAACATTTTTTAGTTTATCTATTTCTTTCCAACCCTAATCTTTTTGAATTGTCAATGCTGTACTTCTATCTCACTGATGCTTTAACATAGCGTTCTTTAATTGGGTATGGTTCAGTTGAAGCTGCATTAGAATATCATTATGGCTAGTGTGCCACTCACAAGGATGGGGGAAGGGTAAGTGAGGCTCACTGAAGCATCGGGAAGTGTTAGTGAGGCTCACTGAAGCATCAGGAAGTGTTAGTGAGGCTCACTGAAGCATCGGGAAGTGTTAGTGAGGCTCACTGAAGCATCAGGAAGTGTTAGTGAGGCTCACTGAAGCATCAGGAAGTGTTTGTGAGGCTCACTGAAGCATCGGGAAGTGTTAGTGAGGCTCACTGAAGCATCGGGAAGTGTTAGTGAGGCTCACTGAAGCATCAAAAAGTGTTAGTGAGGCTCACTGAAGCATCAGGAAGTGTTAGTGAGGCTCACTGAAGCATCGGGAAGTGTTAGTGAGGCTCACTGAAGCATCAGGAAGTGTTAGTGAGGCTCACTGAAGCATCGGGAAGTGTTAGTGAGGCTCACTGAAGCATCGGAAAGTGTTAGTGAGGCTCACTGAAGCATTGGGAAGGGTAAGTGAGGCTCACCAAAGCATATGAAGCACTGAAGGATCAGCGCAAGCCTTTGCCAAGCAGTTGCGATTGAGTGTTATTGAAAATCGTGAATTCAAAAATCATTGATAAATACGAAACAAATATTCTGCACACTCTGCACTCATTACAAGTTCTACTATGCCACTAGGCTTAAAAGCCGAGCGTTAGAAGGAAACCTTGTACTATTTGGCATTAGAAAGTTACATGTAGAAGCAGTGAAGCATTGCTCTGCTAATTTATTATCGAAAGTTAATTGGAACCGAAGGAGGCTCCAGTGCCTTTGTGAGTGCACAGCCGTTGATTTTTTATTCTAAAAGAGACTTTTAATAATCAAATTTTTCACTTCGGTGGCAGACGCCTGATTAGATGGCAGTAGGAATGGCTACTAGCCATGCAATCGGGTGTACTAAATTCATATTTGAGGCAGGGCAGTCAAGGCTAAGACCACTGCCGAGATGTTCAACTATTGCCTCTGAAGGATAACAGTCCAGGATGGCTCTGATGTGCCAGCGGCCCAGGCTCGATTCCAAGTGTGTCGTGTCATGAGGGCCAAGCCCCAAGGCACAAAGAGTGTACATGCTGTACATGTACATGCAAAGAGTGTACAATGAGTCATTCAGGGCCGCTGTACACCTTGTTTGGGTGAGCGGGTGCCTGCGTTCTAATCCGAGTATTCGTGTGCGTGCCGAGAGTCAGCGGACTGAGAACTAACTAACTAACTAACTAACTAACTAACTAACTAACTAACTAACTAACTAACTAACTAACTAACTAACTAACTAACTAACTAACTAACTAGCTAACTAACTAAATAGCTAACTAACTAACTAACTAACTAACTGACTAACTAACTAACTAACTAACTAACTAACTAACTAACTAACTAACTAGCTAACTAACTAACTAACTAACTAACTAACTAACTAACTAACTAACTAACTAACTAACTAACTAACTAACTAACTAACTAACTAACTAACTAACTAACTAACTAGCTAACTAACTAAATAACTAACTAACTAACTAACTAACTAACTAACTAACTAACTAACTAACTAACCAACTAACTAACTAACTAACTAACTAACTAACTAACTAACTAACTAACTAACTAACTAACTAACTAACTAACTAACCAACTAACTAACTAACTAACTAACTAACCAACTAACTAACTAGCTAGCTAACTAACTAACTAACTAACTAACTAGCTAACTAACTAACTAACTAACTAACCAACTAACTAACTAGCTAGTTAACTAACTAACTAACTAACTAACTAACTAACTAACTAACTAACTAACTAACTAACTAACTAACTAATTAACTAACTAACTAACTAACTAACTAACTAACTAACTAACTAACTAACTAACTAACTAACTAACTAACTAGCTAACTAACTAAATAACTAACTAACTAACTAACTAACTAACTGACTAACTAACTAACTAACTAACTAACTAACTAACTAACTAACTAACTAGCTAACTAACTAACTAACTAACTAACTAACTAACTAACTAACTAACTAACTAACTAACTAACTAACTAACTAACTAACTAACTAACTAACTAACTAGCTAACTAACTAAATAACTAACTAACTAACTAACTAACTAACTAACTAACTAACTAACTAACTAACCAACTAACTAACTAACTAACTAACTAACTAACTAACTAACTAACTAACTAACTAATTAACTAACTAACTAACTAACTAACTAACTAACTAACTAACTAACTAACTAACTAACTAGCTAACTAACTAACTAACTAACTAACTAACTAACTAACTAACTAACTAACTAACTAACTAACTGACTAACTAACTAACTAACTAACTAACTAACTAACTAACTAACTAACTAGCTAACTAACTAACTAACTAACTAACTAACTAACTAACTAACTAACTAACTAACTAACTAACTAACTAACTAACTAACTAACTAACTAACTAGCTAACTAACTAACTAACTAACTAACTAACTAACTAACTAACTAACTAACTAACTAACTAACCAACTAACTAACTAACTAACTAACTAACTAACTAACCAACTAACTAACTAACTAACTAACTAACTAACCAACTAACTAACTAGCTAGCTAACTAACTAACTAACTAACTAACTAGCTAACTAACTAACTAACTAACTAACCAACTAACTAACTAGCTAGCTAACTAACTAACTAACTAACTAACTAACTAACTAACTAACTAACTAACTAACCAACTAACTAACTAGCTAGCTAACTAACTAACTAACTAACTAACTAACTAGCTAACTAACTAACTAACTAACTAACTAACCAACTAA
Organism: Macrostomum lignano; assembly: GCA_002269645.1. Lineage (NCBI taxonomy): Eukaryota > Metazoa > Platyhelminthes > Macrostomidae > Macrostomum > Macrostomum lignano. Next base: position 1,228,672 of record NIVC01000037.1, on the reverse strand, counting down.
CTAACTAACTAGCTAACTAACTAACTAACTAACTAACTAACTAGCTAACTAACTAACTAACTAACTAACTAACTAACTAACTAACTAACTAACTAACTAACTAACTAACTAACCAACTAACTAACTAGCTAGCTAACTAACTAACTAACTAACTAACTAACTAACTAGCTAACTAACTAACTAACTAACTAACTAACTAACTAACTAACTAACTAACTAACTAACTAACTAACTAACTAACTAACTAACTAACTAACTAACTGACTAACTGACTAACTATCTAAGTAAATAACTAACTAACAAATGCAGTAAAGGTGAAAATAATCGATGGCAATAGTATTCAGGTACTCTGTTATCACATATTGAATAATAAAGTTTCTATTTTTGGATTCGCTGGTACGAAGCTTTCTTAATTAAACCTTTTTCTCAATAAAATATCCCGGATCAGGTGGGATTTCATTTCGAGGGCTCGACAAGGCTCAGAATTTTGGATCATCACGCTAGTGCGCAACAGATTCTGTAAATCCGCTTAATTTTTGGACAGGAAGGGCAAAGCGTCTCGAAATGAGGATGGATAAAAGAATAGATGTAGTTGTATTATATTTCGAAATGCGCGAATCTGCAAAGCAATTTAAAAGCAATCCGCCTCGGCCTTTCATGCAATCAGCACAATTCCCTTGCAATAGTTCATGCAATCAGCACAGTTTCCTTGCAATAGTTCATGCAATCAGCACAGTTCCCTTGCAATAGTTCATGCAATCAGCACAGTTCCCTTGCAATAGTTCATGCAATCAGCACAGTTCCCTTGCAATAGTTCATTCATGCAATCAGCACAGTTTCCTTGCAATAGTTCATGCAATCAGCACAGTTACCTTGCAATAGTTCATGCAATCAGCACAGTTTCCTTGCAATAGTTCATGCAGTCAGCACAGTTTCCTTGCAATAGTTCATGCAATCAGCACAGTTCCCTTGCAATAGTTCATGCAATCAGCACAGTTTCCTTGCAATAGTTCATGCAGTCAGCACAGTTTCCTTGCAATAGTTCATGCAATCAGCACAGTTCCCTTGCAATAGTTCATGCAATCAGCACAGTTCCCTTGCAATAGTTCATGCAATCAGCACAGTTTCCTTGCAATAGTTCATGCAATCGGAACCAGTCGCTGATTAAAACAGATAGGGAAATATTCGCATTCATTAGCAGCAAATCAGAAGTGCACCACACAGTGACTTAATTATGGTTTATTAGACTAAGGATATACATAAAGTTTCCCTTCTCCAGAACTTACTATAGAATTTGATCAACCAAAGAGGTGAGCGAGAGCTAGAGAAAACAGACCCGAATCTGTCTGATTAAACCGCGCAAAATCTCCATCGGCTGTCTGAGAAGGAGCAAAGGAGAAATTCGAATCCCTAGAGCGAGATAGAGAGCGACTGTGCTTCTGCTGCTGTGGCCTCTTGTTGAGAGAAGTACTCGGGATACTCGGTGTTTTTCGTGGTAATACTCAATGGCAGATTGTGTCTATGGTTGTGGAGTCAAACAATGGCAGATTGTGTCTATGGTTGTGGAGTCAAACAATGGCAGATTGTGTCTATGGTTGTGGAGTCAAACAATGGCAGATTGTGTCTATGGTTGTGGAGTCAAACAATGGCAGATTGTGTCTATGGTTGTGGAGTCAAACAATGGCAGATTGTGTCTATGGCTGTGGAGTCAAACAATGGCAGATTGTGTCTATGGTTGTGGAGTCAAACAATGGCAGATTGTGTCTATGGTTGTGGAGTCAAACAATGGCAGATTGTGTCTATGGTTGTGGAGTCAAACAATGGCAGATTGTGTCTATGGTTGTGGAGTCAAACAATGGCAGATTGTGTCTATGGTTGTGGAGTCAAACAATGGCAGATTGTGTCTATGGTTGTGGAGTCAAACAATGGCAGATTGTGTCTATGGTTGTGGAGTCAAACAATGGCAGATTGTGTCTATGGTTGTGGAGTCAAACAATGGCAGATTGTGTCTATGGTTGTGGAGTCAAACAATGGCAGATTGTGTCTATGGTTGTGGAGTCAAACAATGGCAGATTGTGTCTATGGTTGTGGAGTCAAACAATGGCAGATTGTGTCTATGGTTGTGGAGTCAAACAATGGCAGATTGTGTCTATGGTTGTGGAGTCAAACAATGGCAGATTGTGTCTATGGTTGTGGAGCAGATATCCCATATGGATCCTTACATTGACCCCAAAATTATCCCTACGAAACTAACCGCTACCACTTTGCTTAACTTGCTTAACTACGAGCGTAAAATAAATCTGGAAATATTTGGTTCACCCCATTTTCTGGTTTCTAATCCAGATATTTCTAATCTAGAAGTCCTTGAGCAGCAGAAAGGCATCGACATAGTGGAAATCGAGCGTGGACGAATCCCAGGTTGAGTGGCGAAGCGAAAAACATTTCATAGTCAAGCTAGCTAGAAATCTCTGCTTTCTATCTCTTCTCTGCTCTGCTCTGCTGTGCTCTGCTCTGCTCCCATTTGACTGGTGGCGGCCAGCCGACCAATAAAGCTTGGGTCGCTTATTGAGGTCGATTCTTGGAAAAAGCCAAGCTGGAATCCAAGACAGCGAAGAGGGCAAGGGTGTGGGCGAGTGGTGCCAGACTGGCAGACTGACCAGAACCATTTTTTCATCTGGGCCAAGCGCGCTATTGCCTCCTCTTCTGCAGCAATTCTAAACATATCCGACTGTACACTGTATATCTGCGATGCCGGCAACTGGTGAGTAAGGAGGCCGACTGGTTCTATAAGGAATAGAATGGATTGCTAATCTAGCCTACATCATGGATGCAGGAACAGAATGGATTGCTAATCTAGCCTACATCATGGATGCAGGAATAGAATGGATTGCTAATCTAGCCTACATCATGGATGCAGGAATAGAATGGATTGCTAATCTATCCTGCATCATGGATGAAGGAATAGAATGGATTGCTAATCTAGCCTACATCATGGATGCAGGAATAGAATGGATTGCTAATCTAGCCTACATATCATGGATGCAGGAATAGAATGGATTGCTAATCTAGCCTACATCATGGATGCAGGAATAGAATGGATTGCTAATCTAGCCTACATCACGAGATGAAGGAATAGAATGGATTGCTAATCTAGCCTACATCATAGATGAAGGAATAGAATGGATTGCTAATCTAGCCTACTTCAAGGATGCAGGAATAGAATGGATTGCTAATCTAGCCTACATCATGGATGCAGGAATAGAATGGATTGCTAATCTAGCCTACATCATGGATGCAGGAATAGAATGGATTGCTAATCTAGGTCCAAGATCGCTATTTAGCTAAAACAACTCACTGTTTACAAAATCAGCCCTGTGCCCATCTATGCTAAATTAGCTTCAAAGCTGTGACCAGAAGAGGTCGTCCTTAAGCAGCCCAGCTCCCAGCGCGAATTTCCAAGGCTTTGATATAATTTCACTGCGGAAATCAACTTCTAGTGCGCAGTACAAGGAAGGAGCCTGACGAGGTCGGGCCTAAAACCTCAAAAAAGCCACTAACTGTTAAACGACCTTCACCCCAGCCCGCTCAGTTGGAATGCGAATCTGCCAAGTTTTACGAGTACCCCCCGCCACTAAAGAAGAAAATTTTTGGTCAAATAGTTCCATACATAATTTGCGCAAAAGTTCAGAGAGAAAGTCTGAGTGCATTTCACATAGCGCAGAGTCTCTTGATGTATATCAGTTAGTTAATTCTGAAGTGTCCTACCCCTCAGTCGAAGTGTCCTACCCCTCAGTCGAAGTGTCCCACCCCTCAGTCGAAGTGTCCTACCCCTCAGTCGATGTGTCCTACCCCTCAGTCGAAGTGTCCTACCCCTCAGTCGAAGTGTCCTATTCTCAGCCGAAGTGTCCTAACCCCTCAACCGCAGTGTCCTACCCCTCAACCGTAGTGTCCTACCCCTCAACCGTAGTGTCCTACCCCTCAGTCGAAGTGTCCTATTCTCAGCCGAAGTGTCCTAACCCCTCAACCGCAGTGTCCTACCCCTCAATCGTAGTGTCCTACCCCTCAACCGTAGTGTCCTACTCCTCAACCGAAGTGTCCTACCCGTCAATCGAAGTGTCCTACCCCTCAGTCGAAGTGTCCTACCCCTCAACCGTAGTGTCCTACCCCTCAGTCGAAGTGTCCTACCCCTCAGTCGAAGTGTCCTACCCCTCAGTCTAAGTGTCCTACCCCTCAGTCGAAGTGTCCTACCCCTCAACCGCAGTGTCCTGCCCCTCAGTCGAAGTGTCCTGCCCCAAAAATTCCTCACGAGATGTCATTAATCCTTTACTATAAGCTTGACCAACGACACACAATTCACCTGTGCTGACTGGGTCGGATTAATTAATTAGCACGCCTGGCTGATTTACCGTTAATTTCAGCTGCTCCGTGAGGTCGATCAGCTGAGACGGGAGATCTGCATTGATTTGCAATTTGAGCTTCTATAGCTGTCAACAAGCCGGCCATGGGTTGCCATAGCAGCAGAGAGGGCGGCGTTCGGGACAGAGAGGCTTCGACTGGGAAACCCGCTGCAGGAAGAAACGGATTTCGAGTGGCTGCTGGAGCTGCTGCTGCTGGGGAGACTGCGGCGGCTGTTGATGGCCTGACTAATGAAGCCAAGGTGAGTGACAGCTCGAAGTGTTTACAAGCGTAAGTTAAAGGAAATTCGTTTGATGCAAATAAATAGTAATCAGAGAGAATTAGAGAATGCAATGCCTGTCCAAATTCGAGTAGGGGTAAGCGGTGGGAGAGTGGGGGTAAGCGTTGAGAGAGTGGGATAAGGCTAAGCGTTGGGAGAGTGGGGGAGTGTGGTAAGCTGTGGGAGAGTGGGGTAAGCTGTGGGAGAGTGGGGTAAGCTGTGGGAGAGTGGAGTAAGCTGTGGGAGAGTGGGGTAAGCTGTGGGAGAGTGGGGTAAGCTATGGGAGAGTGGGGTAAGCTATGGGAGAGTGGGGTAAGCTATGGGAGAGTGGGGTAAGCTGTGGGAGAGTGGGGTAAGCTGTGGGAGAGTGGAGTAAGCTGTGGGAGAGTGAGGTAAGCTGTGGGAGAGTGGGGTAAGCTGTGGGAGAGTGGGGTAAGCTGTGGGAGAGTGGGGTAAGCTGTGGGAGAGTGGGGTAAGCTGTGGGAGAGTGGGGTAAGCTGTGGGAGAGTGGGGTAAGCTGTGGGAGAGTGGGGTAAGATATGGGAGAGTGGTGTAAGCTATGGGAGAGTGGGGTAAGCTATGGGAGAGTGGGGTAAGCTATGGGAGAGTGTGGTAAACTATGGGAGAGTGGGGTAAGCTGTGGGAGAGTGGGGTAAGCTATGGGAGAGTGGGGTAAGCTATGGGAGAGTGGGGTAAGCTGTGGGAGAGTGGGGTAAGCTGTGGGAGAGTGGGGTAAGCTATGGGAGAGTGGGGTAAGCTGTGGGAGAGTGGGGTAAGCTGTGGGAGAGTGGGGTAAGCTATGGGAGAGTGGGGTAAGCTGTGGGAGAGTGGGGTAAGCTATGGGAGAGTGGAGTAAGCTGTGGGAGAGTGGGGTAAGCTGTGGGAGAGTGGGGTAAGCTATGGGAGAGTGGGGTAAGCTGTGGGAGAGTGGGGTAAGCTATGGGAGAGTGGGGTAAGCTGTGGGAGAGTGGGGTAAGCTGTGGGAGAGTGGGGTAAGCTATGGGAGAGTGGGGTAAGCTATGGGAGAGTGGGGTAAGCTATGGGAGAGTGGGGTAAGCTGTGGGAGAGTGGGGTAAGCTGTGGGAGAGTGGGGTAAGCTGTGGGAGAGTGGGGTAAGCTGTGGGAGAGTGGTCAGACTTTAGGTCAGATAATGCCCTCAAAAATCGCCGATTGCAATTCGTCACAGCCCTGGTCGCTGAAGAATAAAAACGTGACGTAGGCTGGGCAAAAGCCTGAAGAGACCTCATGTAAAGGATAATTAAATAGGATGGCACTAACGACCAACAGGGTGGGGCACACGATTTGGCGTCCCGTCGCCCTGGATGAAGAGATGATTTTCCAAGATTCAAGCGAATCTCGTTGTAACCAGGCCCACCCAATCACGGAAACTTCATAGAAATTTTAACTTTCCATCCCCATACCCATAGGGATGGAACGATCCCCATCTCCAAACTTACACAATCCCCACCCCCAAACTACACAATCCCCATCCAGAAGCTTCACAATCCCCACCCAGAAGCTTCACAATCCCCATCCAGAATTTTCACAATCCCCACCGAGAAGCTTCACAATCCCCATCCAGAAGCTTCACAATCCCCATCCAGAATTTTCACAATCCCCACCCAGAAGCTTCACAATCCCCATCCAGAAGCTTCACAATCCCCATCCAGAATTTTCACAATCCACACCCAGAATTTTCACAATCCACACCCAGAATTTTCACAATCCACACCCAGAATTTTCACAATCCCCACCCAGAAGCTTCACAATCCCCATCCAGAAGCTTCACAATCCCCATCCAGAATTTTCACAATCCCCATCCAGAATTTTCACAATCCCCACCCAGAAGCTTCACAATCCCCATCCAGAAGCTTCACAATCCCCATCCAGAATTTTCACAATCCCCACCCAGAAGCTTCACAATCCCCATCCAGAAGCTTCACAATCCCCATCCAGAATTTTCACAATCCCCATCCAGAAGCTTCACAATCCCCACCCAGAATTTTCACAATCCCCATCCAGAATTTTCACAATCCCCACCCAGAAGCTTCACAATCCCCATCCAGAAGCTTCACAATCCCCACCCAGAAGCTTCACAATCCCCATCCAGAAGCTTCACAATCCCCATCCAGAATTTTCACAATCCACACCCAGAAGCTTCACAATCCCCATCCAGAAGCTTCACAATCCCCATCCAGAAGCTTCACAATCCCCATCCAGAAGCTTCACAATCCCCATCCAGAAGCTTCACAATCCCCATCCAGAAGCTTCACACAGTCCATGTTTAGTCCTTGTTCCCAAGCTATTCCCATTGAGATTAAGGTTTAGGTTTAAACGCAATCGTAAACACAATCATAGGGTAATGAGAGTGAAAAGCAGTTTCTTGTACACAGTGACGCAAGCGTCACTTTTTTTTCGGGGGCCAATAAGACGTCGTTTAGAGGCCGGCTGCAGCGTCGCCCGACAGCCGCAAACTTGCAGCCTGCTTTGACTGACAGCTGATAGCAGTCTGCAGTAGTGAGAAGCAGACGGCGAGGAACGAATGACAGAGAAAGCTGACGCACGCACACAGGCCAGGCACCTGGGCGCAACCCGGGAACTCGGGAAGAGGGGAGGAGGCCGGGGTATCAGCTTGATTACAAAGCGCTCGCGCTAGGTCTATCCTCTTCCTAAACTTACTTCCCAAAGGCCCTGGTGCCCTCTATCAGTGTTTTTTTCGAGCAGGCAAGGACAGGCAGGCACGGGTATAAAGAAGAAAGACGAAGCAGGTTCAGGAGAGAAAGTGACAGAGAGGGAAGCAGCTGTCAAGGATGGGAAAGCGCAGGAGAGCAGGAGGCTGCAAGAGATCGAAGCCTCGGCAGCAAAAGCAGAGGCGACTTATTCAGGTAAGTCTAGCCACCGCGAGACTGGCTGCTTGCAGCAATTTTTAAACAGCATGTAGTTCACTTTCAATCTGTGCAAATGGTCTGCTTTTGGTTACTTTTTCCTTCCTCTTCTCTCCTTTTATTCCACCTTTTCTCTCTTTCTCCCCCATCTTTCTCTTTCCTCTTTCTCTCCACTCTTTCTCTCCACTCTTTCTCTCCACTCTTTCTCTCCACTCTTTCTCTCCACTCTTTCTCTCCACTCTTTCTCTCCACTCTTTCTCTCCACTCTGTCTCTCCACTCTGTCTCTCCACTCTGTCTCTCCACTCTGTCTCTCCACTCTGTCTCTCCACTCTTTCTCTCCACTCTGTCTCTCCACTCTTTCTCTCCACTCTTTCTCTCCACTCTGTCTCTCCACTCTTTCTCTCCACTCTTTCTCTCCACTCTTTCTCTCCACTCTTTCTCTCCACTCTGTCTCTCCACTCTTTCTCTCCACTCTGTCTCTCCACTCTGTCTCTCTACTCTTTCTCTCCACTCTGTTTCTCCACTCTGTCTCTCCACTCTGTCTCTCCACTCTGTCTCTCCACTCTGTCTCTCCACTCTTTCTCTCCACTCTGTCTCTCCACTCTGTCTCTCCACTCTTTCTCTCCACTCTGTCTCTCCACTCTTTCTCTCCCCTCTTTCTCTCCACTCTGTCTCTCCACCTCTTCTCTCCCTCTTCTTTCCCTCTCTATCTGTGCCTCTCTCTCAACGAAGACACGGCAACCCCCCGAGAAAAGAATATCAGCAACGAATTAATTAATTCATACCTAGGCCAAATTAAAAGTGGATCGTCAACCCTCGTCATGAATAGCCGGAGAAGGCAGGGAGAGGAGAGAAGTGGGTGTGTGGAATCGAAGTCGTACCCGAGAGCCCAGGACAGCTTGTCATGGGTCACGGTAGACTGCCGGTGCGGCTGTTTTCCATATGCTGATTCCATATACGAAACCTGTCTCTCTTTCTATCAACAATTCAGGCAGGACCGACTGAATACAAAACTTTGCAGCATTGCTGTCCAACTTTTGTACTTCACTCCAGTTCAGCTGTCTTAAATTCGCTAGCGGGAAATTCCACGAGAAGTACAACTTGATTCAATTGACCTGTGTATAATTTGACGCACCTCCTGTGGCCTTGAATTAGATCTGGAAGTCTGTTCTCTTGAGAGTCATACGTCTGTCATCTGGAGAGTCATATAGATCTGGAATTCTGTTCACTTGAGGGTCATACGTCTGTCATCTGGAGAGTCATATAGATCTGGAATTCTGTTCACTTGAGGGTCATACGTCTGTCATCTGGAGAGTCATATAGATCTGGAATTCTGTTCACTTGAGGGTCATACGTCTGTCATCTGGAGAGTCATATAGATCTGGAATTCTGTTCACTTGAGGGTCATACATCTGTCATCTGGAGAGTCATATAGATCTGGAAGTCTGTTCTCTTGAGGGTCATACATCTGTCATCTGGAGAGTCATATAGATCTGGAAGTCTGTTCTCTTGAGGATCATACATCTGTCATCTGGAGAGTCATATAGATCTGGAAGTCTGTTCTCTTGAGGGTCATACATCAGTCCTCCGGAGAGTCATATAGATCTGGAATTCAGTCTTCTGGAGGGTCATTGTTCTCGAAGTCTGTCCTCTGCAGGGTCATAAATCCGGCAGTCTGTCCTCAGCAGGGTCATAGATCTGGCAGTCTGTCCTCCGCAGGGTCATAGATCTGGCAGTCTGTCCTCCGCAGGGTCATAAGTCCGGCAGTCTGTCCTCAGCAGGGTCATAAGTCCGGCAGTCTGTCCTCCGCAGGGTCATAGATCTGGCAGTCTGTCCTCAGCAGGGTCATAGATCTGGCAGTCTGTCCTCCGCAGGGTCATAAGTCCGGCAGTCTGTCCTCAGCAGGGTCATAAGTCCGGCAGTCTGTCCTCCGCAGGGTCATAGATCTGGCAGTCTGTCCTCAGCAGGGTCATAGATCTTGCAGTCTGTCCTCTGCAGGGTCATAGATCTGGCAGTCTGTCCTCCGCAGGGTCATAGATCTGGCAGTCTGTCCTCCGCAGGGTCATAGATCTGGCAGTCTGTCCTCCGCAGGGTCATAGATCTGGCAGTCTGTCCTCCGCAGGGTCATAGATCTGGCAGTCTGTCCTCCGCAGGGTCATAGATCCGGCAGTCTTAGAGTCAAGTAGTTTATTATTATTATTTCTATTCCCAAACTCCCGCTGTTCAGCCGAATTAGAAATATTACCTCGACCATCAGCCTTTATAACCAGCTAACAAAATTTCCAAAGCAACATTTCTATTGCTGACTTTGAGTTATAATGGACTCAGAATTAAAGCGGGCCTTTGGAGATAGAGCGATTCCGGCACCTTGGAACGCCTGAGAAATTCAATTAAAATATGGAAATTGCTGCTTCAAAAAGAGAGGGAGCCCAGCGAGGCCTCAGAAATTAAAAAACAGAGTGGGGAAATTGAAAATTGATGGCTAAAGCGAGGTGTGAGGAGAATGCGGGAGATCTTCCCAGCCAAGTAATGAATCAAGACAACAGTCACGCTGCTAAGGTACGCTCGTATTGGCGGGAAGAAAATAGTCAGACCAAAAATAGTTTTAGCTGTAATCTTGTCAATTAAACTAATTTTTTGTTACTTTACCTATAAATTGCATTATGGCTTTATCAGTTAATTGTTTTATTGGATCATCAGTAGTCAGGAATGGGATTAACAGTAATGACAAATGGGATTAACGGTAATGACAAATGGGATTAACAGTAATGAGGAATGGGATTAACAGTGATCAGGAATGGGATCATCAGTAATGGGAATGGGATCATCAGTAATGGGAATGGGATCATCAGTAATCAGGAATGGGATCAGGAATGCAAATTACAAAGTGAGAAGTAATAAAACTTGAGACTTTATGACTTTGTCATTGATACTCCCATCTCCCCTCACCCCCGCCCGCCCCCCCGAGTCCTCAGGGGTATATACATTGGGAGCAGTGAGTGAATTTTAGACTGTCTTAATCTCGCCGTCAGGTGCAGCAATTGCGGTTGCACCTATGAGACCTTGAGCACTCTCTGCCACCCCCCCCCCTAGCTTTGACTGCTGAAGTCCCAAGCCCGCCCCCGGCTTGGACAAACAGGCCCAGTACGCCCGAGTGCATTGTTTTTCATCTCCTTGCAGTGCTCATTCTCCCAGCTCAGCCTCCTGTCCCAGTCACTCCCACTCCCAAACTGCTCAAACATTGCGTCGGATGGGGAGCCGCGCGCAGATTCTTAAACAGCTTGTGCCGGCACCTCTCCAATTCGCTGTTCTTCATCTTGTGATTCTGGGCTGCCAAATTCCATCATCACCAGCCGCCGAGATCCACCTGATCGACAAGTCGGAAAAGGTGGGAGTCAAATATCCTGTTCCGCGTCCCAAGTGGCAGCTCAGATTTTTTAGGGTTATTTTTTTAATCGAAAAAATTCCCCAGCTTCATAGGAACACAGATTTTTCAGTGGATATTCTCTCTAATTAGTTGCCGGGCTGAAGGCGCACCTTTCTTGAGCTTAGGGCTCTTGCTGCAGTTGTCACGCGAAAAAGAAGAAGGATAGAAAATTTCCTGTGAAAATCTTCACGACACGAAATATTCGCCAGAAAGCTTCTGAAGGCAATTGTCATAGTTCTGCAATGATCAATTAGAAATTTACTAATATTAATGTCCCCACTGATGAGTTCCGGCACGAATATTTGCCCCATGGCTAAGCGGCAGAGATAGAAGTCTAGCGACAGTAGTTATTGCGACAGTGCATATAGATATAGCGACAGTGCATATAGATCTAGTGACAGTGCATATAGATCTAGCGACAATGCATATAGATCTAGTGACAATGCATATAGATCTAGCGACAATGCATATAGATCTAGCGACAATGCATATAGATCTAGCGACAATGCATATAGATCTAGCGACAATGCATATAGATCTAGCGACAATGCATATAGATCTAGCGACAATGCATATAGATCTAGCGACAATGCATATAGATCTAGCGACAATGCATATAGATCTAGCGACAATGCATATAGATCTAGCGACAATGCATATAGATCTAGCGACAATGCATATAGATCTAGCGACAATGCATATAGATCTAGCGACAATGCATATAGATCTAGCTACAATGCATATAGATCTAGCGACAATGCATATAGATCTAGCGACAATGCATATAGATCTAGCGACAATGCATATAGATCTAGCGACAGTGCATATAGATCTAGCGACAATGCATATAGATCTAGCGACAATGCATATACTAGATCGACCATGCATAGCAAAATTCCTTTTATACTCGTAAAATGTCTGGTATAATTTTGCCGTTGCAGCCACCCCAGTCCTCCTCGGCTGACAGCAACGGAATGCCTCAGGACCTTCACTCGGATGAAGCCATGTCGGTGAGTGGCTCAATTCTCCTTCTTGATTTTCGGGCGTTGAGAATAAAAAAGCTTTGATAATAAAGGTAAAACAGCAGAAAGCATGCGGGCTTTATCGCTTATTTCTTGTCAAAAAAATTGGATGGGTCTAATCATGCTAAGGGAGGAAAAATTATACGTTTGAATAAATATTCTAAGACAAGTTAACTGCGCTGGGGCGGCTCATCAGGTGCCAAATATGGAAAAATGCGGGCCCTCAGCTGGCAATGACACTGTGATGGGTTTTTAATGCAGACTGCCTCCCAACTGAATCTGCGAAATGGTGACGAGTGGAGGAGTGAGGTGGGTGTCTGAGTGAGGAGTGAGGTGGGTGTCTGAGTGAGGAGTGAGGTGGGTGTCTGAGTGAGGAGTGGGATGGGTGTCTGAGTGAAGAGTGGGTGGGTGTCTGAGTGAGGAGTGAGGTGGGTGTCTGAGTGAGGAGTGAGGTGGGTGTCTGAGTGAGGAGTGGGATGGGTGTCTGAGTGAGGAGTGGGTGGGTGTCTGAGTGAGGAGTGGGTGGGTGTCTGAGTGAGGAGTGGGTGGGTGTCTGAGTGAGGAGTGGGTGGGTGTCTGAGTGAGGAGTGGGTGGGTGTCTGAGTGAGGAGTGGGGCAGCTATTCAGCACTGAAACTAATCTCCCATTTGTCTCCACGTGGTCTCCGCCAGATTCTGCTGATATTCCCCAGAGAGGACGCACAGAGCCTCTGCTTCCAGAAGGCGGCGGAGCGGTTGGCTCTGAGCTGCTCAGCTGAGCACAGCTCTGAGCGGGCCATGGAGAGGTACATCGAAGACCGGCATGATCTGGTCGTCATCGACCGTCGAGGAGGCGGTGGCAGCGGCGGTGGCGAAGGCGAAGGCATCGGCGACCAGCTCGTCAGATCGATGCGCGCAGTGAGCCAGTCTGAGTTCACCTGCTTTTTGGCCGTGACCAGAGCTGGGTGAGTGCAGTTGTACGCTCGTACTTAATAAAATTTGAAATATATAAATAACTCAACTTTTTTATTAATCAATCTATGACAGAAACTGTCTATGACACAAACTGTCTATGACACAAACTTTCTATGACACAAACTGTCTATGACACAACCTGTCTATGACACAAAATGTCTATGACACAAACTGTCTATGACACAAAATGTCTATGACACAAACTGTCTATGACACAAACTGTCTATGACACAAACTGTCTATGACACAAACTGTCTATGACACAAACTGTCTATGACACAAACTGTCTATGACACAAACTGTCTATGACACAAATAGTCTATGACTCAAACTGTCTATGACTCAAACTGTCTATGACTCAAACTGTCTATGACTCAAACTGTCTATGAATCAAACTGTCTGTGACTCAAAATACGTATGACATAAACTATCAATGACGCAAACAGTTTAGGACTCGAACTAACTGTATATGACTCAACAGTAAGAAGCCTACTACAACAAATTCGCGATAGATGCCTATTGGATTTCCACTTTCCGGGTTTTTTCTACACCTCGTAGATAATGTCATTTTTGACGCTTAATTTTTCTACGAATTGATTTCCGCAGAGGCCCGTCGCTAGCAGAACTGGTGCCTTTCGGCTACAATATGGTGAGTTGGGCTGGAAGGAGGATCGCAGTACGTGGTGAGGAATGGTGCAGCAGATACTTGTATTCAGTTAACAAGAGTTAATGTATACACGTATCTTCCCCTCTTGTTGCGAAGCGAAGGCAGCAGCATTAGATGACACGTGTGGTGCTAAATTTGCACTTACTGACCTGTTAGAAATATTCGAATAGAAGCTTTTGCAATTTCATTCTATCGTGTCAGTCAGCTCAAAATACTCTTTCACCCTTTTTCCTCCCTGCATCTCAGCTTCATTCCTCCCTGCATCTCAGCTTCATTCCTCCCTGCATCTCAGCTTTTTCCTCCCTGCATCTCAGCTTCATTCCTCCCTGCATCTCAGCTTTATTCCTCCCTGCATCTCACCTTTATTCCTCTCTGTATCTCACCCTTTATTCCGGCCCTGCATCTCAGCTTCATTCCTCCCTGCATCTCAGCTTCATTCCTCCCTGCATCTCAGCTTCATTCCTCCCTGCATCTCAGCTTCATTCCTCCCTGCATCTCAGCTTCATTCCTCCCTGCATCTCAGCTTCATTCCTCCCTGCATCTCAGCTTCATTCCTCCCTGCATCTCAGCTTCATTCCTCCCTGCATCTCAGCTTTTTCCTCCCTGCATCTCAGCTTCATTCCTCCCTGCATCTCAGCTTCATTCCTCCCTGCATCTCACCTTTATTCCTCTCTGTATCTCACCCTTTATTCCGGCCCTGCATCTCAGCTTCATTCCTCCCTGCATCTCAGCTTCATTCCTCCCTGCATCTCAGCTTCATTCCTCCCTGCATCTCAGCTTCATTCCTCCCTGCATCTCAGCTTCATTCCTCCCTGCATCTCAGCTTCATTCCTCCCTGCATCTCAGCTTTTTCCTCCCTGCATCTCAGCTTCATTCCTCCCTGCATCTCAGCTTCATTCCTCCCTGCATCTCACCTTTATTCCTCTCTGTATCTCACCCTTTATTCCGGCCCTGCATCTCATCTTCATTCCTCCCTGCATCTCAGCTTCATTCCTCCCTGCATCTCAGCTTCATTCCTCCCTGCATCTCAGCTTCATTCCTCCCTGCATCTCAGCTTCATTCCTCCCTGCATCTCAGCTTCATTCCTCCCTGCATCTCAGCTTCATTCCTCCCTGCATCTCAGCTTCATTCCTCCCTGCATCTCAGCTTCATTCCTCCCTGCATCTCACCTTTTTCTGCCCTGTATCTAAGTTTATTCCACCTTGCATCTTACCTTAATTCCTACCTGTATTTCACCCTTTTCTGCTCTGCATCTCACCTTTGTTCCTCCCTGCACCTCACCTTTATTCCTGCCCTGCATCTCAAATTTTTCTACCCTACTTTTCAGCTTCATTCCTTTCCTGTTTCTTCACCTCCCTTAGTAGAGCATTATTCATTATCTCATTTAACCATTCTAAGCATTCGAAATTTTTTTATTAAATCAATAAAAATCTGTTTTCATTCTAGAAATTTGCCGAATCAATCAGCGTGGACAGCTGCTCCGACTGTCTGGTCACCTGTCAGCAGAGCTCCTTCCGCTGCTGCGAGAAGCTGGCGGCTCTGGCGGCCGCATTTGCCGCACTGGACCGCAGCGGCGAGGCCGTGGAGATCGCCAGCGACCGGTTCTGCATCCAGGTGAATCTGGCTGGTGAATTCCCGCTGACTGGATCTACCCGGGGAATTCCCGCTGACTGGATCTGCCTGGGGATTCCCGCTGACTGGATCTGCCTGGGGATTCCCGCTGACTAGATCTGCCTGGGGATTCCCGCTGACTGGATCTGCCTGGGGATTCGCGCTGACTGGATCTGCCTGGGGATTCCCGCTGACTGGATCTACCCGGGGAATTCCCGCTGACTGGATCTGCCTGGGGATTCCCGCTGACTGGATCTGCCTGGGGATTCCCGCTGACTGGATCTACCCGGGGAATTCCCGCTGACTGGATCTGCCTGGGGATTCCCGCTGACTGGATCTGCCTGGGGATTCCCGCTGACTAGATCTGCCTGGGGATTCCCACTGACTGGATCTGCCTGGGGATTCCCGCTGACTGGATCTGCCTGGGGATTCCCGCTGACTAGATCTGCCTGGGGATTCCCGCTGACTGGATCTGCCTGGGGATTCCCGCTGACTAGATCTGCCTGGGGATTCCCGCTGACTGGATCTGCCTGGGGATTCCCGCTGACTAGATCTGCCTGGGGATTCCCGCTGACTGGATCTGCCTGGGGATTCCCGCTGACTAGATCTGCCTGGGGATTCCCGCTGACTAGATCTGCCTGGGGATTCCCGCTGACTGGATCTACCCGGGGAATTCCCGCTGACTGGATCTGCCTGGGGATTCCCGCTGACTGGATCTGCCTGGGGATTCCCGCTGACTAGATCTGCCTGGGGATTCCCGCTGACTAGATCTGCCTGGGGATTCCCACTGACTGGATCTGCCTGGGGATTCCCGCTGACTGGATCTGCCTGGGGATTCCCGCTGACTGGATCTGCCTGGGGATTCCCGCTGACTGGATCTGCCTGGGGAATTCTTGCCGATAGAATCCCTGTCGGAAGCTTAGTCTCATTTTTCTCGCAAGGAAAACTTCGAGCATATGCACTCTTAATGATAGTAGAAGTCAACTCCCCGAATCCCACGAGTGCTACGGAGCGGCGGCTATACTACTCACGAAGACTAACCAGGAAAAAAGGCAAAATATGCATGCATAGAAATTGAGGGCCTGCCTGTGCTGGCATCCTCGCGCCTCTTAATAGGAACAGGCGGAGCAACGGAAGAGATAGCAGTTAACAGACATAATCGGTTCAGAATTCCGTCCCGGTTCGGGCGGCTCCTTGCCCAGAAAAAAATGGTCAGATGATGAACCGATCAGCAGAAGCAGCATCGAGGGGAAGAAGAGCATGGGGGACTGCCATCTCTCCTCTCTCTCTCTCTCTCTCTCTCTCTCTCTCTCTCTCATCTCCCGTCTCCAACGGACTTTTTGACCGCGCCATGCTTCTCCCCCGATGATTGAAAGGGATTCAGGATTTACTTTCGTCTCAACTCCATCGGGTGTGGGGGCCGGATTTGTGCGTCGGGGCCGCGCGCGGATAAATTGAAGCGTGGCGGGCTGGGGAAAGAAGGGGAACCGGGCAGATTGATATGGGAATAATCTGACTGAGTATTCCTCCATTCTTTGCCGACTTGTTAATGCAGACTTCTTAAGACTTAGACTTTGTCTGATCTTTTTCATTCGGGTACACTCGCGAGCTTGCAAATATTAATAGTACAAAACTTTTGCAGAAGATAACCGCAAAAGAGTGGTGTGCAACCATGGCTGAAAAAAGTGTGCAACCATGGCTGATAAAAGTGTGCAACCATGGCTGATAAAAGTGTGCAACCATGTCTGATAAGTGTGCAACCATGTCTGATAAAATTGTGCAACCATGTCTGATAAAAGTGTGCAACAATGGCTGATAAAAGTGTGCAACAATGGCTGATAAAAGTGTGCAACCATGGCTGATAAAAGTGTGCAACCATGTCTGATAAAATTGTGCAACCATGTCTGATAAAAGTGTGCAACCATGGCTGAAAAAAGTGTGCAACCATGTCTGATAAAAGTGTGCAACCATGGCTGATAAAAGTGTGCAACAATGGCTGATAAAAGTGTGCAACAATGGCTGATAAAAGTGTGCAACCATGGCTGATAAAAGTGTGCAACCATGTCTGATAAAAGTGTGCAACCATGGCTGATAAAAGTGTGCAACCATGGCTGAAAAAAGTGTGCAACCATGGCTGAAAAAAAGTGTGCAACCATGTCTGATAAAAGTGTGCAACCATGGCTGATAAAAGTGTGCAACCATGGCTGAAAAAAGTGTGCAACCATGGCTGAAAAAAAGTGTGCAACCATGTCTGATAAAAGTGTGCAACCATGGCTGATAAAAGTGTGCAACCATGGCTGAAAAAAGTGTGCAACCATGGCTGAAAAAAGTGTGCAACCATGGCTGATAAAAGTGTGCAACCATGGCTGATAAAAGTGTGCAACCATGGCTGATAAAAGTGTGCAACCATGGCTGAAAAAAGTGTGCAACCATGGCTGATAAAAGTATGCAACCATGGCTGATAAAAGTGTGCAACCATGGCTGATAAAAGTGGGCAACAATGGCTGATAAAAATGTGCAACCATGGCTGATAAAAGTGGGCAACAATGGCTGATAAAAGTGTGTAACAGTTTTTGATAAAAAAAAGTAGTGCTAAAGTTTGGATGAAATGTGCAAAATTAGCTGATAAAACTGATTACAACTTAAGAGAATTCCTTCGCCGTTTTCCTATTAGTACACGAACCCGGCGCATGATAAAATGTTCGGCCGCTCAGCAGGCGAGTCGCAGAGGTGCAACTCCTTCGATGCCATGTTCGTAGACAAGACCGAGGACGAGATGCGCAGTCTGCTGCAGAGCCTGCGCAAGGGCAAGGTGAGCGGTCTTGATGTAGACGGTTATTGCCCAATGTACATATATCTCTCGCTTCGTATCATTTCGCTTGCTCCCAATCAGCTCAGTCCAATTAGTCTTATTTAACACTAGAAGCCTGCAGTCGGCCTGCCTCCTAGCTTGATGCTGATTGGCTGAGACTTTATCAGCTACACCCACCTCACGCTCCGACTGTTTTTATTGGATTTTATTTTACACTGGCCTCCTAGCTTAATGCTGATTGGCAGAAACTTTATCAGCTACACCCGCCTCTCCAGCCTTGACCTTGTCCCACTGATCAATCTGATCAGTGGGAAAGCTGATTGGACAAAGTTTTCCTTTTCAGCACACCAAGTGGAATTTACTAATCTAACAAACATTTTCTAGGAATGGATCGGCAGCGCCACAGGGAAACGAAAATCCGGCGCCACATTTCAGCATCAGTGCTGCATCTTGCCAATCAAGGGCAGGCGCGGGTGAGCAGTTTACTCTGAAGGACATGTGATGGGGGCCGGTATTGACTTTGCCTTCTGCTTTGACAGTCCATGATAAGATTTTTGCATTGCAATTTCAGGCGAATCCAGCATTACGTCAGCATTCGCCAGTCACTCAACGGGGCAGAGCCGCAGACGGAGCCGCTCCAGCAGCAATCAAAGGACTCTGCCGCATCAGGACACGACAAAGGTGAGAGATGACCCTCCTCCCCTGCTGACCGTAGCTTTGATTAAAACTTTTAATCAGAATGCTTGCTTCTTGCACGCTTTTGATTATTTATCGAATCAAAAAGTTCTCGCATAGAAAAATCACAACTTAAGTTTAATGCCATCTTTTATTTTCTTTACTAACAGTAGTATTAATATTTTTCTGATTGCATGATTTTTTACTAAACATATTTGGCTAATAAAGTTTATGTTCACCTGTGGGAGTTTAGGTTTGCCTTCAGGAGTTTACGTTTGCCTTCAGGAGTTTAGATTCACCTTCAGAAGTTTAGAAAAACCTTCAGGAGTTTAGATTCCCATTCATGAGTTTAGATTTACCTTCAGGAGTTTAGATAAACCTTCAGGAGTTTAGATCCACCTTCAGGAGTTTAGATAAACCTTCAGGAGTTTAGATCCACCTTCAGGAGTTTAGATAAACCTTCAGGAGTTTAGATAAACCTTCAAGAGTTTAGATTCACCTTCAGGAGTTTAGATTCACCTTCAGGAGTTTAGATTCACCTTCAGGAGTTTAGATTCACCTTCAGGAGTTTAAATCCACCTTCAGGAGTTTAGATTCACCTTCAGGAGCTTAGATTCACCTTCAGGAGTTTAGATTCACCTTCAGGAGTTTAGATTCACCTTCAGGAGTTTAGATTCACCTTCAGGAGTTTAGATCCACCTTCAGGAGTTTAGATTCACCTTCAGGAGTTTAGATTCACCTTCAGGAGTTTAGATCCACCTTTAGGAGTTTAGATTCACCTTCAGGAGTTTAGATCCACCTTCAGGAGTTTAGATTCACCTTCAGGAGTTTAGATTCACCTTCAGGAGTTTAGATTCACCTTCAGGAGTTTAGATCCACCTTTAGGAGTTTAGATTCACCTTCAGAAGTTTAGATTCACCTTCAGAAGTTTAGATTCACCTTCAGGAGTTTAGATTCACCTTCAGGAGTTTAGATTCACCTTCAGGAGTTTAGATTCACCTTCAGGAGTTTAAATCCACCTTCAGGAGTTTAGATTCACCTTCAGGAGTTTAGATTCACCTTCAGGAGCTTAGATTCACCTTCAGGAGTTTAGATTCACCTTCAGGAGTTTAGATTCACCTTCAGGAGTTTAGATTCACCTTCAGGAGTTTAGATCCACCTTCAGGAGTTTAGATTCACCTTCAGGAGTTTAGATTCACCTTCAGGAGTTTAGATCCACCTTTAGGAGTTTAGATTCACCTTCAGGAGTTTAGATCCACCTTCAGGAGTTTAGATTCACCTTCAGGAGTTTAGATTCACCTTCAGGAGTTTAGATTCACCTTCAGGAGTTTAGATCCACCTTTAGGAGTTTAGATTCACCTTCAGGAGTTTAGATTCACCTTCAGGAGTTTAGATCCACCTTTAGGAGTTTAGATTCACCTTCAGGAGTTTAGATTCACCTTCAGGAGTTTAGATTCACCTTCAGGAGTTTAAGATCCACCGCATTTAAGGTAATCTTTATGCAACTCAATTGCTATAAAAATATTTACTGAAAATAACTTGATCCCTAGACGATGTCGAACCGACTCCAGCAGCATACTCGAACTTGCTGCTGATGCAGCGCAGCCGATCTGAGATGCTGAGTGGCCTGAGACTCGTTCAGCCTCTCATAGCCGGCCCAATGCCCAGCGCGGCCTCCGCGCCGTTAGATGGTAAAGAATGTTTAAATGGGGCTGGTCGCGTGATTACTCGCAAATCGTGTTTTTGCAGTTGTTTTAGTCAAATGTTTTGAAATTCCTGCAAGTTGCAAAATGAAGTAGAGCATGTACTTTATCCTGTGCTGGTTGGTCTGTGCTCACAAGGTCTATGGGACAAGCGTTGGTTTTGTCAGCCAAGTTGGTTGTTTGAGCCAACCAAACATGGATGAATAATTTCTTATGGGGACTGGAGTGGCCCTTCTAGGGGTAATGTAGAATCTGTGAACCAAGTTGACAGTTCCCATTTGGCAGCAGTAGATTTGGTCTCGCCCATAGACAATACTGAGAAATCGTAGTTAAACTGCCCTTAAACATCGTGGTGACCCTTTTTCCTGTTCTTAGTGTGTGCATTCTTTTAAACCCATACAGAAACACTATTTAAGAGCGGAAACGTTAGCTTAAATTTTATAAAGGGATTTCGCAAAGGTTTGCTGTTTAGTGCAGCAACAGTCAATTTTGAATGGGGTTTTGCCGAAGACGAAACTTGATCGAAAAATGCCCCGACTAGAAAAAAATCGTCTGAGGAGGCAGGAAGGAAGAGTTAAAATCTCGCATGAACTCTGCCCGCTTACCTGTCTCCGGTAGCATTTCGTGGAAAGTTCGTTTCTAGAAAAAGTTTTGAAGGCCGAATTCGCGAAATAATAAAACTGGCATTCCATGTTGACAGGTCATTTTTTAGTTTGCACTAGGAAAACCATGGCTATTGTTGCGCAGAAAAAATGAAAAGTTATTATCTCAATAGTGCAGGGCAGAGGAGCATCTCAGCGGCAGGCACAATGCCGCCGAAGGCATTGCGCCATGGGTGCCCCCGAACATGCTGCAAATATATTTTATTATATCCTACTAATCTCCGCAGTGTATTGTCTCCCGCAAACCCATCAGTAGCCAAAATGGTTTCTAAGGTTTCAACGATGTCGTCCAGGATTAAAAATCGATAAAAAACGAGCGAGACAACCACCGAAGCACTCGCTACTTGGTTTGTAGAAGTTCAAACTAAGATTTGTCGACATTCGGCCTTCAAAAACAGTGCCATAGAACTCAGGCCTGCTCCTTTGAAAGTACTTGATGTAGGCTGTTTACACCCAACGCAAAGTAGTAATTTATTTTTTAACCTGTTTTTAAAAAAACCGAAAGTGTCAAAGACGCCGTGTTACGTCTGTCGTTGTTGTTGCCTAGCCAGAAACTCAACAAGTTTTAACCTAATTCCCTGGCGGCTTTCTATGCTAAAAATATTTTTATTTGGTATTAATGTCCGCGAGTTTGGTGCGCAAACTGTGTTTTTTGCGTCATAACAAGCGCTTTATTTGCGCAATTCTGCGCTCCGAAAATCAAGTATTGACGCAAAGAACGTTTTTTAAATAGAAAATATTTTGTACTACAAGAAACACACAAAGACGGAGAAAAACAAGTTTTCTAACTTGTTCATTTCGCCCATAACTCTGCCCATTCCGCTGACTGCTATAAATATCTCGCTTCGCCATCCCTTAACCGATTGACTCAGCCAGTCTGTCCGGAGTTTCAAATTGAAGCAGAAAATTTAAACAAAAATAAAAAAATGGGATTGCAAATTTTAGCCTCCCTGCTGAATGCCATCAAGAGCGGCGGCGGCGGCGGCGGCGGCGGCAAGACTGCGGCCAGTCGCATCGGTTCAACGGACCTGCCGATGCAAAAAGTGAGTATAACGGTGCGTATTGAGGGTGTCTAGATTAGCTATCTCTATCTATGTATTTATCTATCTATCTATGTATTTATCTATCAATCTATGTATTTATCTATCTATCTATCTATCTATCTATCTATCTATGTATTTATCTATCTATCTATCTATCTATGTATTAATCTATCTATCTATCTATCTATCTATCTATTTATCTATCTATGTATCTATCTATCAATAAATCTATCTATCTATCTATCTATCTATCTATCTATCTATCTATCTATCTATCTATCTATCTATCTATCTATCTATCTATCTATCTATCTATCTATCTATCTATCTATCTATCTATCTATCTATCTATCTATCTATCTATCCATCAATCAATCTATCTATCTATCAATATATCTATCTATCTATCTATCTATCTATCTATCTATCTATCTATCTATCTATCTATCTATCTATCTATCTATCTATCTATCTATCTATCTATCTATCCTTCAACCCCACACAGATCCCGATCCCCCACCCCCTCCCAGGTGCTGGGGCTGCTCGGCCAGGCCAGGGACGGCAGCCAGAGCCCGGCCGCGGCCGCTGCCCTGGATCGGGCCCTGGAGCTGCTGAGGCAGGCCGGCGGCGATCAGCAGCAGCCGCCGCTGGACCCTGGCGATCGGATGGCCTCGGACTACGTCGGCGGGCTGATGACGGTGCGAGCGCGACTATTTTGGGATCTTTGATAGGTTGATGGATTCAGTTGGGGATGTTTTATGAAATTGCATGATTTTCATTTACTTAGCGATTTGAAATCTGCTTGTGATTTGAGTTCGCTTCGATTTTAGGGTTGTGAGTTCGATTGGGATTATTGACTATGAGTTCGATTGGGATTATTGACTATGAGTTCAATTGGGATTATTAATTATGAGTTCGATTGGGATTTTTAATTATGAGTTCGATTGGGATAGTTGATTATGAGTTCGATTGGGATTATTAATTATGAGTTTGATTGGGATTATTGGATTATCAGTTTGATTGGGATAGTTGATTGTAAGTTCGATTGGGATTATTGATTATGAGTTCGATTGGGATTATTGGTTATGAATTCGATTGGGATTATTGATTATGAGTTCGATTGGGATAATTGATTATGAGTTTGATTGGGATTTTTGATCAACGGTTTCCTTGGCAGTAAAAACAAAAGGAGTAAGTAATATTCAGAGACAAGATTTTAAGATAAAGCTCATTAGAATTGAAGTTACCCGCTGAGCCGGCCGGCATATTAGAAAATATTAAGCATATTTTCTCTGAGCCTCGGCTTCATGTGAGAGTTGAAGCTGTCTGAGTTGGGGCATGCAGCGTGCAATCCTTGAGAACGCGCTGTGTCTTACTTAAATAATGCGGACTACCAGGGGATCAGAGAGTCTGAGATTTTTCAAGTCGGGTGAGGGGGTGGGAACTCCGCCAGACAGGATTAACTCCGCTCGTGACTTCGCATAAATTCGCCTAATTTCTACATCTTACTTACGCTCGAGCTTTGTAACTGAGGGA
>NIVC01000037.1:1102500-1202500 GCA_002269645.1 Macrostomum lignano | reverse complement strand
CTCCCTCTCCCTCTTTGTCTTCCTCTCTGTCTCCCTCTCCCTCTCTGTCTTCCTCTCTGTCTCCCTCTCCCTCTCTGTCTTCCTCTCTGTCTCCCTCTCCCTCTTTGTCTTCCTCTCTGTCTCCCTCTCCCTCTTTGTCTTCCTCTCCCTCTCTCTCTCCCTCTCTGTCTCCCTCTCTGTCTCCCTCTCCCTCTCTGTCTTCCTCTCTGTCTCCCTCTCCCTCTTTGTCTTCCTCTCCCTCTCTCTCTCCCTCTCTGTCTCCTCTCCCTCTCTGTCTTCCTCTTCCTCTCTCTCTCTCTCTCTGTCTCCTCTCCCTCTCTGTCTCCCTCTCTGTCTCCCTCTCCCTCTTTGTCTTCCTCTCCCTCTCTCTCTCCCTCTCTGTCTCCTCTCCCTCTCTGTCTTCCTCTTCCTCTCTCTCTCTCTTTCTGTCTCCTCTCCCTCTCTGTCTCCCTCTCTGTCTCCCTCTCCCTCTCTGTCTTCCTCTCTGTCTCCCTCTCTGTCTCCCTCTCCCTCTTTGTCTTCCTCTCCCTCTCTCTCTCTCTCTGTCTCCTCTCCCTCTCTGTCTCCCTCTCTGTCTCCCTCTCCCTCTCTGTTTTCCTCTCTGTCTCCCTCTCTGTCTTCCTCTCCCTCTCTCTCTCTCTCTCTCTGTCTCCTCTCCCTCTCTGTCTCCCTCTCTGTCTTCCTCTCTGTCTCCCTCTCCCTCTTTGTCTTCCTCTCTGTCTCCCTCTCCCTCTCTGTCTCCCTCTCCCTCTCTGTCTTCCTCTCTGTCTCCCTCTCCCTCTTTGTCTTCCTCTCTGTCCCCCTCTCCCTCTCTGTCTTCCTCTCTGTCTCCCTCTCCCTCTCTGTCTTTCTCTCTGTCTCCCTCTCCCTCTTTGTCTTCCTCTCTGTCTCCCTCTCCCTCTTTGTCTTCCTCTCCCTCTCTCTCTCCCTCTCTGTCTCCCTCTCTGTCTCCCTCTCCCTCTCTGTCTTCCTCTCTGTCTCCCTCTCCCTCTTTGTCTTCCTCTCTGTCTCCCTCTCCCTCTTTGTCTTCCTCTCCCTCTCTCTCTCCCTCTCTGTCTCCCTCTCTGTCTCCCTCTCCCTCTCTGTCTTCCTCTCTGTCTCCCTCTCCCTCTTTGTCTTCCTCTCCCTCTCTCTCTCCCTCTCTGTCTCCCTCTCTGTCTCCCTCTCCCTCTCTGTCTTCCTCTCTGTCTCCCTCTCCCTCTTTGTCTTCCTCTCCCTCTCTCTCTCCCTCTCTGTCTCCTCTCCCTCTCTGTCTTCCTCTCCCTCTCTCTCTCTCTCTGTCTCCTCTCCCTCTGCTTCTCCCACTCTGTCTCCCTCTCCCTCTCTGTCTTCCTCTCTGTCTCCCTCTCTGTCTCCCTCTCCCTCTTTGTCTTCCTCTCTGTCTCCCTTTCCCTCTCTGTCTCCCTCTCCCTCTCTGTCTTCCTCTCTGTCTCCCTCTCCCTCTCTGTTTTCCTCTCTGTCTCCCTCTCTGTCTCCCTCTCCCTCTCTGTCTTCCTCTCCCTCTCTCTCTCTCTCTCTCTGTCTCCTCTCCCTCTCTGTCTCCCTCTCTGTCTTCCTCTCTGTCTCCCTCTCCCTCTTTGTCTTCCTCTCTGTCTCTCTCTCCCTCTCTGTCTCCCTCTCCCTCTCTGTCTTCCTCTCTGTCTCCCTCTCCCTCTTTGTCTTCCTCTCCCTCTCTCTCTCCCTCTCTGTCTCCCTCTCTGTCTCCCTCTCCCTCTCTGTCTTCCTCTCTGTCTCCCTCTCCCTCTTTGTCTTCCTCTCCCTCTCTCTCTCCCTCTCTGTCTCCTCTCCCTCTCTCTCTCTTCCTCTCTCTCTCTCTCTCTGTCTCCTCTCCCTCTCTGTCTTCCTCTCTGTCTCCCTCTCCCTCTTTGTCTTCCTCTCCCTCTCTCTCTCCCTCTCTGTCTCCTCTCCCTCTCTGTCTTCCTCTTCCTCTCTCTCTCTCTCTCTCTGTCTCCTCTCCCTCTCTGTCTCCTCTCCCTCTCTGTCTCCCTCTCTGTCTTCCTCTCTGTCTCCCTCTCTGTCTCCCTCTCCCTCTTTGTCTTCCTCTCCCTCTCTCTCTCTCTCTGTCTCCTCTCCCTCTCTGTCTCCCTCTCTGTCTCCCTCTCCCTCTCTGTTTTCCTCTCTGTCTCCCTCTCTGTCTTCCTCTCCCTCTCTCTCTCTCTCTCTCTCTCTCTGTCTCCTCTCCCTCTCTGTTTTCCTCTCTGTCTCCCTCTCTGTCTTCCTCTCCCTCTCTCTCTCTCTCTCTGTCTCCTCTCCCTCTCTGTCTCCCTCTCTGTCTTCCTCTCTGTCTCCCTCTCCCTCTTTGTCTTCCTCTCTGTCCCCCTCTCCCTCTCTGTCTTCCTCTCTGTCTCCCTCTCCCTCTCTGTCTTCCTCTCTGTCTCCCTCTCCCTCTTTGTCTTCCTCTCTGTCTCCCTCTCCCTCTTTGTCTTCCTCTCCCTCTCTCTCTCCCTCTCTGTCTCCCTCTCTGTCTCCCTCTCCCTCTCTGTCTTCCTCTCTGTCTCCCTCTCCCTCTCTGTCTTCCTCTCTGTCTCCCTCTCCCTCTCTGTCTCCCTCTCCTTCTCTGTCTTCCTCTCTGTCTCCCTCTCCCTCTCTGTCTCCCCCTCCCTCTCTGTCTTCCTCTCTGTCTTCCTCTCCCTCTCTCTCTCCCTCTCTGTCTCCCTCTCTCTTTTTGTCTTCCTCTCCCTCTCTCTCTCCCTCTCTGTCTCCTCTCCCTCTGCTTCTCCCTATCTGCCTCCCTCTCTGCCTCAATCTTCAACTAGTCGTGAAAAATCATTCGAATTTATAAACCTATACTACATTTAACCTTTCGCATCTTCCTAGCTACTACTTACGAGTCTCATATTTACTAACTGTTATAAAACTGTAAACTCGCCAACAAGCCTGCCTATAGCATGGCACACGAATCAATGTTAAACTCATCCAGCGGCTCCCTCCCCCCGCGCCCGACCTCTCTGCAGAGAACTCGTCCGTTACGATGCAGTCGCTCAGCGAAATTCCTGAACAGTTCGTCGCCTACCTCGAGGGAGACGACGAATGGAACTATGACATCCTGGAACTGGAGCGGGTCACCAACCGCCGGACGCTGGTCTATTTGGGCATGAAAATTCTGCAACGCTTCAATGTGTGCCAATTTCTGCAGTGCAGCGAGGACACCATGCTCAACTGGCTGCAGGTTGGTGTGGCATTAGTCATTCCTCCTGTCACTCCTCCTGTCACCCTTTCTGTCACTCTTCCAGTCACTCTTCTGACTATTTCAGTTACGGTAGTAGACACTCTTCTCGTCACTTTTCCTGTCACCCTTTCTATCACTCTTTCAGCCATGCATCCTGCCACACTTCCTATCACTCATCCTGTCACTCTTTCAGTCACACTTCCTGTCACTCTTTTAGTCACACTTCCTGTCACTCTTTTAGTCACACTTCCTGTCACTCTTTCTGTCACCCTTTATGTCACTCTTCCAGTCACTCTTTCTGACTCTTTCAGTTACTGTATTAGACACTCTTCCTATCACTCACCCTCTCACTCTTCCTATCACTCACCCTGCCACTCTTCCTATCACTCACCCTCGCCACTCTTCTTATCACTCACCCTCTCACTCTTCCTATCACTCACCCTCTCACTCTTCCTATCACTCACCCTCTCACTCTTCATATCACTCACACTCTCACTCTTCCTATCACTCACCCTGCCACTCTTCCTATCACTCACCCTCGCCACTCTTCTTATCACTCACCCTCTCACTCTTCCTATCACTCACCCTCTCACTCTTCCTATCACTCACCCTCTCACTCTTCCTATCACTCACCCTCTCACTCTTCTTATCACTCACCCTCTCACTTTTCCTATCACTCACCCTCTCACTCTTCCTATCACTCACCCTCTCACTCTTCCTATCACTCACCCTCTCACTCTTCTTATCACTCACCCTCTCACTCTTCCTATCACTCACCCTGCCACTCTTCCTATCACTCACCCTCTCACTCTTCCTATCACTCACCCTCTCACTCTTCCTATCACTCACCCTCTCACTCTTCTTATCACTCACCCTCTCACTCTTCCTATCACTCACCCTGCCACTCTTCCTATCACTCACCCTCTCACTCTTCCTATCACTCACCCTCTCACTCTTCCTATCACTCACCCTGCCACTCTTCCTATCACTCACCCTCGCCACTCTTCTTATCACTCACCCTCTCACTCTTCCTATCACTCACCCTCTCACTCTTCCTATCACTCACCCTCTCACTCTTCCTATCACTCACCCTCTCACTCTTCCTATCACTCACACTCTCACTCTTCCTATCACTCACCCTCTCACTCTTCTTATCACTCACCCTCTCACTCTTCCTATCACTCACCCTCTCACTCTTCTTATCACTCAACCTCTCACTTTTCCAATCACTCACCCTCTCACTCTTCCTATCACTCACCCTCTCACTCTTCCTATCACTCACCCTCTCACTCTTCTTATCACTCACCCTCTCACTTTTCCTATCACTCACCCTCTCACTCTTCCTATCACTCACCCTCTCACTCTTCCTATCACTCACCCTCTCACTCTTCTTATCACTCACCCTCTCACTTTTCCTATCACTCACCCTGCCACTCTTCCTATCACTCACCCTGCCACTCTTCCTATCACTCAACCTCTCACTCTTCCTATCACTCACCCTCTCACTCTTCCTATCACTCACCCTCTCACTCTTCCTATCACTCACCCTCTCACTCTTCCTATCACTCACCCTGCCACTCTTCCTATCACTCACCCTCTCACTCTTCCTATCACTCACACTCTCACTCTTCCTATCACTCACCCTCTCACTCTTCCTATCACTCAACCTCTCACTCTTCCTATCACTCACCCTCTCACTTTTCCTATCACTCACCCTCTCACTTTTCCTATCACTCACCCTGCCACTCTTCCTATCACTCACCCTCGCCACTCTTCCTATCACTCACCCTGCCACTCTTCCTATCACTCACCCTCGCCACTCTTCTTATCACTCACCCTCTCACTCTTCCTATCACTCACCCTCTCACTCTTCCTATCACTCACACTCTCACTCTTCCTATCACTCACCCTCTCACTCTTCCTATCACTCACCCTCTCACTCTTCCTATCACTCACCCTCTCACTCTTCCTATCACTCACCCTCTCACTCTTCCTATCACTCACCCTCTCACTCTTCTTATCACTCACCCTCTCACTTTTCCTATCACTCACCCTCTCACTCTTCCTATCACTCACCCTCTCACTCTTCCTATCACTCACCCTCTCACTCTTCCTATCACTCACCCTGCCACTCTTCCTATCACTCACCCTCTCACTCTTCCTATCACTCACCCTCTCACTCTTCCTATCACTCACCCTCTCACTCTTCCTATCACTCACCCTCTCACTCTTCTAGTCAGACTTCCTGTTACTCTTTCTATCACCCTTTCTGTCACTCTTTTAGTCACTCTTCCTGGCAGTCTTCCTGTGTCGCTCTTCCTTTCAATCTTTTAGTCACTCTTCCTGCTATTATACTTTTACTCCTGGTAGTCTAATCACTCCTCCTGTCACTCTCCTCGCTCTTCTTGTCACTTTTAGTCCTATTGGTCTTGTCCCTCTCTATGTCACTCTTTTTGTCACTCATTTCAAGTTTTCATGTCACCCATTCCGCCATCCATCCCAGCACTCCTGCCGATAACAATTTGTACCCACACTCGGCCGCAGGTGATGCAGGACCACTATCACTCGGACAACTGCTATCACAACGCCACCCACGGCGCTGATGTCATGCAAAGCTCGGCCTACTTTCTTCAGCGCGACCGAATAAAGTCGGTGTTCGACGAGATGGACGAAGTGGCCTCCCTGCTGGGCGCCCTGGTGCACGACTTGGACCATCCTGGCAGAACCAACCCGTTCCTGATCAACAGCCAGCACCGGCTGGCGCTGCTCTATAATGACATGTGAGATTGCCAGAGTAGAGTGACCGTGACTAGAGCAGAGTGACTAAAGTAGAGTGACTAGAGCAGAGTAACTAAAGTAGAGTGACTAGAGCAGAGTGACTGGAACAGAGTGACTGGAACAGAGTGACTGGAACAGAGCGACTGGAGCCGAGTGACTGGAACAGTGACTGGAACAGAGTGACTGGAGCAGATTTACTAGAGCAGAGTGACTAGAGCAGAGTAACTAAAGTAGAGTGACTAGAGAAGAGTGACTGGAACAGAGTGACTGGAACAGAGTGACTGGAACAGAGTGACTGGAACAGAGTGACTGGAACAGAGTGACTGTGGCAGAGTGACTGGGGCAGAGTGACTTGGGCAGAGTGACTGGGGCAGAGTGACTGGGGCAGAGTGACTGGGGCAGAGTGACTAGAGCAGAGTAACTAAAGTAGGGTGACTAGAGAAGAGTGACTGGAACAGAGTGACTGGAACAGAGTGACTGGAACAGAGTGACTGGAACAGAGTGACTGGAACAGAGTGACTGGGGCAGAGTGACTGGGGCAGAGTGACTGGGGCAGAGTGACTGGGGCAGAGTGACTGGGGCAGAGTGACTGGGGCAGAGTGACTGGGGCAGAGTAACTGGGGTAGAGTGACTGGAGCAGAGTGACTAAAGAGTGACTAGAACAGAGGACTGGAACAGAGTAGCTAGAGCAGACTGAATAATGGAAAGTGACTTGCGTAGAGAGACTAGAGCAGAGGGACTAAAGTAAAGTGACTAGGGCAGAGTGATTGAAGTAGAGTGACTTGAGCAGAGTGACTGGAGCAGAATGAATAGAACAGAGTGAACAGATAAGACTGAATATAGAAAATAAAAGTGATTAGGTCAGAGTGACTAACGTAGTGACTAGATAAGAGTGAATAGATAAGAGTGACTAATCTGACTGGGTCAGAGGCGACAGGCAGCTAAAAAAAGAGCTAACAAGTGTGACAAGAGTGACAGCTAACAAGTGTGACAAGAGTGACAGCTAACAAGTGTGACAAGAGTGACAGCTAACAAGTGTGACAAGAGTGACAGCTAACAAGTGTGACAAGAGTGACAGCTAACAAGTGTGACAAGAGTGACAGCTAACAAGTGTGACAAGAGTGACAGCTAACAAGTGTGACAAGAGTGACAGCTAACAAGTGTGACAAGAGTGACAGCTAACAAGTGTGACAAGAGTGACAGCTAACAAGTGTGACAAGAGTGACAGCTAACAAGTGTGACAAGAGTGACAGCTAACAAGTGTGACAAGAGTGACAGCTCAGGCAACGATAACCACCTACACCTCTCTTCACTTCCCCAGGTCGGTACTGGAGAGCCATCACGTGTCTCTGTGCTTTCAGCTCACCACCAGAGACGACCGCATCAACATATTCAAGAACATGAGCCGCGAGGACTTCAAGACCCTCAGGCACAGCATGGTGGACATTGTGCTGGCTACAGAGATGGCCCGCCACTTTGAGCACGTCGGCAAATTCACCAACCAGATTGTCGCCCCTCTGATCGCCAAAGAAGGCGAGGAGGGCGCGGAGCAGATCACCGCCGAAGAGTCCTTTGAGATGCTCACTAAGCCAGAGAACCGGACCCTGATAAAACGCGTCCTGATCAAATGCTCGGACATCAGCAACCAGTGCAGGCCACTCAAGCTCTGCCGGGAATGGTCCAAGCGCATCTCGGAGGAATATTTCCAACAGGTGATTTTGTGGGTTCAGTTACTAGCGCAGATACTAGCTAGATGGGCCACTCAGCACATTTGCGTGTAAGCTACTTTTAGTTCAGTAGTAAGTTAAATAGAAGCATTTTAATGTTTTTTAAAACCAAGGCTCATTTATGGCTCTTACACACCCAGCTTAAACCCTCTTCCAACCGCGCCTTTCTACACTATCCGCCCCAATTTTTATTGCCTTTCTCGGAATTCCAGCCTAAAGCTGTCATGTACATTTCAGTGGACTGGCCAATGTACATTGTTGCTGAACCAATTAGCAAGTTGTTTACGCCTGCAAGCTTGGGCTTCTAAACTTATCAAAGCAATTTCAGCTTCCTTTGTTTCTATAAAATAGCTTATGTATTCTTCTTTGCTACTGAACTGAAAGTAGAAAGCTGTTTTACTAAGTCTACAAGCTACATGCCTGAGTGGCCCATCCAGTAATTTTAGTATCTGTGGTTGCTAGTAGGTTAGTTTTAGCTGTCATTGCTTCGACTTCATTCCACTGACCCTTCAGCACGCACGCACAGGGTGTACAGCCGCCCTCGACTTTCTCATCGTCAGGCATGTACACTCTCTGTGGCTTGGGGGTTGGCGTAGTGCACGAGAACCAAATTAATGTTGCCGATTGTGACTAAATAAAAGTACACGATTAATTCTACAATGTTCGCATTAAACTATCAGCGTTGCCCAATCAGCACCCAATCTTTTCCGCTGAGCGCAGACGGACGAGGAGAAGCAGCGCGGCCTGCCCATAGTGATGCCGGTGTTTGACCGGGCCACCTGCAACTTGCCGCAGTCGCAGACCAGCTTCATCGACTTCTTCCTGCGAGAGATGTTCTCCGCTTGGCACGGTGAGCAGCTGGGGCTTCTCATTGCAATCCATTCTATTCCTGCATCCATGATGTAGGCTAGATTAGCAATCCATTCTGTTCCTGTATCCATGATGTAGGCTAGATTAGCAATCCATTCTATTCCTGCATCCATGATGTAGGCTAGATTAGCAATCCATTCTATTCCTGCATCCATGATGTAGGCTAGATTAGCAATCCATTCTATTCCTGCATCCATGATGTAGGCTAGATTAGCAATCCATTCTGTTCCTGCATCCATGATGTAAGCTAGATTAGCAATCCATTCTATTCCTGCATCCATGATGCAGGCTAGATTAGCAATCCATTCTATTCCTGCATCCATGATGTAGGCTAGATTAGCAATCCATTCTATTCCTGCATCCATGATGTAAGCTAGATTAGCAATCCATTCTATTCCTGCATCCATGATGTAGGCTAGATTAGCAATCCATTCTATTCCTGCATCCATGATGTAAGCTAGATTAGCAATCCATTCTATTCCTGCATCCATGATGTAAGCTAGATTAGCAATCCATTCTATTCCTGCATCCATGATGTAGGCTAGATTAGCAATCCATTCTATTCCTGCATCCATGATGTAGGCTAGATTAGCAATCCATTCTATTCCTGCATCCATGATGTAGGCTAGATTAGCAATCCATTCTATTCCTGCATCCATGATGTAGGCTAGATTAGCAATCCATTCTATTCCTGCATCCATGATGTAGGCTAGATTAGCAATCCATTCTATTCCTGCATCCATGATGTAGGCTAGATTAGCAATCCATTCTATTCCTGCATCCATGATGTAGGCTAGATTAGCAATCCATTCTATTCCTGCATCCATGATGTAGGCTAGATTAGCAATCCATTCTATTCCTGCATCCATGATGTAGGCTAGATTAGCAATCCATTCTATTCCTGCATCCATGATGTAGGCTAGATTAGCAATCCATTCTATTCCTTCATCCATGATGTAGGCTAGATTAGCAATCCATTCTATTCCTGCATCCATGATGTAGGCTAGATTAGCAATCCAATCTATTCCTGCATCCATGATGTAGGCTAGATTAGCAATCCAATCTATTCCTGCATCCATGATGTAGGCTAGATTAGCAATCCATTCTATTCCTGCATCCATGATGTAGGCTAGATTAGCAATCCATTCTATTCCTGCATCCATGATGTAGGCTAGATTAGCAATCCATTCTATTCCTGCATCCATGATGTAGGCTAGATTAGCAATCCATTCTATTCCTGCATCCATGATGTAGGCTAGATTAGCAATCCATTCTATTCCTGCATCCATGATGTAGGCTAGATTAGCAATCCATTCTATTCCTGCATCCATGATGTAGGCTAGATTAGCAATCCATTCTATTCCTGCATCCATGATGTAGGCTAGATTAGCAATCCATTCTATTCCTGCATCCATGATGTAGGCTAGATTAGCAATCCATTCTATTCCTGCATCCATGATGTAGGCTAGATTAGCAATCCATTCTATTCCTGCATCCATGATGTAGGCTAGATTAGCAATCCATTCTATTCCTGCATCCATGATGTAGGCTAGATTAGCAATCCATTCTATTCCTGCATCCATGATGTAGGCTAGATTAGCAATCCATTCTATTCCTGCATCCATGATGTAGGCTAGATTAGCAATCCATTCTATTCCTTCATCCATGATGTAGGCTAGATTAGCAATCCATTCTATTCCTGCATCCATGATGTAGGCTAGATTAGCAATCCATTCTATTCCTGCATCCATGATGTAGGCTAGATTAGCAATCCATTCTATTCCTGCATCCATGATGTAGGCTAGATTAGCAATCCATTCTATTCCTGCATCCATGATGTAGGCTAGATTAGCAATCCAATCTATTCCTGCATCCATGATGTAGGCTAGATTAGCAATCCAATCTATTCCTGCATCCATGATGTAGGCTAGATTAGCAATCCATTCTATTCCTGCATCCATGATGTAGGCTAGATTAGCAATCCATTCTATTCCTGCATCCATGATGTAGGCTAGATTAGCAATCCATTCTATTCCTGCATCCATGATGTAGGCTAGATTAGCAATCCATTCTATTCCTGCATCCATGATTTAGGCTAGATTAGCAATCCATTCTATTCCTTCATCCATGATGTAGGCTAGATTAGCAATCCATTCTATTCCTTCATCCATGATGCTGACACCCTCGCACCGCAGCATTCTGTGACGTGCCCCAGCTGCTGGAGAACATGAACAACAATTACGCGTACTGGAAGCAGCTGGCCGACCAGGCCAAAAATGCTGCGCCTGAGGCGGCTTCGGTGTAGCCTTTGTGAGCGTTAATTTCAGCAGCCTCTGCTCATCATCAAGTCGCTATTCTATCAAAAAATCGTCCTTACTCTCAATTTAGTTTTTGTCAGGTCGCCAAAGTGTTATGAATATCAGATTTGATTTTAGAATAACTTGATGATTATATTCTTGCAATCATCTGTACTTAGTATTCTTATAAACAGTTGTGCCCCAGTCTAAACCAATCATCAAAGATAATGAACTATTTTGAAAGTTCGCAAGTTCACGCGATTAAACCCAATCATTGCAGTTTTTGCATATTTAATGCAGCTCAGAAATAACTACTAAAACACTTTGATATGTAAATATTGTCGCTTACGTTTTACTTAGTTTATTTAGTTTGTATTTCGTTTGCTGTCCGCACTACTACCAGTAACTGCAGCGTATGTGTCGCTTTTAATTTTCACTTTGACACCCCATTCCAGTTTTTGTATTATATCTATCTATGTATCTATGTATCTATCTATGTATCTATGTATCTATGTATCTATGTATCTATGTATCTATCTATGTATCTATGTATCTATGTATCTATGTATCTATGTATCTATGTATCTATGTATCTATCTATCTATCTATCTATGTATGTATGTATCTATCTATCTATCTATCTATCTATCTATCTATCTATCTATCTATCTATCTATCTATCTATCTATCTATCTATCTATCTATCTATCTATCTATCTATCTATCTATCTATCTATCTATCTATCTATCTATCTATCTATCTATCATCTATCTATCATCTATCTATCTATCGATCGATCTATCTATCATCTATCTAATCTATCTATCTATCTATCTATCTATCTATCTATCTATCTATCTATCTATCTATCTATCTATCTATCTATCTATCTATCTATCTATCTATCTATCTATCTATCTATCTATCTATCTATCTATCTATCTATCTATCTATCTATCTATCTATCTATCTATCTATCTATCTATCTATCTATCTATCTATCTATCTATCTATCTATCTATCTATCTATCTATCTTTCTATCTATCTATCTATCATCTATCTATCATCTATCTATCTATCGATCGATCTATCTATCATCTATCTAATCTATCTAGACTTATCACAATCAGGCATTCACAGGCAGAGTAAATAATTCACACCCACCCGCCCACCCCCAGACACTATAGGTCCTGTATAAAAATCGTTCTCTCACGTTTTATACTTCATAGTCATGCAGATTACGCCGTTCTACTTGAATTTTTGTCCTAACTGAACTTGAATAGAACTGTGTTTGGCAATAGCTATGGGGTAAATGCTACGCTCGTAATTGATTTATTAAATTTTCATAGGCCAGCCCCAGATTATTTCTGTAAATCTAACTTGCTGCAAGTATTTAACAACCAATTCAGTAGACTGGCATTGCTCACAGGGTGCATTAAAGCAATTTTTTTCTGTTTGATGCTTTTCGAGTAGGAGATAAATACATTTGCTTGCATGGCAACAATGGGTTCAGCGCCAAGAAGTTTTAAAAAAACGACTTACTATATTGATTTCTATTTGTAAGCACAACTTTAATGATGCCGAAAGAACTATAGGAACATTATAAAGATGGTAATTTAGCTACAGTTTAAGCAAGCAGCAGCTATAGGGGAGTGATACAACTAGAGGCTAGCTGTCCACACAGCTGTCTACAGGAGAGGGGGAGAGGGTGGGGGAGAAGGAGAGAAGAGGCGGAGAAGAGGAGAGAGCAGGAGGGGAGTAGAGAGATAAAGGGAGAGGGGGCAGAGGTAAGGGGAGCAGTGGAAGAGGGGAAAGGCAGGAAGAGAGGGGAAAAGGGGAGGAAGTGAGGGGGAAGGGGAGGAAGTGAGGGGAAAGGGGAGGAAGTGAGGGGGAAGGAGGAGGAAGTGAGGGGGAAGGGGAAGAAGAGAAGGGAAAGGGGGAAGAAGAGGGGGGAAAGGCCGGAGGAAGAGAGGGGGGAAGGGGAGGAAGAGGGGAAAGGGGGAAAGAAGGGAGGAGGGGGCAAGACAATAGAGGGGAGGGTGAGTGACAGGACACGGATATTGAGGAGGAATGGCCAGTGTCTACACGGCCGGAAAATGTAAGTCACAGTATAGAGTTCTTAACTATCAGATAATACCAGCTGGCAAGCTATTCTTTTCTGTGCAATGCTCATTCTCTCTCCCGTCCCCTCTGCATGCCAGTGCACCTGCTCCAAACCATTTGATCCGATCGCGTCCCCTCAGTCCCCACGTGTTTTCAACTCCGTCATATCAAAACTTAATACAAGTAGACAGGCTTCCAGTAACTAAAGCTAGTTTAGTTTAGTTCCTGTTGCTGAGAAGAATGGGAGTCAATTGTACAGTAGTTATAACTGGCACAGCACACAGGCTTGCAGTTGAATAATACCGATATCGATTCTAGATTTCTTGAACAAAAACTCCTCCGAAGCTCTTGGCCAATCCCAGGGCTCAGCTGAAAACTGCTAGCTTAAATAATATACCGTCAGTAGAAGTCTGTTTGAAAACACAGATCACTGAACAGTTGCCGCCTAACTTTAAGGATATAATAACGAGAAACTCTTCTATAGTCGGTGAGTTAAAACTCGATTTGCTTAACTACATTTATAGGTCGCAGAAAATCTTCCCAACCCCCTCATACAACTCCGCTTGAGAACAGTGAGTCATCTAGCAGAATGGCCGATCTGTGCCCAGGCATTCTATGGTCCATCCTATGGTTCCTAGCCCTGATATTCCTAGGCTGGCCAATCGCGTTCCTGCTGGCCTGGATCTACATCTTCCTGCTGCCATTTGGAGCTTGCATCGATCCAATTAAAGACATTTGCGAGGCCATACTTAAAGTGATTAAACTGCCGTTCACCTTCGCCGAGAATATGATCAATATGAAGCCGCTATTCTGATTGATTTTTTCTGCCAATCATTTTAACATATTCTGTACCCAAGTCTTTACTCTAAGCTAAGCGAATATTAGAACTAAGCAATACATGTATTTTTATCCAATACTATCTTAGTCATATACGCCGGACTTAGTACTTACCAAATTCATATAGTCAGTAGCATACTTCGCCCCCATTTCAATAAACATAGACGACATTAAAATACTGTATGCTATTAATGAACTTTAATGAGCTCAATAGTGAAAATGAAGTCTATCGCTTTTAATTAATAAATCTCACTGTAAATTTTGAGCAAAATAAACTATTGCAAAACAACGCTTAAGAAATTACTATAATTACTTTGATTTTAATTGACTTTTGTAATTGTATGAATCAGTGACGGTGATGAAGCTAAGGATCAGTGATGGTGCTGAAGCTGAAGATCAGTGACGGTGATAAAGCTGAAGATCAGTGACGGTGCTGAAGCTGAGGATCAGTGATGGTGCTGAAGCTGAGGATCAGTGACGGTGATGAAGCTGAGGATCAGTGACGGTGCTGAAGCTGAGGATCAGTGACGGTGATGAAGCTGAGGATCAGTGATGGTGCTGAAGCTGAGGATCAGTGACGGTGCTGAAGCTGAGGATCAGTGATGGTAATGAAGCTGAGGATCAGTGACGGTGATGAAGCTGAGGATCAGTGATGGTGATGAAGCTGAGGATCAGTGACGGTGCTGAAGCTGAGGATCAGTGACGGTGCTGAAGCTGAGGATCAGTGATGGTGATGAAGCTGAGGATTAGTGACGGTGATGAAGCTGAGGATCAGTGACGGTGATGAAGCTGAGGATCAGTGATGGTGATGAAGCTGAGGATCAGTGACGGTGATGAAGCTGAGGATCAGTGATGGTGATGAAGCTGAGGATTAGTGACGGTGATGAAGCTGAGGATCAGTGACGGTGATGAAGCTGAGGATCAGTGATGGTGATGAAGCTGAGGATTAGTGACGGTGATGAAGCTGAGGATTAGTGACGGTGATGAAGCTGAGGATCAGTGATGGTGATGAAGCTGAGGATCAGTGACGGTGATGAAGCTGAGGATCAGTGACGGGGATGAAGCTGAGATGATGAAGCTGGCAGTGACTAATAAAAGTATCTGGATCTCGGTAGTAAAAAATAGAAATATTGAAGCAAAATTCTCTCATATACCTTGCAAGTGTTGTCATTACAACATGAAAAGCAAATTGAAAAAAATATGAGCGTACTTATAGAACAGTTTATATTTATTAAAATATACACATACTTGTTTTACAAGAGCTCTGTGTGTGTAACACTACGCGCGCTTGCAAAGGAAATTGCTAAATTTCTGGGCGCATTAAAGCTAATACAATATTGGATATCATGGGGATCTGAGTGGGTATTCAAATAGCTGATGGGGATCTGAAGGGGTATTCAATGAGCTAATGGGGATCTGAAGGGGTATTCAAATAGCTAATGGGAATCTGAAGGGGTATTCAATGAGCTGATGGGGATCTGAGGGGGTATTCAAATAGCTAATGGAGATCTGAGTGGGTATTCAAATAGCTGATGGGGATCTGAAGGGGGTATTCAGTGAGCTAATGGGGATCTGAAGGGGTATTCAATGAGCTGATGGGGATCTGAAGGGGTATTCAATGAGCTAATGGGGATCTGAGTGGGTATTCAAATAGCTGATGTGGATCTGAAGGGGGTATTCAGTGAGCTGATGGGGATCTGAAGGGGTATTCAATGAGCTAATGGGGATCTGAGTGGGTATTCAAATAGCTGATGGGGATCTGAAGGGGGTATTCAATGTGCTGATGGGGATTTGATAGGGGAAGTCAACGAACTACCTAATCATTGGCAGCTGAAATAGATAATAAAACAGATGAAGCAGACAAACGAATACTCGTACAATAAATTAGTGAAGGCATTATTATTATAGCACAAAAATAACCCTAACGCAAAAGCAACAGAAACAAATAAAAAAACTAAAAGACAAAATCGCGAAAAGCAATATACAAAGCAATTGTGCTGCTTTTTAGCAACAGAAAAGAAAATAAAGGATAGCTAGGCCAGCAAAACTAATAGTAGCTACTACTAGTACTATATGGAGGAGAAATGGTAAGGAAAAATATACTAAAACACAACAGATTAACGCTGGGACTGTGTGACACATTTGCTTAGTTGAAGGCAGAAGTCAGCAAGTTTTTATTAGTTAAAAAAGTTATCGATATTTACTCCTAGGATTTAGAAGCAGAGAAGGTATAGCTTGTTCCATACGTCAGTAATTAATAGAAATTGATTTTTTTAAACACCTGATAGATCATTTCGCGAAACAACAGTCGCTTTGTCCATGAGCTCTTTAGTATGATGCAATGTACTGCTGCTCACTTCACGAGAAAAATGGGGAATCACGTTGTCTTAATGGGATCTGGGGATCTGAGAGACAGACAAGGGGATTCCAAATTCCCCAGTAGTGGGATCTGAGGTTCTGAGAGACAGCCAAGGGGATTCCAAATTCCCCAGTAGTGGGATCTGGGGATCTGATAGACAGCCAATGGGATTCCAAATTCCCCAGTAGTGGGATCTGGGGATCTGAGAGACAGACAAGGGGATTCCAAATTACCCAGTAGTGGGATCTGGGAGTCTAAGAGACAGACAAGGGGATTCCAAATTCCCCAGTAGTGGGATCTGGGAGTCTGAGAGACAGACAAGGGAATTCCAAATTACCCAGTAGTGGGATCTGGGAGTCTGAGAGACAGACAAGGGGATTCCAAATTCCCCAGTAGTGGGATCTGGGAGTCTGAGAGACAGACAAGGGGATTCCAAATTCCCCAGTAGTGGGATCTGGGAGTCTGAGAGACAGACAAGGGGATTCCAAATTCCGCGAACCACGTGCCAGAGGCCCGATGCAATGTATAACAGAGGATAATGCATAACAGAGGATATGCACAAATAACCTATATTTCTACTCAAGAGCAGGCAAAAGTGCATATCAGACAGACGATGGCTTCCTATGGCGCATCAGACTGCGTCCTCGGCTTCGCGCAGCGGTCGCAGCTCCTCTGCGGAGGCGGCAGCAGATGCTTCGTTGATAACAGCGGCCTGCGGCAGCTGCAGGTCTACGGCGGGCGCCTGCTGATCGGCGAGCTGCTCCTCCTGCTGCCGACGTCTGGCTTCTTCGGCGGCCACGCTGACAGGCAGACGGCGCAGGGCTTTGCATCGTTCGGCTACGCAGGCGGCTGTCAATCGGGCCTCTGGCACGTGGTCCCAGCAGCAGCAGATGGTCTCGCGCAGGTAGGACAAGCCCTGATTATTCGATTAATTAGTTCAAGGTCGAACAGATAATCTGTAGCTTTGCACCACAGTTTTACTTTGAATGTGCTGTAATGGCTTTAGTGCTATACGTACTCATAAAGTTACACGTAACAAGTTTTTAAGGCAGCTAAAAAGCTTAATGGAGAGTTGCTGAGATGCCAATTGGCTCAATGGGGAGTTGCTAAGATGCCATGGCTTGAGGGGGGGGGGAAGTTATAAGATGCCATGGCTTGCGAGGGCAGTTATAAGATGCCATGGCTTGAAGGGCAGTTATAAGATGCCATGGCTTGAAGGGCAGTTATAAGATGCCATGGCTTGAGGTGGAGGGCAGTTATAAAATGCCATGGCTTTAGGAAGCCAACAATAGTAAATATACAAGGTGTAATGGTGGGTTAAACTAGGCAATACTCGCAAGACACCATTTTTGCTAAAAAGGGGGGCATTTGACCTTCTTGACTCTCTCTGCCAGAGGTCTGCTAAGATACTGTCTGTTTTAATGGCAAGCTAAAAAGCGCAGTTCCTATTGCCTTGGCCAAAATACTCACTTGATGCGACTGGCACTCGGCCGGGAACTCCGGCCGCCTGCGTTCAATAACAACAGCTGCCTGCATCTGCGACAGGCTGGGGTTGCTGGAGCCCGTCTCCGCCTCGAATGGCAGCCTGTAGGCTGGCACGCCTTCGGCTCCGTACGCGTCCGTACAGCGGGTGAGCATCTCCCACAGCACCAGGCCCAGAGAGTAGACATCAACGCGTAGGAAACTGTCCTTGTAGAAACTCATCGCGCCTTCAAGGACTTCCGGCGACATGTAGCGCCTGGTACCAACCTGCAGTGATTTATTGTTCTGTGATCTGAAACTACCGTTAGATAATTGGCCTGTGATCTGAAACTGCTGTCAGATAATTGTTCTGTGATCTGAAACTACCGTTAGATAATTGGCCTGTGATCTGAAACTGCTGTCAGATAATTGTTCTGTGATCTGAAACTACCGTTAGATAATTGCTATGCAATCTGACGCTACTGTCAGATAATTGGTCTGTGACCTGAAACTACTGTCAGATAATTGGTCTGTGACCTGAAACTACTGTCAGATAATTGGTCTGCGATCTGAAACTACTGTCAGATAATTGGTCTGTGACCTCAAACTACTGTTAGATAACTGCTATGCAATCCGAAACTACTGTCAGATAGTTGGTCTGTGACCTGAAACTACTGTTAGATAACTGCTATGCAATCCGAAACTACTGTCAGATAATTTGTCTGTGATCTAAAACTACTGTCAGATAATTGGTCTGCGATCTGAAACTACTGTCAGATAATTGGTCTGTGACCTCAAACTACTGTTAGATAACTGCTATGCAATCCGAAACTACTGTCAGATAGTTGGTCTGTGACCTGAAACTACTGTTAGATAACTGCTATGCAATCCGAAACTACTGTCAGATAGTTGGTCTGTGACCTGAAACTACTGTTAGATAACTGCTATGCAATCCGAAACTACTGTCAGATAATTGGTCTGTGACCTGAAACTACTGTTAGATAACTGCTATGCAATCCGAAACTACTGTCAGATAGTTGGTCTGCGATCTGAAACTACTGTCAGATAATTAATTGGTCTGCGATCTGAAACTACTGTCAGATAATTGGTCTGCGATCTGAAACTACCGTTAGATAATTGCTATGCAATCTGAAACTACTGTCAGATAGTTGGTCTGCGATCTGAAACTACTGTCAGATAGTTGGTCTGCGATCTGAAACTACTGTCAGATAATTGGTCTGCGATCTGAAACTACTGTCAGATAATTGGTCTGCGATCTGAAACTACTGTCAGATAATTGGTCTGCGATCTGAAACTACTGTCAGATAGTTGGTCTGCGATCTGAAACTATTGTCAGATAGTTGGTCTGCGATCTGAAACTATTGTCAGATAGTTGGTCTGCGATCTGAAACTACTGTCAGATAGTTGGTCTGCGATCTGAAACTATTGTCAGATAATTGTTCTGTGATCTGAAAGTACTGTCAGATAGTTGGTCTGCGATCTGAAAGTACTGACCAATATCTGCACTGACATTCTGAGACACAACTATCAAATAAAAGTACAAACCTGCGGATGAACGTCGCCGATAGACTCGCCCTGAAAAAACTTCTTAGCCAATCCCAGATCGGCAATGCAGCAGCTTAGGTCCGACCTAATTAACACGTTTCGACTTTTGATATCCCGATGAGCAATAGCGGGTTTCTCGCTGCTGCTCTCGTGCAGGAATGCCAGGCCGCGGCTGAGGGACTCGGCTAG
This sequence comes from Macrostomum lignano, assembly GCA_002269645.1. NCBI lineage: Eukaryota > Metazoa > Platyhelminthes > Macrostomidae > Macrostomum > Macrostomum lignano. Next base: position 1,183,142 of record NIVC01000037.1, on the reverse strand, counting down.
ATCGAGCAGCTGGATCCAGGAGACCGTGTGGCCGGCCAGGTAGTCGTGAGCACTGCCCAGCGGGTGGTACTCGGTGACTAACCATAGGCGCAGGTCGGGACCTTGGCCGCACTGATCGGCCCCGATAAAGCAGAGTATGTTGGGGTGACTCATCTCCGGCAGGCTGTACAGCTCCTGCTCAACTAGCCAGCTGCCCCGCTCCTGCGGCGGGAACACCTTTACGGCTACTCGCTGATCCGTCTCGGCGTCTTCGCCAATGTACACGCAGCCGAATTTGCCGGTTGCCAGGCGCTCCTTTAGCCGGATATGGCTGGACAGGTGGCCCACCTTAGAACAGGTAATTAATGGGTCGTAAAGTAGATCTTTATTAATAAAGCGGCTAAAACTGAGATGCAAATCCTTTAAGCTGCAGCTGGCACAAATGCTAACTACAGCTGGAATAGGGTGGCACAAATACCACTACAGCTGGAATAGGGTGGCACAAATGCTAACTACAGCTGGAATAGGGTGGCACAAATACTACTACAGCTGGAATAGGGTGGCACAAATGCTAACTACAGCTGGAATAGGGTGGCACAAATACTACTACAGCTGGAATAGGGTGGCACAAATGCTAACTACAGCTGGAATAGGGTGGCACAAATACTACTACAGCTGGAATAGGGTGGCACAAATACCACTACAGCTGGAATAGGGTGGCACAAATGCTAACTACAGCTGGAATAGGGTGGCACAAATACCACTATAGCTGGAATAGGGTGGCACAAATGCTAACTACAGCTGGAATAGGGTGGCACAAATACTACTACAGCTGGAATAGGGTGGCACAAATGCTAACTACAGCTGGAATAGGGTGGCACAAATACCACTACAGCTGGAATAGGGTGGCACAAATACCACTACAGCTGGAATAGGGTGGCACAAATACTACTACAGCTGGAATAGGGTGGCACAAATGCTACTACAGCTGGAATAGGGTGGCACAAATGCTAACTACAGCTAAAATAAAGTGGCACAAATGCTAACTACAGCTGGAATAGGGTGGCACAAATGCTAACTACAGCTAAAATAAAGTGGCACAAATGCTAACTACAGCTGGAATAGGGTGGCACAAATGCTAACTACAGCTGGAATAGGGTGGCACAAATACTACTACAGCTGGAATAGGGTGGCACAAATACCACTACAGCTGGAATAGGGTGGCACAAATACTACTACAGCTGGAATAGGGTGGCACAAATACTACTACAGCTGGAATAGGGTGGCACAAATACCACTACAGCTGGAATAGGGTGGCACAAATACTACTACAGCTGGAATAGGGTGGCACAAATACCACTACAGCTGGAATAGGGTGGCACAAATACCACTACAGCTGGAATAGGGTGGCACAAATACTAACTACAGCTAAAATAAAGTGGCACAAATGCTAACTACAGCTGGAATAGGGTGGCACAAATACCACTACAGCTGGAATAGGGTGGCACAAATACCACTACAGCTGGAATAGGGTGGCACAAATACCACTACAGCTGGAATAGGGTGGCACAAATACTAACTACAGCTAAAATAAAGTGGCACAAATGCTAACTACAGCTAAAATAAAGTGGCACAAATACCACTACAGCTGGAATAGGGTGGCACAAATACTACTACAGCTAGAATAGTGGCATAAACAAAGCTACATCTGAAAAATGAATTTGGCACAAGGTCTCACCGGAAACGGGTGATTATCAACAGGATAGCTGGCCAATCCAACGGACTCTGAGCGACTCTTGCGCCGCTCCCGATGCCTCGTATAGAGGAAGAATCCGAGCACCACAGTGACGCAGATAGCCAGCACGGGAGCCAAACTGAACAGCAGCACTGAAGCGGCCTGATCCGAGCCGCCTTTGGCAAACAATCCGCCCTCGCTGCCGCTGTCATTCGAACTCGATTTAGATGTTGAATTTCGATTGCCTTGGCTACTGCCGCCTTTAGACGGCATAGTGGTAGCTGTAGGCGGCGAGGTGACCAGTCGAAGATTCTCCATAAGGTTGCAACCGTCCGTCCTGCAGCAGCACGAGCCATGGTCTTCAATGCGACTGTGCGGCGTGTACAGACAGTCGGCAATGCCGCATTTGTCATTCAGATTCCAGCAATTGGAGAGGCCGCGATGACGGGCTCCAGTTGATTTGTCAATGCGAAAGTGCAGGACGCAGCTGATTTTGTCTGGACTGCAGCCTTCTAATGTTAAATTGCTGGCTTCGGAATCGGTTTTGTAGCATTTCAATGCTTTGGGATGAGGGTGCAGCCAATTGAGCAGCAGCAGCAGCAGCAACGCCAACAGTGGGGACAAGAAGGCACCCTCCGAGCGAACACCATGGGGTCCCCGGACGCCCCCGGTCCGCGCAACAGGACCGAGGCGACTAATGGCCTTCACAATCAGCGATGCTCCATATGGAGCGAGAGAGCCAATACTGCGTGCATGGAGACCGAACCTCAGCAACAACAACAACAAGGGCAACAGATCTCGACCGACGCCCCCCATGCTGAGAGCCTACCTACTGAACAAGTCCTGCGACTGCGAGGCGGTTGCGACCATCCTGACCGCCGACCCAAGCACGGCCGCCGGAGGAATACCGCGGAGTCGGGCCCAGAGCTCATCCTACAGTTCAACTGTAACGGCGTCAAGAGCCGTCATACTGAGCTGGCTAAATGGCTCCACGTCAATCGTCCGGCTGCGGTCCTACTGCAGGAAACGAAGCTTGCCAGAGACACAGATTACATCCCTCCTACCGGATACTACGTCGCCGCGCGCTGCGACGGTCTTCCTAAAGAGGCCGCCGGCACCCGGGCCACCGAGAACAAGGAAGGGGGGGCACCTCTCCAGCCCACCCAACCCAGTGGCCCCGAAGCTAACCCTAACGAAGGGGCCAGCGCGGACAACTGCCCCACGCCATGGGCAAACTGCGGCCGCAAGATTAAGCGCCCACGTTGCCGCATCCGTTGGCCGGCTGACAAGAATGATAAGGCGGAGTGGTGCCGCGGCTGCCGCTCAGGCAGAACCGCCTGCACCCGCAGAGACGAGCCGTGGCCACAACCACCGCAACCGCAGCCACAGGCCCAGACCCAGAGTGCGCAACACAATCGTGAGCCGACCGACAACCAACAGGAGCAGGCACGGAGGACCGCCGCCTCGAAGCCGCCAATAACTCGGCCCAAGAACAGGACGAACAAAGCGACCCACACCAGAGGAGGCACCCTGATCCTAGTGCGCGCCGACATTGCGTCCGACACTACGCCATCGCCGCCGGACAACGAACGCCAACTGCTAGACTGCGCCACCGCCACCATCCACCTCAAAGGCCAGGAGCCGATCACGCTGGTTTCCCTCTACGCACCACCGACCAGCAACCAACGGGGGGAAACCTGGCAACCCCCGCTTCATCTGGTCCCGAACGCCACTGGCCCCACCGTCGTCGCCGGCGACTTCAACGCCCACGGCAGTTGGGACCGGCACCAAGACGAAGATGAGCGCGGCAAAATAGTGGAAGCCTGGGCGACCTCCCGCAACCTGAGACTTGCAAACGGCGACTACCATACGCGAACTAACCCAGCAACAGGAGGCAAATCTACTCCGGACCTTACCTGGACCAGCAACAACCTCCTGCAAGGCATCGCGGAGGGCTGGACGACCCTCGACGATCTGGGGTCCGACCATCTGCCCATCTCCTTCCCGGTCCAGAGACACCCCAGAGCGCCACGGAAGGGCAAGAACCTGCCACGGGCCACGTGGTGCTTCCGCAAAGCGGACTGGGGGAGCTTTAAGGACGAACTCACTAAGATCGACGGCCAAAGGGCTGACTACCCAACTCACGGCGTCCAACTCGCACATCTTCACGCCATCATCTGTAACGACATTCTAACGGCCGCTGCCCATAACATACCCAAAGGGGCCAGAACTGCTGCGAAACCATTCTGGACTGACGCCTGCGCCCAAGCCACCCGGGAGTGCAAAGAAGCCCGGCACGTCGCCGAGCTGTCCCCGAGCGACGACAACCTGGCTAGGTTCAAAGCGGCCCGTAACAACTCCAGAAAGGTGATCCGCCAGGAGAAACGCCGCGCCTGGAGCGAGAAGGCAGCTGAGCTCACCATCAACAGCGACCTTTTCCGCACTCTGCGCCAGATGCGTGGCGATGGCCCCAAACCAAATAGCGGCGCCTCCCTCCAGAGAAAGAAGACGGGGCAGCAAGAACCATCTCGGCCGGCCCGCACCAACCTGGAGAAGGCCAACCTGTTCTGTCAGCAATACGCCGCTGTCTCTAGAGTTAAAGGAGGCCCCCAAGACGCCCACACCAATCAAGCCGCGAGAGCAGCCCTCAACTCCAGCTGCACGTGCAATGGCTCACGCACCGACATGTGCTCCGCCTTCAGCCTGACCGAATACCGCAGCGCTGTGCGCTCGCTCAAATCCGGGAAGGCACCAGGCCCGGACGGAGTTACCAACGACATGCTTAAAAGACTCCCACCGACCACGGACCTGAGGCTCCTGGACCTCATCAACCGGTCTTGGAAGGAAGGAGACTGCCCGATGCAATGGAAGAAATCGGTCATCATACCTATCCCAAGAAAGGGAAAGACCCTAGTAACCCGGAGTCCTACCGCCCAGTGGCACTCACCAGCAGCATCGCCAAACTGGCCGAACGGATGGTGCTCCAACGCCTGCGCTTTGCCCTCGAGAATTCTGGCCGCCTCAGCAGTACCCAGGCCGGCTTCCGCCGCGGCCGCTCTACTGAGGAACTCATCGCGAGCACCTGCCAGGACATCTTTGACGGTCTGGAGGCGGTCCCACACCTGCGGTCAGTGCTGTGCCTTCTCGACTTTAGTCGTGCTTACGACCGGGTCTGGAGGGCTGGGCTGATCGCCAAGCTGAAAAAGCTCGGCATCCCTAACGACGTGCTCCGCTGGATCCGGAGCTTCCTTGCCGACCGACGTGCCCGCGTACGAGTCGGCAACTGCCTGAGCAATGAAAGAATCTTCAAGGAAGGCCTCCCCCAGGGCAGCGTGCTGGCTCCCCTGCTCTGGGTCGTCTACATCAACGACCTGGACACGGAGATTAAAGAGGCCCATACGGACTGCAAACTGAAGCTCTACGCAGACGACAGCGCCCTCCTGGCCACCGACCGGAGTCTCGACGCCTGCGCTGCGAAGCTCCAACCTGCCCTGGACGCTGTGCACAAATGGTGTCAGACGTGGAAAGTGGAGCTGAGCGCTGCGAAATGCGTCTACGGAACTTTCACCCTGGACCCCAAGGAAACCAACGGAAAGAAGAAGGTCAGCCTCACCATCGGTGGCCAACCGCTGGCCCATGACCCAGCGCCACGCTACCTGGGAGTGCGCCTCGACGACCAGCTCGCATTCAACAAACAGGGGGCCGACGTCCGCGCTCGTATGTGCGCTCGGCGCCGTCCGCTTGCGGCGCTAGCCAACCGCAGCACCGGAGCCGACCACCATACGCTGAGAGCCGCCTACGTCAGCACTGTCAGGGCTGTCGCCGACTACGCCGCGGGCACCTGGCTCTGCGGGGCAGCCCCCTCAACAAGGCACTCCATCGAGCGTCAACAGGCTGCCTGTGCCAGGATCATCACAGGCTGCATCCTACCTTCGGACACGCGAAGCGCTCTCCGTCTTGCCGAGCTCCCACCGGTCAGCCACGTCGCCTCCGAAAGAGCCGCCCGCCTCCGGGAAAGGATCCTGAGATTGGGCCCAGGCGCAGCAGCACACGAACCTGCTACCAGGAGCACGCGCCCGAGGCTGAAGAACCGCACCTACGAGGCTGGGCAGAGGAGACCAACGACAACGGACGCCCAAATTGACACGCCCCACATCGACCTCAGAGACACTAGGCGCCCTTTCCGCAACTGCTGGCGCCGAGCGGCACTAGAGATGCCAGCCAGCGTCGATCTCGACCAGTACATCAGAGACGACATATGTAGTCCCGGTATCGCTCCCTGGGAGGCACACACGGACAGAATCCGGTTCTGTCTGGAGGCAGCCTCGAGGTGCAGCAAATCGGACCCGTCCGCCGACCGGAACGCAGCCGCCCGCGACACCCTGGAGGACCTACCTGAAGCAGACATCAACATTTGGACGGACGGCTCCGTTGCCGACGGCACAGGGCCAGGAGGCAGCGCCGCCATCATCGGTACTAACCTGGTGACCTTCGTCCGGAAGAGCCCAGCTGGCCGCTTCTGCAGCTCATTCGACGCTGAGATGCGCGCTATCAAAGACGCCCTCACCTTTGTCGCGGAGAAGATCGCCCCTCGCGCAGCCCGCATCCGGCTGTGCAGCGACTCGCTATCGTCGCTCACGGCCCTGCAAGCGGGCCCCTAGATCAGCGCACCGAGAGTGGCCTCTCCTGCTGGCGTTTCCTCATCAGCCTGGGCACCTGCGACCTCAATGATATTGACCTCGCCTGGGTCCCTGCCCACTGCGGCATACCCGCTAACGAAGCCGCGGACAGAGCTGCGAACGCCGCAGCCCGCTTGCCGCAAACCACGGCTGCCATTTCGCTGGGCGCTGCCAAGGCTGCCATCCGCCGTGACCGCCGTGCGCTGGACGACAGCGCTATGCCCCCGGCCTGGCCAACCTTCCACGCTAGAAGCCGGACCGAGCACACGGCGGTCTGCCAACTCCGAGCCGGTGCCTCAATGCTCGCCGCCGAGGTCCGACACCGTTTCGGCCTGACGGACTCCCCGCTCTGCCAGGACTGCGGGGCACCGGACTCGAGCCTGCACGCGATCTACAGCTGCCCGAGGGGGGACGCGCACCGCACTCGCCTGGTCGGCACTGAAGTGGAGCGCCTCCTTACCGAACCGGGCTTGGCCCTCTCGCTCCTCCGGAACATGGGGCGTTGGCCCCCGTCTATTTCGGCGCCGCCGCGCCGCTGACGAGCGCTGAAGAAGAAAGAAAGAAAAACGCCAACAGTTGCAGCCGAATAAATGGCAGCATTGACTGAAAGTCAAGGTTACATCAATTATATAGACTGTAACGTAATCTCAGGATTATAATTAAACTACTCATGCTGACCCCAGAATCATGCCTGATTTAAGATTAGATAATGTTATTAAATTTACCTAAAAAAGTTTGCTACCCATAGTTGAAGTCTTCTAAAATTAGGATTTGCAAATTTAAACAATTCAAACATAATCAAGCAAGCTAAATGATAGGATAGTCATAATATAGAGTCAAAGAGACTATAGGGAAACATAATATAACTTTTCTAAGTGGCCCCTTGTTTAAAGAGTGTTCAAAACTTCAATAAATCTGTTATTCAAACAAAAGTTATTTTAAATTTTTTGCCAAACATTGCTGATCTAAAAAGAACCTTAATGGACTAAATCCTATATATTATATTCAGTGTTACTGCCAAGCTAATAAAATAAATTAGTATTGCACAGCAAGGGAAAAAAATCAAGGGATTATAGGTAAAATAGCACTTGAAATTTGCATTTTTACAAGAATATAACAAATTTTATTTGACATAATGCATTCTATATAAAATAATTCCCTTTAAATTTTACATTAGTTTACAGGCCTATAAATTTAATAGGTTTATTTTTAACCTTGTTAGCAAATTTTTATAATAAAAATATAGAACTTTTGAAATTATTTTTTATACCATTCTTATAGTCAACTATAAAATTGTAAATATATCAATACTTCTGGCTTAATGAAACCTCTCCACTTGACAAATGCTGAATTTTGATCTTATTTAGAGCTTATAAAAGTGTAGTAGTGGTTATTGTTTCTAAGAAATGCTAGTTTTAAAATGTTACGCGAAAATTATATGTTTGTTTTACTTTACAAAATATTCCCAAATATTTGATGTTTGTTTAAATACATGCAAAAAGAATAGTATAAATAGGAGCGAGGTTTGAGTTTAGGAGGATAACTCGTTCGCTAGCTATAAGCTTAAAACGTGTTTGATAAATCTTTCTCAGATCATTGCTTAATTTCTAAAGAGTATTGCAGAGAAGGTTGAAAGTTAGGAATTAAGAATTCATGCAAAAGTAGTACTAAGAGTAATCACTGTGAGTCCTGTGACCCTCTAATCACGGTAACGCCCAGACTAGAGAGAGAAAGTACATATACCAATAAGACTGCTCAGGCCATACAAGACACTACCAGACCATATACTAAGAACACTACCAGAACACTACAAGAATGCTACCTAGAAATATATGAGATTCTAAGAAACAGCTAGAAACATTAATACAAAATTTAGTGTCAGCAGTAGAAACTTAATAGAGGGAAATTAAAAACCTGTAACAACTGTGGTGGCAATTAGTGGGATAGTTGGAGGACAGAAATACTCCTGTGACAACTTGGTTGCTTAACAATGGGATATTCAATAATAGGAATTAGAAAAGTAGCCCTACAATAGCTGGTGACTCAGCGGTGGGATAATTTCAGTGAGAGCAATCACCCCTACAACAGAAGTGCTGCAAGTCACAAGGATTGACACAAAGGTGGCCCACATGAATAACAATGTCCTCTCTGGAGGTGCCACATCCCATAAGTGGACAACTATACATATCATTATGATTCTAAAGAAGCCAAGCATGACATAACAGGAGGAGCACAGGGGGATCTCAACTATGTTCTATGCAGCAAAGCTGTTCAACCATGTGCTATTAGCTTAGTTGTAGCCTTTGCTAGACTAGTTTCTATGCCTTGAGTAAAATGGGTTCTGCCCATATTGCATTACATTGATATAGATCCTAGCTCTCTGATGCATCATCAAGGAGGCGCACATCTATCTGGCAAGTCTCATGATAATCTTCATTTACTTCTTCAAGGCTTTTAATTTATTTGTTTATAGTGTGCTACCTCTTATGCTTTGCATGTATAACATAGCAGAGCAATTTATTTTTACTATCATGGCAATGCACTAGGATATAACCACTTTAGTGATGATATCAAATAGATTATTAGACCAATTAAGAATGTCATTAGGTGTGCTACAGGGTGATACTGTAGTATCTTTCTTGTTTGTGCTTGGCCTATTGAGGACTAGCTTGCCTACCTAGATAATGGCTTCTTGCTAAGAAGATGCATAAGTTGATAGCACCAAAAGAAGTAAAGCCTTGTATTACTATCACTGATAGCTAAAGATACCTAGTAGCTACTGGATAGCCTAAGCTAATGGCAGCAATATCACAAGTTGGCCTTAAGCTAAATATGTAGAAAAAAGTAGTCTTCATGGTGACCTCTGGGTCTGACCTACCTACTGAGATCAATTACTAAGATATTGCCTAAGACATAATCATGTTTACTTGATTGCCAATGGTTCTTATACCTTGGCAGCCTTATGCCAAAGATTGAAATGACAATAAGGATTGGCATAGGCCACTTATTGTTCTATGCACTATGTAAAGGCATGCAAAGGCCTATGTAAAGGCCTATTCTATGTAAAGACATGCATGATATAGCCTTCTGAACTATTACATGGGCAAAAACTTTATTTGACTAGCCATATCATCTAGTCAAAGGCTTGTTGCCCTAAGCTAGGCCTAGGCCCTACTAAAAGCTACAAGGACCCTATAGGCTAGAGTTTTGCTATAGCTAGGCCTATGGATATATAGATAATATAGATATAGATACAAAGTATATAGATATAGGCAAAGTATATAGATACAGAAAGGTATCCACGCTTTTTGGTGCCTGTGCTTTTCGGTGCCGATCATTTCAGTGCCCCAGCTTGCTTTTCGGTGCCCAAATTATATATTAGAATTGGACACAAAATATAGAGATTGAGCTCTAATTTAGCAATAAGTGCTTTGTCTTTGCAGTACTTATTTACTTTAAAAAGAAGGTATTATTCATTTAGTTAAACTGACCTGCTGTTTTAATGAATTCAAAAAATGGTTTTCGATTAGGCCAGTTGACTCGATTCAATTTACTTCCATGTCACTATAGCCGCGCATCTCAGCTGCGTCAAAATTTTAAACTAATGCCCCAAATGCGCTTATAATAAAATCTTATAGAATATGGTCCAATATTTATGCCCAAAAAAATTTCAGTTCATTAAATAATACTTGCTTCATTTCTTAGGCAGTTTTATGAAATAAAACATGATCGGGTGATTTAAAAAATCAATACTAACTAAAATACATATATTTCACATTGTCACTTGTCACATTTCATAATTTTAATCAAAACTATATATAGCATTGTTGATAGATTTTAACTTTCCTAACTAAGTCTTCATAGCACTAGCATGCTTGCTGAGTGCAGCCAGCTTATATTATATGTACAGAATTCAGAATACAGCAAATGTATGCAATTAAATTGAATGGATTTTTCCAATTTAAAGAAACGTGCCAACTTCACAAAATTATTTTTGCTTTCATTAAAAATATCAAACGTTTTGTAAAGTTTTTATTATATTTGTTATAGGATTTCTTTTTTATTATCACCATTTTGGCATAATATAAACTGGGGCACCGAAAGGCAATCTAGGGCACCGAAATGCCAGGCACCAAAAAGCACAGGCACCGAAATGCATGGAAACCTAGAGAAATGTGGCTATCCTCTAGTTTTACACATTTAACTATTTTACAAAATTTTAATATAGTTTTACCAACAGAGAACAATAGAAAGTTTATTATTCTACTAGGCCTAAATGGAAAGTTTTGGATATCATATTTTGAGCTATTGCTTTGATACAGTTAGGGTAGTAGCCTAGTTCAAATAAATGAATATTGCCAGTTTCAAAGTGAGTACTAAGGGCCAAGGGGCACTCTTAATTAAGTCCCTGGAATTTAGGACTCAAGCATCAACATAGATGGTCAATGCTATGTTCACATTGTGGTTGGGTGGTAGGGGCTAAAGTTGAGATGAATTTTTTCATCACTCTCAAAGTGGAGCTCTAAGTTCCTGCATGGATTTGGGGACTTAGCAACAGAGTTGAGTTTCGATGCTGGTAATGGCTAGAGTTTCGGCACCGGGACCCGTTTTCTAACAGCTATGGATCCGGCAGTGCCGTATAAAAGCATACCAAAACACTACTAAGAACATATCTTAACAAGTCTGAACATTAGAAGCATCTTGTTGTTTCGAATCTTATCATATCGTCTTGAATCTTATTTAGAACAAAATCTCAATATCAATACCTGTAGAAAGAAAATTATAATGTTCTGTCTATATTATAATGCACTGCCGGATCCATAGCCGTTAGAAAACAGGTTCCGGTACGGTGCCGAGCTCTAGTCATTGCATGCCTTCGATGCCAACAACGCCTCGTCCCCTCAAATTAGTGACCCATTCTAAGAAAGCAAGGAGTATTATTCACAGGAAAACATACTTGAGAAAAATATTGCGTTGTGTGAAAAAGTCGATAAAATTCACTAAGCAACAATAAAGTCGTAAAATCTTCTTAACGAATGAGCTGTTATAAGCAGCTTTGTTTAATGTCAGTTTTAAAATAAAAACATTTTTAAATTCCGCATGAAATCGGAATCAACTGTTCAGTCCTCCTCGGAATTCCCTCCGATCGTACGTGCGCGTGCGACTAAAAAGAAATGCGATTAAATAACAATATCGTCTTTAATAACTGTCAAATATGATATTAAAAAATTTCTGATGTGAAATGTCCAGTTTCAAATTGAATACGATTTAGTGTTTTCACAATCAGGACAATAATATCGATTGTTATCAATGTTTAAATAAATACAATATGTTTGTAGACATTGAAACTTTTCATTTCCTTTCCATTGTCGTTAGGCCTAGTCAATTAGGCAATTCCCAATTTAAATTAGACGTTTTTACCTGCAAAATAACAGCTGATTACAATTACAACTAGGGTCTACCGGTCTATATGTGGGTGCTTGAATTTTATGCAGATTTTCTATGCTCTTTGGAGAAGTTTCATCCCAGATAACAGATTGGCATTTGTCATTTGATTTAAGGACATATGAATTTGCACTTACTTGTCTTACAATATTATTGTGCTGATTTTGATGTTAGTGGCCCTAATGATAATGTTTTTGTTTTGAAATTGAAACATTACAAAAGAAAAAGTAACTTGAAATCCTAGGCTATAGTCTAGCTAGAAATCAGCATATAATCCTTATTTATGATTAGGAGTAGGACTCAACGGGAGTCAGGATAAGCCCCCTCTAGGTAGCTAGGCCTAGTATTTAATATAAGCCAAACATTTTTAAGTATAGGTAGGCCTATAATAGGCCTATAAAAGGTTTTGCTTAAGAAATCTAAATTTACTAAAAACAAAATAACAAACAATTATAATATTAGGGCATTCTTTTGTTTTAGAAGACCCTCTATGTATTAAATAGGAAGCTGGCAGTTTCAAAAAAGAAGACCCGCCTAATACATAAGAAGCTACTCATATATTGTTGTCTATTATTTTGTTTGTTTATTCTTAATGGCTTTGTGTGTCCTTTATTATAGTTTATATTACAGTTTCGTTTTAGAAGACCGTCAAGCTACTATTTCATTGAAGGTCTTCCAAAACGAAGGTAGTAGGGGTGGCAGCAACAAAAGCTGCAGAAACGTAGGGTTTGTTTTCCTGTGTCGGCCTTGGGTACATTTTCTATGATATATACAGTTTTGTTTTAAAAGACTGACAATGTTAAGCATCCATTAAAGGTCTTCTGAAACAAAAGTAGGGGATATGGAAGCTTTTAAGAGAGGTCAAAGCTGCACCCAATGGACATCACGATGTTCATTGTCGGTTACCTGTTGGAAATTCTGCAGAAGTAAGTTTAACATTAAGGTCTCTTACTTTCGTAATGCAAGACCTCAGTGTTGTAAATACTTAGGTGAAATGAGTTGGGTCTTCTTTTTTGAAGGTGAGGGAGGGTGCCAGGCTGGGTATGAGATTGGTGGAATAAACGCTTGCAATTACAGTATAACAACTTTGTGTGAAATTAAGCACTGTCAATTAAAGCATCAACTTTGTGTGGAATTAACTTTTGCTACGCTTTCATTTTGTTAGTGAATGCTCGTTTTTCGATTGATTTCTTCCCCTTTTCCATGGGTCTTCCATTATAAGTCACGCATTTTTGGGTCTTCTATAATGAAAGTATGCCAATATTAGGCCCCTATGCTTAGGCCCTAGTTTCTATGCATTTTGGTGCCTATGCATTTTGGTGCCCTGCATTTTGGTGCCTCAGATTGCTTTTCAGCATCTTTATCTATAATGCAAAAATGATAATAATAAAAAATCCTATAACAAACATAATGAATAATTTTTTAAATGTTTAATATTTTTAATAAGATTAGTATTTATTTTGATAAACTAGTATGTTTTTTTAGTTTTAAAAAATCCAATCAATTTAATTGCACACATTTGCTATATCATTTATACAAATATAAGGCTATACCTAGCAAGCATGCTATGAAGACTTAGTTAGGTAAAGATAAAATCTATTAATAATGCTACATGTAGTTTTGATTGAAATCCATATAACTTGTCTATTTTAGTATTGATTTTTTTTAATCATATCTTTTTTTTTAGAATTGAATGCAAGACTAGAGAAAAAATTAAATGAAATAAAACTATTTTTTTAATTAAAATACCAGGTCAGTTAACAAACTAAATAATACCTTCGTTTTTTAAAGTAAATAAGTACTGCAAAAGCAAAGCACTTATTGCTAAATTAGGGCTCACTGTCTATATTTTTGTGTCCAATTCTAAATTATAATTTAGGCACTAAAAAGCAAGCTGGGGTACTTAAACACTAGGCACCAAAAAGCACAAGCACCAAAATGTGGATACCTAGGCCCCTAGCTTAGCTAATTCTTTTCAAATGATATTACCTTTTTTAGCTTCTAGATTGTAGTCTAGTCAATCTAGCAATAAGAGAATTTGGCAATATATTGATCAGGTAATAATCAAAGCAGCAATAGACAATCTATAAGAGGTGTCTGGAAAGTAAGTAGTGTTACTTTTACTTGTAGCAAACGTTTGGTAAGTTGCATTGACATAAGTTTGGTATCGTTTGAAAGCAGCATGCCTCTTCTTTAAAATGACTTAAACCAGGATTGATTTGGATTTGGATTTTAAGAGATATGTGCACTTAAGTAGAGGGATACATACTTTCTATGTAGTCTTTCTATATATATATTCTTATTTATGTATAAGTTGTATTTACTTAAGTAAGTCTTATAATTTATAGCAATATCACTGATTTGATTGAGGCTATTACTAACTAGTCTAAACCTTGTCATTGAAGTAGTTGTTACCAAAAATCTTTTTCAATAAGCTAACTAGTAATAACTTTTTTAAAAATATGACCTAAAAGCCAAATGCTTTGCAGGTAAATATAGAATAAGATTGTTACATGGGGCATCTAGAGCAATTCAAACTCTGGCTGCAATAGGGCTATTAGCTGCTTTGTTGCTTTGTTAGCTTAAAGGCCTAGATTTTCCTAAATATAGCCTATGTTCAATGGAAATTGCAATGAACACAATGAATTTAGAGAAATACTTGACATGTTACATTTTATATTGCAGCTTTTATTATCTATAATAAAGGTAAATAGCTGTCTTAGGCTAATGCAAGTTTATTAGTGTTAGCAATATCAGCTGTTTCATTAACAGCTTTATTGGCAGCTCTTCATCAACAGCTTTATTAGGAACTTTATCAATAGCTTTATAAAGCTACCCACTCAGGCCATCGACTTAACAATGATGTAAATAATTCACAAAAGCACAAAAAATATAATTGAGCATAAACTCAAATAATGAAACATTTTCAGTGCAGCCATTGTATTTATTTTCCTTTGGAATGTCGTCATCAAACAAGCTAAAGCGCAAAGCTGCACCGCCATCGTCTGGTTCCTCGCTCCAGCCTCTGCCCCATCGTCTTCATCAGGTTCCACCGAGCCGCCTCCATTAGTGCCGGCATCGAAACGCTTAGAAGCTGATGTTGATTTCGTCTGCTCAGCAATTGAAACCCGCTCTAGCCAAGGTGATTATCAGCTAGCCAGGTGTCATCTGGCACTGGCTAAATGCCTTTGGCGAGACAGTTTCAAAGTTCGCCGCTGGGCCTATCAGTTAGCCAGAGATGAAGCCGATTGGGACGCGGCGGCGGCCGCTTTCATGCAAATGTACGCCGAAAATCCCAACGAGGCGCTGTTTTATCAGGAGCTCAGCCGAGTACTGGAAGGCGTGACTAAAGCTGATGGAGATGCCGCCCTCAACCGCACTGTTTGGCCGCCTGCCCGGCCGGCTGCAATGGCGAGCTGTTGCTGAAATATGGCCAATCAGTTGGCAGCGCCCTAGAGCAGGCTGGCCTATTGCTCTACGCTATTCAACAATATCCGTCTGTGGCTGCACAGCAAGGCTCGTCGCTTGTTGAAGCTCTGCTAGCGGCTGAACAGGTTCGTTCCTTGCAATCCAAACCGTTCAAGCACTTGAATCTATATCTAGGCTGCTTCGATGTGTCTGTATTGATTGTTTTCAGCTATTCAGGTTTGAAGAGATGCCATTTCAGTGTGGAGAGATTCCATTTCAGTGTGGAGAGATTCCATTTCAGTGTGGAGAGATGCCATTTCAGTGTGGAGAGATGCCATTTCAGTGTGGAGAGATTCCATTTCAGTGTGGAGAAATGCCATTTCAGTGTGGAGAGATGCCATTCAGTGTGGAGAGATTCCATTTCAGTGTGGAGATTCCATTTCAGTGTGGAGAGATTCCATTTCAGTGTGGAGAGATGCCATTTCAGTGTGGAGAGATTCCATTTCAGTGTGGAGAGATGCCATTTCACTGTGGAGAGATTCCATTTCAGTGTGGAGAGATGCCATTTCAGTGTGGAGAGATTCCATTTCAGTGTGGAGAAATGCCATTTCAGTGTGGAGAGATGCCATTTCAGTGTGGAGAGATTCCATTTCAGTGTGGAGAGATTCCATTTCAGTGTGGAGAGATTCCATTTCAGTGTGGAGAGATGCATTTCAGTGTGGAGAGATTCCATTTCAGTGTGGAGAGATGTCATTTCAGTATGTAGAGGTGCCATGTCTGTTTAGAGATGGCATTTCAAATGTGGAGAGATTCCACTTCAGTGTGGAGAGATTCCACTTCAGTGTGGAGAGATGCCATGTCTGTTTAGAGATGGCATTTCAATGTGGAGAGGTGCCATGTCTGTTTAGAGATGGCATTTCAGTTTGGAAAGATTCAATTTCAGTGTGGAGAGATGCCACTTCAGTGTGGAGAGATGCCATGTCTGTTTAGAGATGGCATTTCAATGTGGAGAGATTCCACTTCAGTGTGGAGAGATGCCATGTCTGTTTAGAGATGGCATTTCAGTTTGGAAAGATTCCATTTCAGTGTGGAGAGATGCCGCTTCAGTGTGGAGAGATGCCATGTCTGTTTTGAGATGGCATTTCAATGTGGAGAGATTCCACTTCAGTGTGGAGAGATGCCATGTCTGTTTAGGGATGGCATTTCTCTGTGGAGAGGTGCCATGTCTGTTTAGAGATGGCATTTCAGTTTGGAAAGATTCCATTTCAGTGTGGAGAGATGCCGCTTCAGTGTAGAGAGATGCCACTTCAGTGTGGAGAGATTCATTTCATTTTCATTCATTCATTCATTCATTCATTTCATTCATTTCAATGTGGAGAGATTCCACTTCAGTGTGGAGAGGTGCCATGTCTGTTTAGAGATAGCATTTCTATGTGGAGAGATTCCACTTCAGTGTGGAGAGATGCCATGTCTGTTTAGAGATAGCATTTCTATGTGGAGAGATTCCACTTCAGTGTGGAGAGATGCCATGTCTGTTTAGAGATGGCATTTCAATGTGGAGAGATTCCACTTCAGTGTGGAGAGATGCCATGTCTGTTTAGAGATGCCATTTTAGTGTGGAGAGGTGCCATGTCTGTTTAGAGATGGCATTTCAGTTTGGAAAGATTCCATTTCAGTGTGGAGAGATGCCGCTTCAGTGTAGAGAGATGCCACTTCAGTGTGGAGAGATTCATTTCATTTTCATTCATTCATTCATTCATTTCATTCATTTCAATGTGGAGAGATTCCACTTCAGTGTGGAGAGGTGCCATGTCTGTTTAGAGATGGCATTTCAATGTGGAGAGATTCCACTTCAGTGTGGAGAGATGCCATGTCTGTTTAGAGATGCCATTTTAGTGTGGAGAGATGCCATGTCTGTTTAGAGATGCCATTTCAGTGTGGAGAGGTGCCATGTCTGTTTAGAGATGGCATTTCAGTTTGGAAAGATTCCACTTCAGTGTGGAGAGTGCCATTTCAGTGTGGAGTCGTGGAGAGATGCCATGTCTGTTTAGAGATGCCATTTTAGTGTGGAGAGATGCCATGTCTGTTTAGAGATGCCATTTCAGTGTGGAGAGGTGCCATGTCTGTTTAGAGATGGCATTTCAGTTTGGAAAGATTCCACTTCAGTGTGGAGAGTGCCATTTCAGTGTGGAGTCGTGGAGAGATGCCATGTCTGTTTAGAGATGCCATTTTAGTGTGGAGAGATGCCATGTCTGTTTAGAGATGCCATTTCAGTGTGGAGAGGTGCCATGTCTGTTTAGAGATGGCATTTCAGTTTGGAAAGATTCCACTTCAGTGTGGAGAGATGCCATTTCAGTGTGGAGAGATGCAATTTCAGTGTAAAGAGGTGCCATTTCGGTCTGGGGAGATGCCATTCCAGTGCCGGTTTAGTTGATTCAGTTGACGTAGTTGGCATTTTGATGTAACTCAAAACTCGACCAGTTTTTTAATGCCTGCGATCTATAACCTATCCCCATCGCTCTACTTTTGTAGGACTCTTGCGAAGACACAGTGCTCAACAAGCATCGAAAATGCCTAGTTGTGGATGTGCTTCCCGTACTACTAGACGGCGCCAATGCAAGTAGTGGCAGCGTGCAATTAAGTTCAAAATTACTTCGAAAGTTGTTAACAATGTCTATGGAATTTTACGTTGCTGTGGGCTCTGCACAGCAGCAGCAGCAAGCACTGCTGGACAGCTGGCAACTATCTGGCAATTCTTGGCCGGTAGCTGGCCGCCAACTGGCTGATAGGCTGTGCCACCAGCTGGGCCTGCAGTTGCATCAGCTGGCCAGAGGGCAGCCGGATTCTGTACTATCGGCTGCAGCTAGTTCAGAATTGGATTCTAATCAGGTGCTTAAACTTTACATTTATTTATTTACTCGAGAACTGACGGACATTAATGTAGTCATAGTATTAAGAAGAGTTTAGTATTGGTAGAAGATTTGTTATCGCTAGATGTCATTTTTTATCGCTAGATGGCATTTGTTATCGCTAGGTGTCATTTGTAATCGCTAGGTGCCATTTGTAATCGCTAGATGCCATTTGTTATCGCTAGGTGTCATTTGTTATCGCTAGGTGCCATTTGTTATCGCTAGGTGCCATTTGTTTTTACCAGGTGCCATTTGTTATCGCTAGGTGCCATTTGTTATCGGTTGGCACCATTTTTTCCTACCAGGTACCATTTGTTATCGCTAGGTGCCATTTGCTATCGCTAGGTGCCATTTGTAATCGCTAAGTGCCATTTGTAATCGCTAGGTGCCATTTGCTATCGCTAGGACGTGCCATTTGTAATCGCTAGGTGCCATTTGTTATCGCTAGATGTCGTTTAGATTGGGTTTATTATGCATAAAAGAGATGCCATTTTGCGTCTGGACAAAGACATGATTAGATGCGATTTCCAAATATTTTCCTCCACTAGATCAAGTCTCTGGCCGCAGTTAGTCTGCTTCTTCTAGCGGAAGCCGCCAATCGATTTTACCGTCTGGCCCGGCAGCAGTCGGGTTCAACATCGCCAACGCCTCCAACGTCGCCACAGTCAGTCACGTCGGCAACTGCTCACCAGGGCATCGACGCGTCCAACTTGGAGAGCGCTTCGTCCAGTCACGCCATCCTACTGTTGCACTGCCTTCGCCCAGTAGCCGACAAACTGCAAATGCCAACAGTTTCAATTGCTCGCGCGAAGCCTCTAAAGCTTTTTTATCGGCCAGCAATATTGTTTGGCTAATACGGGATTGGCCGGAATTGCAGCGAAGAATTGATTCGATCAAGGATCGACTGCAGCGTCGGGGCGCTGTCAGGCTGGCTTGGTTAGATAGCATCGTGTCTGAGCACCTGCTGTACATTGGACAGCCGGCTGCCTGCTTGAAGGAGCTGCGCCTGCTTGCGTCAGGGCCGGAGGCTTGGCCTACTGAGCACAGGCTCTATTATGAGGCTCAGTGCCTTCAGCTGCAGGGAGCTATGGTTTGTTAACACCATCTCTGATGATCCCACACATGTTCCTGTTAGATATTTAGCGGCGTAGATGGTTTGTAGCCTAGTGGTTAGAGCATCGAGCTCACGACTAAAAGGTCGGGGGTTCGATTCTCGACCCCACTGGAACAAATTGTGTCCTTGAGCAAGACACTTAACTCTGCATTGCTTCAGTTCACCCATGAGCTGTAAAATGGGTGCCAGCATTAGCTGGGGTAATTGAGGGTGTGTGGCGACCTCAACCCGTCCTTGGACTGAACAGCCGTACGCAGCCTCAGGTGCGCTGCGCAATAGCTGCGGCTGAGCTGTCGGTTGCACATCTGCCCATTTGGGCAGGTAAAAAGTTAGTGACCTCTGCTAATCCTCAATCTGATCCTGTTAGATATTTAGTCTCACCAGAATCCTGTTTGATCCATAGTTACACCTGTCTAATGATCTTCTATTAGTCCCTGTTAGACACAATTACATATTTATGCAGCGTCTATCTATCTATCATCAGTTTTACTCAGTTTTGCACTTTAAAACTGTGTACTTTTATCTATCGCACAGGCCGCCTCAGTCCGCCCGCTCCTGGCCTGCTGCCAAGCCCTGTCGCCGTCCGATGGCAGCCTGATATCTCTCTCGTCACCGGCGCCCGCCATCTCGCTAGCCGACGCTCAACCTCCGGCCGCGGCGCCGTGCCTCGCGCCGCTAACCTGCGGCCTGGCGCTGCGCCTGCTGGTGGCCACCTTGGCGGATCTTCTAGTTGGCTTAGCCAGCCGGGCTGACAGCTCTAGCGATGCGCCAGACTGCCTCATCGGCCACTGTCTGGTGCTGCTGCAGCGGGACTGGCCAGACGAAGAAACCGAGGGACAGCAGCAGCGCCAGCACCAGCTAGACGCGCTATTGAATCTAATCAGAGGGCGCTCCAGCTTCAAATATTGCCCACAATTTGCTGATTACGTCATCCTACCCGAGACCATTGAGGAACTGGCATTGTTGCATAATAGCGCAGGTATCGAGCTGAACCTGTTCCCGCCAGTTAATGCCGATGAGAAGAAGCCTACAGCTGTCGGATTCGATGCTAGAATGGCCGCCCAGATGGACAGGTGTCACGATAATTTGGCTGAATTGCTATATCGATTTGTTCGCGCCGAGGAGAAATCTTTGTTAGAATTTGTTGATCAAGCCGACTTTTCCGAGTGAATGTCTTCAATGTGCTTGTGTTGCTACTTACTAAGTAGAGCAATAGTAGAAATGAACATTTATTTGCTGTAAAATTTGCTTGTCAACTAAGCCGTGCGCATTTAAATATCGATGGCAATGCAAACTTGTGAATTATTTTCCCTACCTTAACGTCGGTCTCAGCTTTGTTATTTATTGCTCAAATACTATTGCTTCAACTACTGATTATTTGTGATTGATTTCACTTTGCTTGTTCGGTTGTATTGCAGACTTAACTAATTAGTAAATGGGCTAATCTGCATGCCTGCTGTTTTTTATATTATTGGCAGACTTTAAGACAAGTGTGAGTGAGTGCGTTGGCTTTGTTTATTAGCCCAGTTGCCTTAGTGTCATTGAAGCTAGTATTGAAGTCGTATATATTAGTAATTTAAATAGCAAAGTAAATTCTGAATTAGGCATTTAATCAAGTTGTAGTTAATTGTTTCTTGAAATAAAAATTGTCTTTTGCTGTTAGTATTACTGACATCAGTAGTGCAAATTAATTATTGTTCTATAATTCAAATTCATGGCGAATTCAGCCAGCTCCATAGTTGGCCAATTGGCTATTGTTTCTGCCTGTCCTATCGACTGCTAAAGAAGGATCTTTCTCTGCACTAGACATATAAGAAGCCTAATTGAAGAGTTGCCATGACAACCAACAATAAGTCGTCTGCAAATAATAATAACAATCAGAAGCTAACAGACGAAGATGGCAGCGCCTCAGCCAGCAGTAGCGGCGAAGATTCATCGGATAGCGACGATTCCAGCGTTGAATTGTCCGTCTCTGACGGCCCCGACAGTGCTGCGCAGCGGACCTGTAAGGAGATTGAGGACTTGAAGCGGGAGCGAGTCGACCTGCTGCGCCAAGTGAAACAGTTGCTTGAACAGTTGGAGCAGGGCGAACAAGAGAAACTCGATATGCTGGCCTTCTGTAGGGAGTCTAATGAAAAGTCGGCCGCCTGCTTGAGAGAGGTAAGCTAATTATGAGCTATTTGTAAGGTGTTTGCAGGTACTCATCAGTGTCAGTGAAATTGGCAATAGTATCATTCCATTTCCCGTGCCATTTCCGATTGGTCAAATAGGGTGATATCTAGGTGGTCATAAATAGTGTCATTACCAGGGCTAAAAGTGTCATTTCTAGGGCAAATAGTGTCATTTTTAGGGTAAACAGTGTCATTTCCTGGGTAAATAGTGTCATTTCCTGGGTAAATAGTGTCATTTCCTGGGTAAATAGTCTCATTTCCTGGGTAAATAGTGTCATTTCCTGGGTAAATAGTGTCATTTCCTGGGTAAATAGTGTCATTTCCTGGGTAAATAGTGTCATTTCCTGGGTAAATAGTCTCATTTCCTGGGTAAATAGTGTCATTTTCAGGGTAAATAGTGTCATTTCCTGGGTAAATAGTGTCATTTCCTGGGTAAATAGTGTCATTTCCTGGGTAAATAGTGTCATTTCCTGGGTAAATAGTGTCATTTCCTGGGTAAATAGTGTCATTTCCTGGGTAAATAGTGTCATTTTCAGGGTAAACAGTGTCATTTCCTGGGTAAACAGTGTCATTTTCAGGGTAAACAGTGTCATTTCCTGGGTAAATAGTGTCATTTCCTGGGTAAACAGTGTCATTTCCTGGGTAAATAGTGTCATTTCCTGGGTGAACAGTGTCATTTCCTGGGTAAACAGTGTCATTTCCTGGGTAAACAGTGTCATTTCCTGGGTAAACAGTGTCATTTCCTGGGTAAATAGTGTCATTTCCTGGGTAAATAGTGTCATTTCCTGGGTAAATAGTGTCATTTCCTGGGTAAACAGAAGCGTCCATTTCAGCTGAGTTAGTTAGTTATTTTCTTTTTTTAATTCAATTTAAATTGGTCTTGATAATTAGTAGTGACTTCTCAATTCATTTTTCAGTCTGAAGAAGAGGTAATTTTAGTTTTAACCGTTAATTTGTTGCAGATATACAAAATAATGTCACTTTAATAAGCGAGTTTGTCACGTTTTGTCAAACATAATTACCAATTATAAAATTAAATTTAATTGTGTGACTTACAATCTAATATCATTCAGTTTCTTTTTGAATTCGCTATTTACGCTTTAGATTGCGTTTAAAATTTACTTTTTAACGGCTCAGTGAGTAATAAAGAGGTTGCTACTATAATTATTTATGGTTTATATTAGATAGTTGCTGTCCGAGCTGATTTAACCGCTAATTAACCGCTTTTAATTTATCAGCACACAATCTCACAATCAGTTTTGTATCAGTTTAATATAAACATAATTGATCAACTGTTATGACTCAAATTTAAGGCCCTTTAAAGCATACTACTCGTAGTACGAGCGTATGGCTTGTAGCCCACGTTTGTTTGTAATGTGGCCTTGAAATTCCGTATTTTCTGTAGTTCATATTCTGATGATTTTATTGATTCTAATGAGTTTGGATTCAGGATGCCGAATGGCACTGTACGTAATTCTGACGCTTATAAGACACAGTATAAAAGGAATTGTACACAAGTAGTATGCTTTGCTTCGAATGTACAATCTACATGATTACGAATGCGAAACAAATATAGACTGGAGCTGAGCTACCAGAAATTAATTCTTTTTACTTAGAGAAATAATTGATTACATCTTCCCTAATGGACAGATGTGCAACCGAAAGCTCAGCCGCAGCTATTGCGCGGCGCATCTGAAGGCTGTGTACGGCTGTTCAGTCCATGCACTGGAGAGGAGACGCCACACACCCTCAATTACCCCAACTAATGCTCTAGCCTAGTGGTTAGAGTCCGGACTCACGACTGAAAGGTCGGGGGTTCGATTCTCGACCAACTCGGAACAATTTCTGAGATCCGAGTCCTTGAGCACTTGAATCTTACCATTAGCTGGTGTTATTGGGGGTGTGTGTGGCGACCCCCCCCCCCAGTCCTTGGACTGATCAGCCGTACGCAGCCTTCAGATGCGCCGCGCAATAGCTGCGGCTGATCTGTCGGTTGCACATCTGCCCATTAAGGAAGGTGTAATCAATTATTATTACTTAAAAAAAAAGTAAACTCTATTTTGTCTTCTATAATCCATAGTGAGTAGTAACATCAGCATTTCCAATTCCTATTTAACTATACAAAAGGTGGTCAAGCTAAAAAACGAATTGGACCGTCAGAAGAGGCGGGTTCGCGCCGCACTAGCCGAACGTCAAACTGCCGCTGTTGTTGGCGTCGATGCGGCTACGCAGACAGCGACAATCAGCAATGCGGCGTCGACCTCCGGCATGGTCGAATACGACTCCGCCGACCGGAGTCTTCAACAGTGCCTGCACATTCTCGGTGGCAGCGTAGCCAGCGCCGCCGATAGCGGCCGGGGCGACACCAACTCGGCCCACTCGGCTCAGTCCGAGGACAGTCCAGATCGTCAGCGTCGGGATGCCGACGAATTTTACGACGACGTAACCGCCGATGACGAAGTTGTCACGGCTGTGACCACCGCTGCCCCGGCGCAGTCGCAGCCGCCGCAGCAGCGTCAGACCGGCGAAGACGTTGAATTTGGCCGGCAGAAACTGCTGCGAACTTCCACTAGGACAAAGAAGTCTAGCGGTGGCGGCGCCGCCGGACGGCAGGACCAGCTGGCTAGGGAGGCGCTGTCGCTGCCGCTGTCCAGATGGCGAGCCGAGCACGTCGCCGCTTGGGCAGCCAGCCCGACTGTGGGCTTGGCCATTTATGCCGAACGGCTGCAGGTGCGTAATAGGAGAACATGTTCTTTGAACACCTTCAAGTTTTTAGTGTCTAAACCTGAGTATCTGTTCATTATTGACTAATCCATCAATTTTCTGAAAAATATCATTGGTCCAGACTGTCTCGTGACAGAATCTAGTTCAGTCAGTGACACACTAGACCAGTTAGTGACGCACTATAGTCCAGTCAGTGACACTATAGTCCAGTCAGTGACACTATAGTCCAGTCAGTGACACACTAGACCAGTTAGTGACGCAATATAGTCCAGTCAGTGACACTATAGTCGAGTCAGTGACACTATAGTCGAGTCAGTGACACTATAGTCGAGTTAGTGACACTATAGTCCAGTCAGTGACAGACTATATAGTCCAGTCAGTGACAGACTCTATAGTCCAGTCAGTGACACTATAGTCCAGTCAGTGACAGACTCTATAGTCCAGTCAGTGACAGACTTTGCAATCTAGTTCAGTGACAGACTCTATAGTCCAGGTCAGTGACAGACTCTCAAACCATACCTTCAGGCCACGGTGAAATCCGGCGACATTCTGGCGCGCCTAACCGACTCGGACATGCAGCGCGAGCTGGCCATTCAAGAGCCGCTGCATCGTCGGCGTCTCCGTCTGGCCATTGACCGTCTGACATCGCCAGACAGTCGCGCCCCGCAGCCGGCGCCCAGCCTGGACTGTGTCTGGCTAGCCAGCCAGCTGCTGCCATCGTTGGGCCTCCGCCAACTAGCGGATCAGTTCCGCTGCGCTATGGTGGATTGCAGCCTATTGCTAACGCTAGACAAAGCCGATTTGAAGGGCAGCCAGTTGGCTGTCAGGCAGCGCCGGTATAGGCGCAGCTTAGCCCTAGGCGTTGCACTGCTGCGCTACGTCAGACTGGATTGGGATAAGCTAGTAGCTATCAGACAGAAATTCGCCTCCAACCTGTTGCTGTATTGGTCGGCTAATTGCCTGCACAGCTGGCTGTTGCTTTGGGGAGCGCCAGTTAGCGAGGATCGGGTATTAGAGTCCGGCCTGCACGGCGCCTATTTAGTATGGTCTGGCGGCGACTGGGAGAAACCCATGAACGATTTATTAAAAGGCGCGCATTGTCGCAAGGCCGTATTGATGGAGCTAAATAGATTAGTTAAGGAGAGTCTGGCCCAGTGCGACAGGCCGCCCCAGCCGGCGTCAGCTGCATCGGCTGCTGATGCTGCATCAAGTACTGGCGGCAGCACGGTGTCCTCCACTGCTGAGTGAGTGAACTTTTATCAATTAGCCAACACGCGAAACCTATGCAGTACAGAAAATTGTTGTATTATTCTACAAATACATATTCAACGCGTTTTAATTGGGAGACTGGTTTTTGACTGTCTCAGTTTTACTGCAGACAATTTTAGGATAGGGGTTAAGATTCAGGTCGGAAGCTAAAGGGCTAGTAGTCAAGTGGCTAGCAGTCAAGTGGCTAGCAGTCAAGTGGCTGGCAGTTAAATTGTTGACAGTCAAGTGGCTGGCAATAAAAGGGACGATGAGGCACGATGCTAACTTTGCTTAAAATTTGATCTTCCCTCTCAGCCTCTCAGCGGCTCCATCTACTAACAACGGCAGTTCGCAACAGCAGCCAAAACAAAAGCAACAGCAGGTCAAGCAACGCTCTCCTTCGCCGCCGCCGCCTCCTCCCACACAGCAGCAGAAAAAGCCAATCAAACCAGTGCCGCCAGTTCCCGCTTCCAGAGCTTCTCTACTTGGCGGGGGCGCAGGAGGCGGCGAATTCCGCCGCGCTTTCAGACGGGAATTATCGTCGGTTTCCAGCGCGGAGCATCAACAACAACAACAGAAGCAGCAGCAGCAACCACCGCAGGCGCACGCTCGGCTGAGTCTGCGTGGCGGAGGCGTCGGCATTTCAACAGCGATGCCGCCGCCTATAGCGGCTGTTAGCAAGCTGCCCTTTAAAAATACGATGATCTGAGCTGAGCTGGCAGCATTTTTAATTGGTGTTTTTTATCATTGTGCTACTGCTACTACTAATACTACTCATGATAAGTAGTCAGTTTTTGCTGTCTTTATCAGCTTGTAGAAGTTGAGAATTGTATAATATACTGAATTTATATCAATTGGACACAATCTGGACTACTTAAAGTACTATTTAAGAGGTATTTACTGCTGCTTGACTTAACATTTTCAAAAGATGCCTTATATTAACATTGTCACATTGTAAAGCAGGTTTTATTCGTTTCTGAGAATTGAACTTTTCTAGTAGCTAAGCTTCTACGAGTATTATACAATCGTACTGAGTACAATCTGCTATAGATTTGATACTTACTGTGCTCAGCCAATCGCTGCATGTACAGAAGGTTAAACATTTGGCCTAAATCGTGTATACTGTCTCCACTTGTGCTTACATGATTGGACTATCATTTTAGCCGCACTTAGTTTAATAGCTTTTTGCCCTGCTCTGAGCAAAGTGCTTTTCTTTTACTAGTAAGCGGTAACCTGTGCGCTTTAATTTGCATGACTTTCTTAACATTTTGATTGACTTTTCTGTCCACTAATCATTAGCAACTATTAGATGCTTTTGTCTGTCTATTCCCCGGTCTGTCAGTGACCACCGCCACTATCCCCCAGTCTGTCAGTGACCACCGCCACTATCCCCCAGCCTGTCAGTGACCACCGCCACTATCCCCCAGCCTGTCAGTGACCACCGCCACTATCCCCCAGCCTGTCAGTGACCACCGCCACTATCCCCCAGTCTGTCAGTGACCACCGCCACTATCCCCCAGTCTGTCAGTGACCACCGCCACTATCCCCAGTCTGTCAGTGACCGCCGCCACTATCCCCCAGTCTGTCAGTGACCACCGCCTCTATCCCCAGTCTGTCAGTGACCACCGCCACTATCCCCAGTCTGTCAGTGACCACCGCCTCTATCCCCCAGTCTGTCAGTGACCACCGCCACTATCCCCAGTCTGTCAGTGACCGCCGCCACTATCCCCAGCCTGTCAGTGACCGCCGCTGCTAGCATGCGGTTTTCACAGACTCGTCCTTTGCTTTAATCTAGTCACTTATCCCGGATTTAGTTAGAATCAAGCTATCTATCAATTAAAGGCAGGCGTGCTCACCCTTAGGTTGTGTTCCTTTTTTATTGTTAATAAAAAACTATATTTTCACAAACAAAAGTACCGACTTATTCTGGCACAATCTCTGATATAAAATTGTGATTTTTAGAAGCAAAAAATCAGCGTTTCTCTTTTTGTATTCTACTGTAAATTTGAATTTACCTCTGTTCTGCGTTTGTTAAGGTACTGTGACGTCTTGCACTTTATTGCACTAACCTGTGATGCAAATTGAAGCTTTACTAATCAGATCAAATCTGTATGTGTTTAATGTTATAGAAGACACAATCTAACGTAAGGGTGCTGTGATTACGTGGGGCATTATTACTGATAGACATTTTCGGGTTTTAAATATGTATTATTATATAATATATTTTCATATACATATTTATCAATATTTATTGGCCGTCTCTAACTTTAATCTCTATACTTATTATTAATGCACTTTGCTGTTGAGTTTTTTAACGGTTTTCTAAGTGGCATTGTAATTGATAGATTTATCAAAGTCTATATTATAAATCTTTTGTTGTTATTATTATCATAGTACGTGCAAAACTTTAATCAATCAGTTGCATTGAATCGAGTGTGCAGCTATTTATCCAAATGGCCTTTACTTCGATTTATTTTATTCTGATATCTTATTTTTATAATTCCCCTACCCGAAGAAACCCCTTAAACCCTATCGTTGATAATTTCCCTGTCTAATAAGCCCCGTTAGATCCTATCCTCGATAATTCGCCTGCCTAATGAGCCCTCTTTGATCCTATCCTCGATAATTTGCCTGTCTAATGAGCCCTCTTAGATCCTATCCTCGATAATTCGCCTGCCTAATGAGCCCTCTTAGATCCTATCCTCGATATTACCCCTGCATGGAGAATACCCCCTAGATCCTATCTTTGATAGTTCCCCTTCCTGGAGAATTCCCCTGTAGTCTGCAAAATCTTTCTGTACCTGGAACGTTTTCCCTATGTGTAAAATTCGCCTTACACACGGAAAATCGCCAATCCCCAAAGTTTCTTAGATTCATAATTGGCAAATCTACTTTTCATGCCAGGCCCAAGTCAAATCAGCTGTGGTCAAATATCAGTTTGCACTGTCTAAAGCCAGCCAATGTCGCGTCTGCCAATGCTGCTCGCCTCTGCATGCGGAGTTCAACTTTTTAGACGAAGCTTCGCAGCCGCCGCCGCATCCGGCAGCTTCACCGGGCGCATCCCGATCGAGGAGCTGCACATTCGCGAGGGCTGCTCTGTGAACGGCCGGCCATTGTCGGATTCGCCGTCCGGCTCGACGGCTCGAGTTGAAATCCGATTCAACCTGGCTCAGGCCAGCTTCATTCCCCAGCGATTGAAGCCGCGATTAGTGCAGCTGTACTCGGACAGGATCAGCCGCGACGGTCAGTTTGTGGTGGCCTCCGATCGGACTAGGAAGCGGCTGCTGAATCGGGCCGACTGTATGGAAACTATTCGCGAGTGCGTTCGCCAGGCTGAGGCGGCTGCTGCCGAGCCAGCGACTGCTCAAGCTGGGGATGAGTCTCCCGTCTGTCAGCTGGCCCACATGGATTCTCAGGCGGCGTTGGCTCGGCCATTTAGCGGCAATTTGAGCTTTAGCCAGCTGCGACTATAACTGTGTGCCCTTGCCCCTTCTCAATGTGCAAAACCTCCAATCATATGAATATTTCTTAGAATTCACCATTCACCGTGGTGCTGCTTGGCACAGTGTGATAAATTAAGAGAGACCGTGAACGACGAGATAGCGCAGCCAGTCAGTGCATAAGTGCCTTTCCAAATTATGCAATTGTGTAAAGTGGTTGATGCTTTTAGTATATGGACTAGCAAACTAGTGCCCCCTTCAGGGCGCCCAATAAGCAAGGAGAAAAAATTATTCATGCAAATCCTTTAGAAAGCACATTTTCTGAAGAACCAATTCCTTCTTCAGTTTTATAAATCACCTTATTCAAGTAAAATTGTCACGGACAAAGATGTTTACTATGAATCTCTTTTTCTAAAAGCAACAAAATGGCAACAAAATAAAGCCTTCACAAAGATAACAGGTATTCCCCCTCAATAGAAAGCATCCCCAAGACCGCAAGCATCCCCCCAAATAGCAAGTTCCCCCAGATAGCTCGCAGCAAGCATCCCCCAGACAGTAGCATCCCCAAGATAGTAAGCATCCCCCAGACAGCAAGCATCCCCAAGGTAGTAAGCATCCCCCAGACAGCAAGCATCCCCAAGGTAGTAAGCATCCCCCAGACAGCAAGCATCCCCAAGGTAGTAAGCATCCCCCAGACAGCAAGCATCCCCAAGGTAGTAAGCATCCCCCAGACAGCAAGCATCCCCCAGACAGCAAGCATCCCCCAGACAGCAAGCATCCCCCAGATAGCAAGTATCCACCAGTCAGCAAGCATCCACCAGATAGCAAGCATCCCCCAGACAGAAAGCATCCCCCAGACAGCAAGCATCCCCCAGACAGCAAGCATCCCCCAGACAGCAAGCATCCCCCAGACAGAAAGCATCCCCCAGACAGCAAGCATCCCCCAGATAGCAAGCATCCCCCAGATAGCAAGCATCCCCCAGATAGCAAGTATCCACCAGTCAGCAAGCATCCACCAGATAGCAAGCATCCCCCAGACAGAAAGCATCCCCCAGACAGCAAGCGTCCCCCAGATAGCAAGCATCCCCCAGATAGCAAGTACCCATGACGAGACCTCACTCATCTCTATGCGTTCTCTAAAGCTCAATAAAGTCACTAGCAATGTGGAAAATACACGTTCCTTACCGGCCTCCAGGTCATTTCTAAGAAAATCGAGTGTACCGGTAGCGTCCTGCAGTTGTCCAATATTGCGTGATTTTGGTTTCTTAAAATCATCCAGTCGGGTTTTGTTGTAGAAAATTTTCTATTGAGCATAATTTTTGATAAAGAATCCGAAGGTTGAAAGATTATTCAAGAGATAAAGAGGCCTGAAAATGAACAGAATACGGGCATATTAATAGTAAATTAGATAATATATCTGGCTAATTGTCTGGCTTTGCATCTTTTTCTAATCAATATCTTTCAAGCAATTAAAAAATAATAGTTCATGTCCTTACTACTTACTAAGTAGCTTGAACTACACAAGTAATTCTAAAGAAATTACAGAAGCTTATCTTTTTCCTCTGCGCAAAGAAAAATGCTTGAAAAGTTACGTAGGTCAGAGGTTTCATCTCTTGACTTCCGCAAGTTAGAAAAATTACATCTGAGATCTGATTTAACAAGTGCATAGCAGTACCATTTGTACCTGCTTCCTCGCAACTGTTATTGAATAAATTTTGTCCCACTGGTGTTTTCCAGGAAACACGATGCATTTGAGTTTGAAAGTAGTCACTGTATTCTGTATTTTTATCTTATCTCTAGTTTCATTTTTGTATTTCAAATGTTTTTTGAGAAGTTTGACACGCGCAATATTCTACTTAAATTGGCTATTAGTAGTAAAGCTGTAGAACTAACAGCCAATCATATTATTTTCATGCTAACGGCTTTAAACGCTATATAGATCCATGGCCGATCGAGGTGACAACTCGGGGGCTGATTCTTCCGCGGCAGCGCCCTCTGCTGCAGCGGCCGCGGCCGCAGCTGCCGGTTTATCTTCATCTTCTGCTACAAACTCTAAGCCTGCTACTGAGTCTCGGGTAGGTTGTTTACTTGAACTTACTCACTGCCCTGCTTAGCTTGATTGCTGCAGGAAATTAAACTTTCTAGTCAAGACTCTGCTGTTTCGCTCTCTGGCACTCATCAACTAATCCCCTGGGTACTCACTACTCATCAACTAATCCCCTGGGTACTCAATACTCATCAACTAATCCCCTGATTACTCATCATCTAATCCCCTGGTTACTCATCATCTAATCCCTTGGGTACTCATCATCTAATCTCTTGGGTACTCATCATCTAATCCCCTGGGTACTCATCATCTAATCCCCTGGGTACTCATCATCTAATCCCCTGGGTACTCATTATCTAATCCCCTGGGTACTCATCAACTAATCCCCTGATTACTCATCATCTAATCCCCTGATCACTCATCAACTAATCCCCTGGGTATTCAATACTCATCATCTATTCCCCTGGGTACTCATCATCTAATCCCTTGGGTACTCATCATCTAATCACTTGGGTACTCATCATCTAATCACTTGGGTACTCATCATCTAATCACTTGGGTACTCATCATCTAATCCCTTGGGTACTCATCATCTAATCACTTGGGTACTCATCATCTAATCCCCTGGGTACTCATCATCTAATCCCTTGGGTACTCATCATCTAATCCCCTGGGTACTCATCATCTAATCCCCTGGTTACTCATCATCTAATCTCTTGGGTACTCATCATCTAATCCCCTGGTTACTCATCATCTAATCCACTGGATGCTCATCATCTAATCCCCTGGTTACTCATCATCTAATCCACTGGATGCTCATCATCTAATCCCCTGGTTACTCATCATCTAATCCCTTGGGTACTCATCATCTAATCCCCTGGGTACTCATCATCTGATCCCCTGGTTACTCATCATCTAATCCACTGTGTACTCATCATCTAATTTCTTGGGTACTCATCATCTGATCCCCTGGGTACTAATCATCTAATCTCCTGGGTACTCATCATCTAATCCCCTGGTTACTCATCATCTAATCCCCTGGTTACTCATCATCTAATCCCCTGGTTACTCATCATCTAATCCCCTGATTACTTACCGCTTAATCCACTGGTCATATACTATCAACTCACTGGCTACTCTGTGAGAGTATCTTTAACAAGCAGTCCACTAATGCATAGCCAACCGCTCCATCGTTTGCACTCGCGCAGAAGTGCAACTACACGCTCAAGTTCACCCTGGTCGGTCACACCAAGGCTGTATCGTCGGTTAAGTTCAGTCCTAATGGAGAATGGCTCGCAAGTTCGTGTAAGTATTTAATTGTATTGAATAATACATTTCCTTGTTGTGCTGCTATTGTCAGGTACTTCTCTAGGTATTGCTACTCATTCTTCACTGGGTATTGCTACTCTCATTCTTCACAGTGTATTGCTACTCTCATTCTTCACTGGGTATTGCTACTCTCATTCTTCACAGTGTATTGCTACTCTCATTCTTCACTGGGTATTGCTACTCTCTCATTCTTCACCGTGTATTGCTACTCTCTCATTCTTCACTGGGTATTGCTACTCTATCATTCTTCACAGTGTATTGCTACTCTCATTCTTCACTGGGTATTGCTACTCTCTCATTCTTCACCGTGTATTGCTACTCTCATTCTTCACTGGGTATTGCTACTCTCATTCTTCACTGGGTATTGCTACTCTCATTCTTCACTGGGTATTGCTACTCTCATTCTTCACTGGGTATTGCTACTCTCTCATTCTTCACTGGGTATTGCTACTCTCATTCTTCACTGGGTATTGCTACTCTCTCATTCTTCACTTGGGTATTGCTACTCTCATTCTTCACTGGGTATTGCTACTCTCTCATTCTTCACTTGGGTATTGCTACTCTCATTCTTCACTGGGTATTGCTACTCTCTCATTCTTCACTTGGGTATTGCTACTCTCATTCTTCACTGGGTATTGCTACTCTCATTCTTCACTGGGTATTGCTACTCTCTCATTCTTCACCGTGTATTGCTACTCTCTCATTCTTCACTGGGTATTGCTACTCTCTCATTCTTCACTGGGTATTGCTACTCTCATTCTTCACTGGGTATTGCTACTCTCTCATTCTTCACCGTGTATTGCTACTCTCATTCTTCACTGGGTATTGCTACTCTCTCATTCTTCACTTGGGTATTGCTACTCTCTCATTCTTCACCGTGTATTGCTACTTTCATTCTTCACTGGGTATTGCTACTCTCTCATTCTTCACCGTGTATTGCTACTCTCATTCTTCACTGGGTATTGCTACTCTCTCATTCTTCACTGGGTATTGCTACTCTCATTCTTCACTGGGTATTGCTACTCTCTCATTCTTCACTGGGTATTGCTACTCTCATTCTTCACTGGGTATTGCTACTCTCTCATTCTTCACTGGGTATTGCTACTCTCTCATTCTTCACCGTGTATTGCTACTCTCTCATTCTTCACTGGGTATTGCTACTCTCTCATTTTTCACTTGGGTATTGCTACTCTCTCATTCTTCACTTGGGTATTGCTACTCTCATTCTTCACTGGGTATTGCTACTCTCTCATTCTTCACTTGGGTATTGCTACTCTCTCATTCTTCACCGTGTATTGCTACTCTCATTCTTCACTGGGTATTGCTACTCTGGTCTTAGCTGATACTTCAGCGGTATTGCTTCAACCCAAATTGTTCATCATTGATTCGCATCGGCATTGCAGCCGCTGACAAGCTAATCAAAATCTGGGGCGCGATGGACGGCAAATTCGAGAAGACAATTGAAGGTCACAAGCTGGGCGTGTCGGACGTGGCTTGGTCCTCGGACAGTCGCCTGCTGGTGTCGGCCAGCGATGACAAGTGCTTGAAAGTGTGGGACCTGGCCACGGCTAAGTGTCTGAAAACGTTGAAAGGCCACACAAACTATGTGTTCTGCTGCAATTTCAATCCATCGTCAAATCTAATTGTATCCGGCAGCTTTGACGAGAGCGTTAAGATTTGGGACGTCAAATCTGGCAAATGTTTGCGCACTCTGCCGGCCCACTCGGATCCCGTGACCGCGGTGCACTTTAACCGGGACGGGTCGCTCATAGTCAGCAGCAGCTACGACGGCCTGTGCCGGATCTGGGACACCGCATCTGGTCAGTGTCTTAAAACTCTAATAGACGACGATAATCCGCCAGTAAGCTTTGTCAAATTCTCGCCAAACGGCAAGTACATATTGGCCGCTACGCTTGACAACACGCTGAAATTGTGGGATTATAGCAAAGGCCGCTGTCTGAAAGTCTATAACGGGCATAAGAATGAGAAATATTGCATCATTGCCAATTTCTCCGTTACTGGCGGCAAATGGATCATATCCGGCAGCGAGGACAACATGGTTTACATATGGAATCTACAGACAAAGGAGATTGTACAGAAACTGTCGGGCCATCAGGATGTAGTGCTCTGCACCGCCTGCCATCCTACTCAGAACATAATCGCGTCAGCCGGCTTGGAGAATGACAAGTCTATTAAACTGTGGCGTTCGGACTTTTGATTGCGCTCTCTTGTCAGCTGTCTTAATCTCTATTAACTTCTTTTATGCTTAGTCTGGCCTCTATATGCTACTGTTAGCAAGCTGCTTGAGTTTAACAATGAAAGTGTATATACGAGTTATTATTGTCATTTTAACTGACGTTGACATATTTTTTATTATTATTTGCTTTGTAAGCATATGACCAGGATTATCATTGTTGCTTAGTTTAGTTAAAATTTATCAAACGACGGTCAGAATTATAATAGTTGTATGTATACTGGTATTATACGAGCGTAGTAAGAAACTTTCGTTTTTAGTCAACTATTTCATGCTTAATGTTGCTGAAAACTATTATTATATCTGTACTATTAAACGTATAGTACTCGGAATGTTGAAATAATTCTGTTGGTGGTCTTAAAAGCCAAGCATTTTCATTTTGTTTCAAAATTTTGAGACGATTTATGCCTGCTTTAGGAATTTAACCGCTAAAATTGCTTGAAATTTATTTGCTTGGGACTGCTAGCTGTTACAATCAATTCGGTTTGTAAAAATATACTGCTTTTCAATGCGAAATAAAAGTCAATTAAGTGTTGACTAACTTGTTCATGTCTATTGCTACCAAGCTTCATAGTTTCGTTGTTTTTTATGTATATTTCATGTCTTATATTTCATAAAACAAGCTTGGTGACCGAATCTAAGTAGCGCAATATGACTAGCAGTTGACTAGCAGTTGATTAATATTACTTTGCATACATGCGGGAGGCAATGTGCAAATTAATACTTATACTGCTTCGTAAGCGGTAGTAAACGGAAAACTCGTGTTTAAGCTACTCTAAAGATGCTTTGCTGACGACTTCTTCATCTCCCGAAACTCTAATTACTTTCGTTCTTGATTAACAAAAAATATTAAATATTAGCTTACATTTGCAGCTATCAATAACTTTAGAAACGAGGATATTTGATTTTTTTAATGAAATATAAAAGTAAGGTACAAATCGTCTGTTTCAAGACGCCAGTTTCGAAAAAAATGTAAAACGTCCCTCAATTATTATTACTAATTATTGATAAAACTAGGATAGCTTATTAAGACCTTAAGCCGTCTGATTTATCACATCGAGACGTTACATGTACGTTTACTATTCGTCTAATAGAACAGTTGCAGTTCGCGTAGAACTTCAGTTATTTTATTTTTACACAGTAAATTCCGTAATCAGCTAAAACAATATGCAAGATATGATTATGTGAATGTCTGTTACTCATAATGTGATATTTAGCACATTTAGTTTATTCGTTCGTAAATAATCGTTTTAAGTTAAACAATACAACAAATCTGATATTATATATACACATGTACATAAACAAGCACCAAAACTTTTAAAAAAATTGAAAAAACATTTTTTATTTATTTTTAAACTAAACTCATACGGTATTTTTTAAAATAAAATAATCAGCTGATTGATAATGCTGCGATTCAAAAAGTTATATGAAAACGGAATTTTATATATCATCAAAGAAGAGTATAGACTAGAGTCAAAATCTAGCGAAAATCTGGTACTCGATCTTAATTGGGAGCAAAAAATACTACAAATAAAATAATAAATTATTATACTTCTATTTTCTGACTTAACTTTTTGAAAAGCTTTAGTAAGCTAATCCTAAGATCTGGATTAAGTTACAGCCTACGTCTATAGTCTATACTCTATAGATCTGCTTGACTGACATTTGTAAAATTTTATTTCGGTCAACTATAGCCCCTACTGAATGTTACGAATCTACATCTTACAAAATGACGTTTACTTTTCACTATCCTTCTTATAGCCAGAGCTAGGCTTAGCTAGATAGCTTGATTAGTGGTTTATCACATTTATCCCAAAATAGTAAGATGGCCCACTGACGCCAGTTAATATAAAATTAGTTGAATTACCGAATACTGCGAATAGTCCCTCTTCATATCATATAATGGCTTATTCTTTCTTTGGAATTAAGAAGCCGAAAATAGAAAACACTGGACAGTTTTCTTATGTTAGTGTTGCACCTCAAAACTCCCTATCGGCCATCAATAGTGATGGAAACAGTGTTGCCAGGAAGGAAATGTGCTACTTTTGTTTTGATGTTTTAAGAAGTTACCTGGGAATGATGAAGGGTGAAGCTTTGCAACAACCAGTAACATTTTCTAATGACTCATAGTAAGTATATATACTTTGTTGCTTACTTGCTTTATAATATAAGATAAGGGCACAAATTGATGGAACACAGCTGATTAGAAATCTGCAAATTTATCAAATACTTTCCTTTACAGTTTATCCAATTTTAAGCAACTCTTTTTTATTAATGCTAAGTAGTCATAGCATTAGCAATAATATTTTAAGTATGATAAATCTGTTTAAATTTAAGCATTTTTTTACTATTTAAATATAAGTATTTCTATTCTGTTTTGCTATACAAGACAACAAATTTTGATAGTCACTATTTTATTCAAAGCCAAATAAATTCTCTATAAATGTGAATAGGCCTATTCTATATACCGTTAGGCCCTAGCCAGCATTTTTAAAAAAAGTAAACTGACGTGGCACTCTCGCTGCACTATAACAAATTGAGTGAAAAAATTAGAATAGACACTCTTTTTTCAGAGAAAATTTGAACCCTCTAAATTTTTTTAGAATGAATTCATTAAGTTTTGGAAAATATTTACATTAGAAAGTTATGATTCTAAAAAAGTTCAACTTTCAAACACAATTCTCCAAAACTGCTTGGATCAAATTACTATTAGTTACGTAAGAGATTAACAAATTGAGCTCCTGTAACCTCTTGGGGGTAATTTTTGCAGTTTTTTGCTTGATTTTCATTTTGGACAGCCTATAAGCCTCTGGAAAAAGTTTCAGAACAATTGGAAAATTGGAAGTATTTTATGTACCTAAAGTTCAAGAAGGCCCTTAGATGACCTCTGTGTTTTGCTAAAAAGGTGGAAAAGCAAAGACAGTGCATTAATGGAAGTCTGTTTTAGAAAAAAGTGCAAGATTTCTATATTTTCTGTGTTAACTTTAATGGATTAATGCTTATTAATGCTTAATTAAGAGTTGATAAGTTTAAGATTTTTTGTTTTAACACTAACACTTTTGCCATTAACGGAAGTTAAGATTTTCATTAACAGTGCTCAACACTGATTCTATAAGTATGTTTTTATTGTATTATGCCAGAGCTGAACAAAAATCACTATAGACAAAACTTGTGCTAATATAATGATTAATTTTGTTGTATGCCATACAGTTTCCAGTTTCAAATTATTGACTATGGATGCTTCTATTATAACAAAATACTATTAATTAATTAACTTTTTCCTAGATATTTTATAAGTCTCAATACTATTTGGACATGTCTTAGCTATTGCATTAGTCGATAGCTATTCATTTTGGACACTTATTCATTATATAAAAATCATATTGCTGCCCTTCACTTTATGATTCTATAAAAATATTACAATGAAGCCATATAAACAACTTAAAGGAGCAAAGAGTCTTGAACTTGAATTTCTTCTTTCTTTATATCATTTTTAGCATATAAAGGTTCTTTTTTACCTCGTATATCATTAGGGAAGTTTCCAATCATAATCATTTATATAAACAGACATTTTAGACAATGTGTCCCCCCTTGATCATTGTCTAGCCCACTGTTTGTCACCTGGAAGATTGGTCAGGATCACCGCCTTCGCGCTGCATTGGCACCTTCTCTAACATGTCTCTGCACTCTGGCCTGCGCGAGTACGCCGTCAGCAGTGCCCTGAAGGATTCGCGCTTTGCCCCGGTGTCCCGAGACGAGGTGGCCCGTCTGCACTGCTCGGTGTCCATTCTAATTGACTTTCAGGTGAACTTTGTAGATTGCTAATAAGTTAACGAGGTACTTCTTTGTAAAATTAGCGTCATAGCTACTCACACTGTTTACCTTGGAAAAGTGGCTAGTTAAAATTGTTTTGCTCACTGCAGGACGCAAGCCACTACCGAGACTGGATAGTCGGTGTGCACGGGATTCGCATCGAGTTTTCTAACGAGCGTGGCCAGCGCAAGACTGCCACCTACCTGCCCGAGGTGGCCAAGGAGCAGAGTGAGTGGCACTGCTGCTTTGCGTATTGCTGCCTCTATTCATTAACTGCTCTCTGGCAGTTCTCTGTTTGAATGACCCAGCACTGACAGATTCTGGATCTGAATGGGATATATGTCCCATCGACTACTGCTCACTAGTATTTAAAGGAGCTTGGGAACAATGGGGAATGTGGTGTTGTAGTCTACGGGTTAGAGCTGGACTCACCACATGCGGCCCTGAAGCCTCTCTATCTTGTCCTCGGGTCCTTTAAAACCGCTCGCTCATGGTTTGTCCTTTTTGTCCTCTCCTTTTGGTCTCTCCTCGCACCTCTTATCTCTTTTCTCATCTCCTCTTTCCTATTCGCTCTGATCTATTCCCCATTTCTTTATCACCTGGCCCGCAGCAATGATCTAGACTTTTAATCTGGCCCCCGATGTAAAAATTTGCCGATCCCTGCATGGGTTAGAGCGCTTGACTCACTACTGAAAGGTCGGGGGTTCGATTCTCGACCCACTCGGAACAATTTGTGTCCTTGAGCAAGACACTTCAGTTCACTCATAAGCTGTAAAATGGGTGCCAGCATTAGCTGGGGTAATTGAGGCTGTGTGGCGATGGCGACCCCCCAGTCCTTGGACTGAACAGCCGTACGCAGCCTTCAGATGCGCTGCGCAATAGCTGCGGCTGAGCTGTCGGTTGCACATCTGGCCATTAGGGCAGGTGTAATATAATCAATTACTATTTATTAGTGGGAACGATATAAAAACTTTGCTTAAACCGGATTCATGACCCTATCTGAAGTATTATGCATTCAATGGATTCTGTCTTGTCCAACCTCCGCAGACTGGAACCACGTGGAAACGATTGATTCGCTGCTTCGCAAAGGCGGTTACAAGTCCGTCATCACTGAGCAGGTGCGGGCCAGCATCCGGCTGACTAGGTACAGATCCGAGAAGATCACGGCCTCGTATGCCGAGTACATGCATTCCAAGCAGCTCGGGCATCGGCTGTAAACTGCGCAACTGACAGCCGTGATCGTGACACCCACTGAAGGGGTAGTGAAACCCGCTAAAAAGGGTTGTGATGACACCAACTGAAAGGGGCAGTGACACCCACTGAAGGGGTAGTGACACCCACTGAAGGGATAGTGACACCCACTAAAGGGGTAGTGACACCACTAAAAGGGTAGTGACACCCACTGAAGGGGTAGTGACACCCACTGAAGGGGCAGTGACACCCACTAAAAGGGTAGTGACACCCACTGAAGGGGTAGTGACACCCACTGAAGGGGTAGTGACACCCACTGAAGGGGTAGTGACACCCACTGAAGGGATAGTGACACCCACTAAAGGGGTAGTGACACCACTAAAAGGGTAGTGACACCCACTGAAGGGGTAGTGACACCCACTAAAAGGGTAGTGACACCCACTGAAGGGGTAGTGACACCCACTGAAGTGATAGTGACACCCACTGAAGATGTAGTGACACCCACTAAAGGGGTA
The DNA here is from genome assembly GCA_002269645.1 of Macrostomum lignano. Taxonomy (NCBI): domain Eukaryota; kingdom Metazoa; phylum Platyhelminthes; family Macrostomidae; genus Macrostomum; species Macrostomum lignano. The sequence goes on along the minus strand of NIVC01000037.1, from coordinate 1,143,141 downwards.
GTGACACCTACTGAAGGGATAGTGACACACACTGAAGGGGTAGGTAGTGACATCTTAATCTGAGTGATACCCATTTATCTATTAATGTAACTTGAATGGACAGTGGCTGCAGAACTCACACAGGAGCAATTTTAAACTCGCTTTTCAATCATTATACGTCGCTTTCTCTCCCCGTTACTGTCAGTAGCAAAGTGTGCGCTTGTACATCTTATAAAAGCAAATATAGGCCTATATAAATATAGTTTCCGGCAATTGTAATAATTCTTTTATGGTATATTTTCTGTTTTAATAAGTTGATATATTTGGAAATTGGAATTAATCCACTCGTGTTTATTTATATTACTTATATTTATATTGATGTATGATGTGTGCAACCTGTACAATAGTGAACATAGTGGTTATCAGGTATATCGATCAAGCTTTCCGTACATATCCCTATTTTTCTTAATTTGCTGTCGTAAAAATTCAACATCACAAAATAACTTACTATACGTGTTTTTCTAGCTATAATAATAATTCACTTTTATTCGCTTGGTGGGGATTTTATTGGCTTGGTGGGGATTTTATTGGCTTGGTGGGGATTTTATTGGCTTGGTGGGGATTTTATTGGCTTGGTGGGGATTTTATTGGCTTGGTGGGGATTTTATTGGCTTGGTGGGGATTTTATTGGTACAGTGAGGAATTTATTGACTTGGTGGGGATTTTATTGGTACAGTGAGGAATTTATTGGCTTGGTGGGGATTTTATTGGTACAGTGAGGAATTTATTGGCTTGGTGGGGATTTTATTGGCTCAGTGAGGAATTTATTGGCTTGGTGGGGATTTTATTGGCTTGGTGGGGATTTTATTGGTACAGTGAGGAATTTATTGGCTTGGTGGGGATTTTATTGGCTCAGTGAGGAATTTATTGGCTTGGTGGGGATTTTATTGGTACAGTGAGGAATTTATTGGCTTGGTGGGGATTTTATTGGCTCAGTGAGGAATTTATTGGCTTGGTGGGGATTTTATTGGTACAGTGAGGAATTTATTGGCTTGGTGGGGATTTTATTGGTACAGTGAGGAATTTATTGGCTTGGTGGGGATTTTATTGGTACAGTGAGGAATTTATTGGCTTGGTAGGGATTTTATTGGTACAGTGAGGAATTTATTGGCTTGGTGGGGATTTTATTGGTACAGTGAGGAATTTATTGGCTTGGTGGGGATTTTATTGGTACAGTGAGGAATTTATTGGCTTGGTGGGGATTTTATTGGTACAGTGAGGAATTTATTGGCTTGGTGGGGATTTTATTGGTACAGTGAGGAATTTATTGGCTTGGTGGGGATTTTATTGGCTTGGTGGGGATTTTATTGGCTTAGTGAGGAATTTATTGGCTTGGTGGGGATTTTATTGGTACAGTGAGGAATTTATTGGCTTGGTGGGGATTTTATTGGTACAGTGAGGAATTTATTGGCTTGGTGGGGATTTTATTGGCTCAGTGAGGAATTTATTGGCTTGGTGGGGATTTTATTGGTACAGTGAGGAATTTATTGGCTTGGTGGGGATTTTATTGGCTCAGTGAGGAATTTATTGGCTTGGTGGGGATTTTATTGGCTTGGTGGGGGTTTTATTGGCTTAGTGAGGATTTTTGGTTGTTGATTGCGGTTTTCCCAAGCAGAAAAAATAAAAAAAATGTTTAACCAATACGTGCTACTAAAGTGTGATTCTCTGAAATGTTCTCGTAAGTTATTTCTTTGCACTACTAATAGGCTGGCGAAGATTTATTGTATAGAAATAGAGCCATAGTTACTCGCGCCGACTACCCATACTATAAGGCGTTTGGTGTTGACAAATGGAGTAAAGAATGCAATATCTACTATCTATTACAAAACGCGCTTCGTTTCCCCTTTTGTGCAGTGCCGTTCAGCCTTTGTTTTATCAGCTAAAAATATTTATTATTGTTTTTTTCGCTTTCTATTGTGCTTTTCACTGATTTTTTAGTCTTATCTACTGTAAAATTAATAACGATTGTCTGTAATTTCATACTATTTAATTACCTGCTTGCTTGTATATACGTGTGAAATGATATATCTTGGTATAATTGATTAACTGAGATTATAAATATAGCAAGAATTATACTATCTGTGTGTAAAGCTGCGAAAGTTTCTTATAATATGCGGTGGACTTTCGGCAAATTTTTGGCTCTGTCTTTCTGTTAAAGCAATTGAGTTTTTTTACTATCTATCCGAGTTTTGAGGGGCTCTCGCTCGTCTCTGGGTTTCTTGGCATAGAGGGGCGGATCCTCTGGGTGTCTCGGCATAGAGGGGCGGATCCTCTGGGTGTCTCGGCATAGAGGGGCAGATCCTCTGGGTGTCTCGGCATAGAGGGGCGGATCCTCTGGGTGTCTCGGCATAGAGGGGCAGATCCTCTGGGTGTCTCGGCATAGAGGGGCGGATCCTCTGGGTGTCTCGGCATAGAGGGGCGGGTCCTCTCATCAATTTATTATTTTTTCATTACACTTGTACATGCATGGATGAGAATAAATAGATGGTTAGTTCATTATTCATACAACATAATAGTTTCAATACATCAATTAGATTATCCACCGTAGTTTTTGAAAATTCAGGTTTAGTGTCTAAGTGAGAGTCCTGTTCATTATAGGGCCGAAATAATATTTATGGCTAAGTTAATTAGAACCAATTAAATTTCTAGAAACTCGTAATAATAGTTTGGTTGTTGCGGTTGCCCTGCTGGATAATTTTTTCTGCCACTGTAGCTATGAGTAACAATTTTCGCACCTCTGCCTGCTGCTGCGCTGATAATGGCGCCAATTAATTTTGTTGCTGTGCGCCTCTTCTAGTCTCTAGCTGGCTGGTAATAAAGTTAATTGCGCCTGCCGCCGCCTGTTATCGATGACTCATCACTTTCGCCCAGCCTTATCACTTATCAGGCGCGTGGCCAACTCTCTCCCCCGCCAAACCCCTACCCCGAGGCCGCGGAACTCTCCGACGCCTCTGATTGGCTGAGGCTGACCATAACCCAATTTTAACGGCGCTAATTGGCCTGCCTCTCAGACCCAACTGTGCTGAATATATAAGGCAGCACGCTTGAAGCTCTTTGTCTTATCATAATAGTTGAATTAAAACTAAGTAGAGTGCGATTTTTCTTGCATATTAACTTAACAGTTTCAGCCTTGCTTTGGAATTTTCAAATCGATCTGTCCAAAACAAATACGGTTAGCTCACAATAGTTATATCTACATATTAAGAGAACAATGCAAGGGTACCAACAGCTGTCATCGACTGAACACCACGCCGCCTGGGGCGTCTGGTCCACTGGCATGATGCAGCAACAGCAGCAACACAGGGACGCCAAGTTGGCGCCGTTCGAGTCTGCAGCTAGTGTTGCTTCGTGGAGCCGCGACCGCGACACCTCGGTCTCCAATCAGCTACCCGCTTCATCGACTGCCAACACCAATGCTAGCTGTAACAAGCCAGCCAGACCGATAAGTCTGCTATCGCCGAGTGCTCCCTCGTTTAATTGCAACTATCAGCAGAGTTCGCTAATGCAGCTAGGTGAGATATTAGCGTGTGTTTCTAATGGTCCTTGGTGGATCCAGGCGGGGTCAAAGGGAGAGACAGAAGTCAGAACTTTTCTCCGTGGCGGATCCAAGGGTGGGGGTCAAGGGCCAAGAGTTTATTCTCCTGTCTTCTCGATACGCATGTATAGCAGTATCTCTCGACCCTAGAAGTTAACCCACACAGTCTCATATCTGCAGCTTCAGTCTCTGTCTTCCTGTCTCTCCCTTTGATGCCATCTTTAGCCTGTCACTCCCCTGTATAGCCTGTCACTCCCCTGTATAGCCTGTCACCTTCCCCTGTATTGCCTGTCCCTTCCCTGTATAGCCTGTCACTCCCATGTATAGCCTGTCACTCCCATGTATAGCCTGTCACTCCCATGTATAGCCTGTCACTCCCATGTAGCCTGTATAGCCTGTCACTCCACTGTAGCCTGCATAACCTGTCACTCCTCTGTACTGCATAGTCTCATGTCTCTCCCCCTGTAGTCTCATGTCTCTCTCCCTGTAGCCTCATGTCTCCCCCCTCTAGCCTCATGTCTCTCCCCTGTAGCCCCATGTCTCTCCCCCTGTAGTCTCATGTCTCTCCCCTGTAGCCCCATGTCTCTCCCCCTGTAGTCTCATGTCTCCCCCTGTAGCCCCATGTCTCTCCCCCTGTAGCCTCATGTCTCCCCCTGTAGCCCCATGTCTCTCCCCCTGTAGCCTCATGTCTCCCCCTGTAGCCCCATGTCTCTCCCCCTGTAGTCTCATGTCTCTCCCCTGTAGCCCCATGTCTCTCCCCCTGTAGCCCCATGTCTCTCCCCCTGTAGCCTCATGTCTCCCCCTGTAGCCCCATGTCTCTCCCCCTGTAGTCTCATGTCTCTCCCCTGTAGCCCCATGTCTCTCCCCCTGTAGTCTCATGTCTCTCCCCTGTAGCCCCATGTCTCTCCCCCTGTAGTCTCATGTCTCTCCCCTGTAGCCCCATGTCTCTCCCCCTGTAGCCTCACGTCTCCCCCTGTAGCCCCGTGTCTCTCCCCCTCTCCTCTCCCACTGTGTATAGCCCCTGTACTTCCCTCACCAATGAAGCTATTTACGTAACATATCGCCATACTGCAGGCTCCTCCAAGCACTCGTCCACGGCCGGTACCTGCACTCTGCAGCACCACCAGCTGTATGGGGACCAGCCGCATCAGCCAGGCGCAGGTCTGGACTCCAGCCTGGCCTATTTGCAAGTCGGCGAGCACGAATACCTGCGCATGCAGCAGCCGGTGGCTCCGGTCGGAAAGCAGCAGCAGAACAAACCGGGCATCGCTCACGAGATTGACAAGTGGATCGCTTCCGTTACCTGCAGCGCTCCCATTCCCGGACCGGGCGTGGGTGCCCCCGGGCCCAACCAGATCGCCATAGACAAGGGCACCCTGCTCAACTTTCTCACCAGGCTGAAGATGCACTACCAGAAGAAGCGGGAGATGCGTATTGAACTGTGCGTGTTCTGCAGGCAGAATCAGGAGCCATTTCACGTGTACACCAGTCACCGGCTGACTGACGCGTTCGGAAATGTCACCTGCCCTGTGCTGTTCCAGTGAGTGCAGATTTTTTAATTGCGATTTTATAAGGGCGGTAATTCATAGATAAGGCTAAGCGGTAAATCACAAAAATTACTATAAACCCTAAGCCAAGCCATAAACCCCTAAACCACAAACCCCAAGCCAAGTAATAAACCAATCGATAATTCAAGCTTTAAGCCCATCAAATTAAGCCATAAACCTTAAAGCATAACCATAAAGTACAAACCAAATTGAAACCGTAAAAAGGCTATGAATTTTAAGATAAACAATAAACTCACTATTCAAGCGATATTATTGCCCCGAACCACAACAGCAAAAATCAAGCCAAGCAAACGCATCAAATTTGGGGGAAAGTCGGGATAAACCAGTCCGAGTGAACCATCAACCCATCAGACTGAGCCATAAACCAACCAGACTGAGCCAGAAACCAATCTGACTGAACCATCAACCCATCAGACTGAACCATAAACCAACCAGACTGAGCCAGAAACCAATCTGACTGAACCATCAACCCATCAGACTGAACCATAAACCAACCAGACTGAGCAATAAACAAACCAGACTGAGCCATAAACAAACCAGACTGAGCAATAAACAAACCAGACTGAGCCATAAACAAACCAGACTGAGCCATAAACCAATCAGACTGAGCCATAAACAAACCAGACTGAGCCATAAACAAACCAGACTGAGCCATAAACAAACCAGACTGAGCCATAAACCAACCAGACTGAACCATAAACCAACCAGACTGAACCATAAACCAACCAGACTGAACCATAAACCCATCAGGCTGAGCCATAAACCCATCAGGCTGAGCCATAAACCATCAGACTGAGCCATAAACCCATCAGACTGAGCCATAAACCATCAGACTGAGCCATAAACCATCAGACTGAGCCATAAACCCATCAGACTGAGCCATCAACCCATCAGACTGAGCCATAAACAAACCAGACTGAGCCATAAACCAATCAGACTGAGCCATAAACCAACCAGACTGAGCCATAAACAAACCAGACTGAGCCATAAACAAACCAGACTGAGCCATAAACAAACCAGACTGAGCCATAAACCAATCAGACTGAGCCATAAACCAACCAGACTGAGCCATAAACAAACCAGACTGAGCCATAAACAAACCAGACTGAGCCATAAATCAATCAAGCTGAGCCATAAACCCTCAAGCCAGACAAAAAAGCTATCAAAGTACTACAGAAACCCACAATAAGCGATCTAAATGGCTCTAGCCATAATTAATCCCTATAAAATGGAGTTGTAAACCTATTAAAATTGGTAGGCCAATCAATGAGTCCGTCAATCCCGACTCAGCCATTCTCAAAGCGCCAAGCCACCCACCGCCCCCGACCTGAGCAGGTACGCCTGTCCGATCTGCGGTGCCACCGGCAACAAGGCGCACACAATCAAATACTGTCCCCATGGCAACGGCAACCATCAGTCGGGCGAGCAGCTGATTGATCAGCAGCCCCCGCCGCCGCAGCTGGGCAGTCTGCAGGTGTCTCGCATCGCCGGAGCCCGGAGCTCGATGAGCATTAGCCGTCGAGGCTGACTGTCTAGCAGCATCGGTGAGATTTGCCGTCTCTGACTGTGTCGGTTTTTATGATTTTAATATCTAGCCATTGCAAGCTCAGCTAATTAGATACGTCAATCAAGTGTCAATCAAGTTAAAACATTTTTTCTTTGTTTACTTGTAAATTTCAAACTATAATAATTTGTACTTTTGTACAGAGAAGTGAATCGCGAGCATGATTTTCGATGTTCTTGAAATTCCAATTGCCGACATGTCTCGAAACCCACTTTTTCTAGAAGCACAGAAACCCATTTTCTCGAAACCCGGAAACCCGCTTTCCTAGAAACTCGGAAGCTCAGTTTCTTAGAAGCACAGAAACCCATTTTCTTAGAAACCCGGAAACACACTTTCCTAGAAACCCGGAAGCTCAGTTTCTTAGAAGCACAGAAACCCATTTTCTTAGAAACCCGGAACCCACTTTCCTAGAAACCCGAAAACCCGCTTTCCTAGAAACTCGGAAGCTCACTTTCTTAGAAGCACAGAAATCCATTTTCTTAGAAACCCGAAAAACCCACTTTCCTAGAAACCCGGAAGCTCAGTTTCCTAGAAACATAAAAATCCAATTTAGAAATCGTATTTCCTAGAAATACAGAAACCGGGAAACCCACTTTTTTTGAGAAGCACATGGAAACCCACTTTCCTTGAGAAACAACAGAAACCCACTTTCACAAAACCAGAAAAATCTGCTGCCAGTTCGGAAATGATAAAACATGCTCTAAAGCATCCGAGATTTTTGCGATTCACTGAGTAATATTGCTGCCCGAAATTATGTCCACCTGTCTGTTAAGCCTTTAACCATATTGGGCACGTTGTTTTGATGATATATTTTCCTTTTTATTTCTGTGTTTGCTCACTGCGCTCATTTTCTAATACTTAGCTGTTAATTTTGAGTTGAAATTTGGTTTAACTGGCTAATTCTCTATGCTGCAGTTTATTGTAAGCTAATTTAGTTAATAAAATTAATTTTTATTACAACATTTCCTGCTACTGTAATAAATAGTGCTATAAAATAATTGTGGAACTAATAATCTGCGTTTAAATCATCTAATTCCAGAACTATTGGCTACAATCCAATTGGGTTATTAATGCTTGGCTAGTGTGTCCGCTGCTAATAATTAATTATAACTGTGCAGTCTATGTCGCATTCTCTTTTTAGCATGCAAAAAACAGTAACTTTTCTGTGTGGATTAATATTTGTTTAAATTTCTATCATTTCAGTGTTTTGCTTTTTATAATTTCTTGCATTAAAAACTTTTGCACATGCCTGCATCTCTTAACGGCCAACGCATTTAGCTGTACAGAATTTTTTTGCTCCTAAGACTTTATTTGTTATTTCGCCGTGTTTAAACTTTCCATTTCTGCTTTTTTGATTAACATTTCAATTTGTAAATTTTATTTCTTGAACAATTATTAATATTCAGAATCAGAAGATTTGCTTTGATTCGTATTGTAATAAATAAAAAAAAATAACAAAAGAACGGCATCTTTGTTTTAAGGTTTAAATACCACCATAAAATTATTTTTTAAAGCTGTTTTATTTGATAATAAAAATGTAAGAATCAGACGACAAACTACGAGAAAATAGTTTCTTTGCATAAGCACAATCCATTACTCTTTATACGTCTGTGTGCAACAACAGTAAATATCTAATAGCAGAAATTATCGAAACCATATGGATTAACTTCAACGCAATCGATTGTGTGACATCGCATTCTTATTAATATTTTGAAGAAGCACGGCAAATTATAGGATTTAAAAAGTGCAAGTCGAGAAATTTTGTTTTGTGGCTTGAAAGTTAAATTTGTTATTTTTTAACTTCTAAACGATATTCCAATCATATCAAGTCGAGACTTGCATATACTCAAGTTTACTCTGCTTGATTTTGATTGGCTGACACTGGTGCCACTCCTACTCCCCTACCCCTGTATAGACAACCACCTCACACCACACACACCAGCCAACCAATAGCGTCGGCCCAATTAAAACCGTCCTCTCAGAAAAGTCCAATCACAATTGCTGTTGCTTCAGGCCTTGGCAATGCCGGGCAGCGCGGGGTGGCAGCTGCGCGCTGCTTCCAGCCTTCGAAGCTCGGCCTTGACGGCGGCTGCCTGCTCCCGGGTGAGACGGAACCGCGGCGGCTTGTACACGGATTTGTACACCGTGTCAAAGTCGCGCTCGCCGTCTGTTGGCGCCGCGGTGACCACCGGCTTAAACGAAACCGTCGGGGCCAGCGGCTTGGCGACGAAGCTGGACCGGGTCTCGGAATCGCCCTCCAACCTGTCGAACTTCGGCACATTATGATAGGCCAGGTGAAAATCACCGTGGCGCATCCGGGGGGACACCGGCTCCGCAGCTGCCCGGCGATAGGCCTCCGAGCTGGTGGTTTCCGAGGCGAACTTGCCGGCGAATCTGGTGCTGGCTTCCGGGGGCTTCACTCGCTCTCGGTAGGCCTCCCTGCCGAGGCGGTGGGTGACGGATATGCATGCTGAGGACCATGTGTCACAAACTGAGGACAATGTGTCACAAACTGAGGACAATGTGTCACAAACTGAGGTTAATGTGTCACAAACTGAGGATAATGTGTCACGAACTGAGGACAATGTGTCACGAACTGAGGACAATGTGTCACAAACTGAGGACAATGTGTCACAAACTGAGGACAATGTGTCACAAACTGAGGACAATGTGTCACAAACTGAGGTTAATGTGTCACAAACTGAGGACAATGTGTCACGAACTGAGGACAATGTGTCACGAACTGAGGACAATGTGTTACAAACTGAGGACAATGTGTCACAAACTGAGGACAATGTGTCACAAACTGAGAACAATGTGTCACAAACTGAGAACAATGTGCCACAAACTGAGGACCCATGTGTCACAAACTACAATGTGTCACAAACTGAGGACCATGTGTCACAAACTGAGGACCATGTGTCACAAACTGAGGACCATGTGTCACAAACTGAGGACCATGTGTCACAAACTGAGGACCATGTGTCACAAACTGAGGACCCATGTGTCACAAACTGAGGACCATGTGTCACAAACTGAGGACCCATGTGTCACAAACTACAATGTGTCACAAACAGAGGACCATGTGTCACAAACTGAGGACCATGTGTCACAAACTGAGGACCATGTGTCACAAACTGAGAACAATGTGTCACAAACTGAGGACCCATGTGTCACAAACTACAATGTGTCACAAACTGAGGACCATGTGTCACAAACTGAGGACCATGTGTCACAAACTGAGGACCATGTGTCACAAACTGAGGACCATGTGTCACAAACTGAGGACCCATGTGTCACAAACTACAATGTGTCACAAACAGAGGACCATGTGTCACAAACTGAGGACCATGTGTCACAAACTGAGGACCATGTGTCACAAACTGAGGACCATGTGTCACAAACTAAAAACAACGTGTCCTAAACTGCAGACCAAAGGCCACAAACTGAGGATCAGTTGTAGAAATCAAATAACCAGGTGTCAAACTCAAATAACCTGGTGGCAAACTCAAATAACCAGGTGTCAGACTCAAATAACCTGGTGTCAGACTCAAATAACCTGGTGTCAAACTCAAATAACCTGGTGTCAAAACCAAATAACCAGGTGTCAAAACCAAATAACCAGGTGTCAAAACCAAATAACCTGGTGTCAGACTCAAATAACCTGGTGTCAGACTCAAATAACCTGGTGTCAAACTCAAATAACCAGGGGTCAGACTCAAATAACCAGGTGTCAAACTCAAATAACCTGGTGTCAAACTCAAATAACCAGGTGTCAGACTCAAATAACCTGGTGTCAGACTCAAATAACCTGGTGTCAGACTCAAATAACCTGGTGTCAGACTCAAATAACCTGGTGTCAAACTCAAATAACCTGGTGTCAAAACCAAATAACCTGGTATCAAAACCAAATAACCTGGTGTCAAACTCAAATAACCTGGTGTCAAACTCAAATAACCAGGTGTCAGACTCAAATAACCTGGTGTCAAAACCAAATAACCTGGTGTCAAACTCAAATAACCGGGTGTCAAAACCAAATAACCTGGTGTCAGACTCAAATAACCTGGTGTCAAACTCAAATAACCGGGTGTCAAAACCAAATAACCTGGTGTTAGACTCAAATAACCTGGTGTCAGACTCAAATAACCTGGTGTCAAACTCAAATAACCTGGTGTCAAAACCAAATAACCTGGTGTCAAACTCAAATAACCAGGGGTCAGACTCATATAACCTGGTGTCATCTTAAATAACCAGGTGTCAAATACAAAATGATTTTCCAAAAAAGAAGACTCATTCCCCCACCGCAGGTCCTTGGTTTGGTAGTCCAGATGGCTAGTCGACTCGCCCTCCATGCGGCCCTCTGGAGCTGTGTACTGACTCGGGTCCTTCTTGAAGCTGGCCGGCACGGGGTGATGAGTTACGTCGACACCGCGGAACTCATGACGCTGCTCCGTATTCCAGTAACCGTTGCGATCGTATCTGCGAGGCGACGGGAGTAGCAGAGTGGAATCTCACCCCAACACTTCACAATTGACAACAGTATCTCATCCCGTAAAGATTAACGGACTCTATAATCTCACCCTCCTTTGAATGACGGAGTAAAAAAAATTACCCTATATATCAATGGATATCATAAATCTCACCCGATAGATCAATAGGTCTCATAAATCTCACCCCCATAGATCAATAGGTCTCATAAATCTCACCCCCATAGATCAATAGGTCTCATAAATCTCACCCCCATAGATCAATAGGTCTCATAAATCTCACCCCCATAGATCAATAGGTCTCATAAATCTCACCACCATAGATCAATGGATATCATAAATCTCACCCCCATAGATCAATGGATATCACAAATCTCACCCCATAGATCAATAGGTCTCATAAATCTCACCCCCATAGATCAATAGTTCTCATAAATCTCACTCCATAGATCAATGGATATCATAAATCTCACAAAAACTTCGCCCGAATTTATCATCAAAATTGAATACATGCATATCAAATTCTAATCTACTAAAAGGAGCCAGCTAAGATTTTTTCTCACTTTAAATCCACCATCGCTTCGGGAGGCTGGGACCTCTCCGACCGCTTGAACTGCCTGGTATCGTAGCCTTTGAAATCCGCCCTGGTCTGCGTCTCCGAGTGCATCGGCAGCTTGCGCTCCATCACCGCCTCGTTGCTCTGGCGGGCCGGTGGCGGCCGGCTCAGCCCAGGGGGCATCGGTCGGTAGGTGTCCCTGTTCACCGTGGTGAAGTCCTGGACACCGTCCAGTGCCAGATTGCCGACCGCCGGCACGGCCGGTATGGCAGGAACGCCGCGAGGACCTTCGAAGTAAAAGGGGGAGTCAAGTTAGCTCAGTAGACTCAGCACTGCCCCAGTAGCTTAAGGGTCTAGTGCTCAGTGCTCAGTAGCCTAAGAGACGAGTGCTCAGAGTGTTCATCAGTAGCCTAACAGGCGAGTGCTCAGAGTGTTCAGTAGCCTAAGAAGCGACTGCTCAGAGTGCTCAGTAGCCTAAGAGGCGACTGCTCAGAGTGCCCAGTAGCCTAAGAGGCGAGTTCTCAGAGTGCCCAGTAGCCTAAGAGACGTGTTCACAGAGTGCTCAGTAACCTCAGCACTGCTCCAGCCCCAGCTCTCACCCTTGTAAGTAGATTGATTGACAGTCTCCAGCTCCCTGGCCCTGCCCGGGTTGAGCACCGAGCCCATAAATTCGGGCATCTCGCCGTAGCGAATCGGATTCCGGCCAGTGCTCCAGCCTTTGTAGTCGGCCATGCTGGTTGTCTGGCCTTGAAATTGGCCGTTTGCCACCAGCACCCTGCCGGCGCCGCCTCGGACAGCGTCCGGCTTGCGGTGCTCTACCGGGCCGAGCGGACGCTCTTTGTATTCGTCCTGAACAAAGACGAGAGGGCGGCGGGAATGACAACGGAGTATTGAGACTGCAAATAACCCCCTATCACATCATTTATGGCCTAAACATCAGGAATAATACTGGTAAGTCTGAACCAGACACCTGGAATTATTTGACTCAGACACCTGGAATTACCTGACTCAGACACCTGGAATTACCTGACTCAGACACCTGGAATTATTTGACTCAGACACCTGGAATTACCTGACTCAGACACCTGGAATTACCTGACTCAGACACCTGGAATTATTTGACTCAGACACCTGGAATTACCTGACTCAGACACCTGGAATTACCTGACTCAGACACCTGGAATTATTTGACTCAGACACCTGGAATTACCTGACTCAGACACCTGGAATTACCTGACTCAGACACCTGGAATTATTTGACTCAGACACCTGGAATTACCTGACTCAGACACCTGGAATTATTTGACTTAGACACCTGGAATTACCTGACTCAGACACCTGGAATTACCTGACTCAGACACCTGGAATTATTTGACTCAGACACCTGGAATTACCTGACTCAGACACCTGGAATTACCTGACTCAGACTGAAACCACAAGACTCATAGACCTGAAACCACAAGACTCAGAGATCTGAAACCACAGACTCAGAGATCTGAAACCACAAGACTCAGAGACCTGGAAATAAAAAACTCAGAGATCTGAAACCACAAGACTCAGAGGTCTGAAATCACAAGACTTATAGACCTGAAACCACAAGACTCAGAGACCTGAAACCACAAGACTCAGAGATCTGAAATCACAAGACTCATAGACCTGAAACCACAAGACTTATAGACCTGAAACCACAAGACTCAGAGACCTGAAACCACAAGACTTATAGACCTGAAATCACAAGACTCATAGACCTGAAACCACAAGACTTATAGACCTGAAACCACAAGACTCAGAGATCTGAAACCACAAGACTCAAAGACCTGAAACCACAAGACTCAGAGACGTGAAGCCACAAGACTCAGAGATCTGAAACCACAAGACTCAGAGACCTGGAACTAAAAAACTCAGAGATCTGAAACCACAGACTCAGAGATCTGAAACCACAAGACTCAGAGATCTGAAATCACAAGACTTATAGACCTGAAACCACAAGACTCAGAGACCTGAAACCACAAGACTTATAGACCTGAAACCACAAGACTTCAGAGATCTGAAACCACAAGACTCACAGATCTGAAACCACAAGACTCAGAGATCTGAAATCACAAGACTCAGAGACCTGAAACCACAAGACTTATAGACCTGAAATCACAAGACTCATAGACCTGAAACCACAAGACTTATAGACCTGAAACCACAAGACTCAGAGATCTGAAACCACAAGACTCAAAGACCTGAAACCACAAGACTCAGAGACGTGAAGCCACAAGACTCAGAGATCTGAAACCACAAGACTCAGAGACCTGGAACTAAAAAACTCAGAGATCTGAAACCACAAGACTCAGAGATCTGAAATCACAAGACTCAGAGATCTGAAACCACAAGACTCAGAGATCTGAAATCACAAGACTTATAGACCTGAAACCACAAGACTCAGAGACCTGAAACCACAAGACTTATAGACCTGAAACCACAAGACTTCAGAGATCTGAAACCACAAGACTCACAGATCTGAAACCACAAGACTCAGAGATCTGAAATCACAAGACTCATAGACCTGAAACCACAAGACTTATAGACCTGAAACCACAAGACTCAGAGACCTGAAACCACAAGACTTATAGAACTGAAATCACAAGACTCATAGACCTGAAACCACAAGACTTATAGACCTGAAACCACAAGACTCAGAGATCTGAAACCACAAGACTCAAAGACCTGAAACCACAAGACTCAGAGACGTGAAGCCACAAGACTCAGAGATCTGAAACCACAAGACTCAGAGACCTGGAACTAAAAAACTCAGAGATCTGAAACCACAAGACTCAGAGATCTGAAATCACAAGACTCAGAGATCTGAAACCACAAGACTCAGAGATCTGAAATCACAAGACTTATAGACCTGAAACCACAAGACTCAGAGACCTGAAACCACAAGACTTATAGACCTGAAACCACAAGACTTCAGAGATCTGAAACCACAAGACTCACAGATCTGAAACCACAAGACTCAGAGATCTGAAATCACAAGACTTATAGACCTGAAACCACAAGACTCAGAGACCTGAAACCACAAGACTTATAGACCTGAAACCACAAGACTTCAGAGATCTGAAACCACAAGACTCACAGATCTGAAACCACAAGACTCAGAGATCTGAAATCACAAGACTCAGAGATCTGAAACCACAAGACTCAGAGATCTGAAATCACAAGACTCAGAGATCTGAAACCACAAGACTCAGAGACGTGAAGCCACAAGACTCATAGATCTGAAACCACAAGACTCATAGACCTGAAACCACAAGACTTATAGACCTGGAACTACAAGACTCAGAGACCCGAAACCACCTGACTCAGACAGCTGGAATCCCATGATCCAGCCTCCCAATTACCTGATACACGGTAGCCCGTTTGTCGCCCATCTGGTCACGCCACACCCAAGAAGGCCCGTCTCCGTCGCCTCCTTTCTTTTGCACCGGCTCGTTCCGAGCCGCCCTCAAGTCCTTGGGCACGAAGTCGGCCCGCTGCGAGGTGTCCCAGCTCATCGCCTGGCTCCGCTTGCCGCCGCCGCCGCCAGCCGGCGGTGGTCGCTTGCTAGACCGTTTCCGCAGCTCCTTGGCGATGTACGTGTCCTGATAGTGCGACTTTCCCAATCGGCCCTTCGGACCGGCAGCTTCGGCAGCCGCCGCCGCAGCGGCCGCCTGCTCCTCGGCAACCAATCCAGGCGTCGGGATGTTGTACAATCCGTACAGCAGCTCGCGAGTTCGCTCAGGATGCGCCCGCATCAGCGCTTCGAGCTCAGAATCGATCACCGAACCGCGCGACACCGGCAGACTGGGCGGCGGCTGCCGCTGCGGCTGCGGAGCCGCTGTAGCTGGCATGTCTGGCTAAGTTCTGCTTTCGCTGATGTCTTCTGCCACTAACAGATGTTGTAAGCAGCTAGTGTAGTCTATAGTCTATAGTAATTATACTATAACTTTTAGACACGGCAGATTCAGATGGTAATAAAGTATTAGAGAAGACTCCAAGAGAGAGAGAGAGATAAAAACGTTGCTATTGACAACAAAACGTTAGTCGAGGCGAGAGGGAGAGAGAGAAGAGATGGCTAGGTAGCGAGTCTCTCTGTACGAGTCTGCTCTGGCCCATGGTTGGCTGCCTGAGATTAGCTGCTCGCTGTCGGGGGAAGAGGGGCTGGCAGGACTGAGAGGCTGACTAGACGGACAATATACAATTTGGCAGGTGGATTTGAGCTGCTGGTTGAGCAGTCGAGATGAGGTGGCCCAGCTACGCAAGATTTTGCGGCGGGCGAGAGGGAGGGAGAGAGAAGAAAGGAAATAGAAAAAGAGCGGAGCACAGAAAAATTAAAGGGTTCAGCTTTGTAGTGCGTCTAAAAAACTGCCACAGAATCTGCTGAAGAAGTGCCGCAGCCTTTACTTATGTTTTCGGCCTATATGATTTACGGATTTAATCACAACAAAATTAGATGCTCACACAGAAACGTTTACTTATCAATATTTCTCATATGAATAACAGCATTAGTATGCACTGTATCGCGCATTAAGGGCACAATTTAACAAGACAACTATGTAAAACAATTTGGTAAATATTACGAGTAATACTCGAGTACCTTCAAATTTCAATCATTTAATTACAAGTCGAAAGTAATTGCGTATCTAATTGCTTTACACAAATTTCCGAACTTTCTCACTTCATTAACCCACACCTGATTAACCACACCTGATTAACCCACACCTGATTAACCACACCTGATTAACCACACCTGATTAACCCATACCTGATTAGCCCACACCTGATTAATCCACATCTAATTAACCCACACCTGATTAACCCACACCTGATTAACCCACACCTGATTAACCCACACCTGATTAACCACACCTGATTAACCACACCTGATTAACCACACCTGATTAACCCATACCTGATTAGCCCACACCTGATTAATCCACATCTGATTAACCCACACCTGATTAACCACACCTGATTAACCCATGCTTGATTAACCCACACCTGATTAACCCACACCTGATTAACCCACACCTGATTAACCCACACCTGATTAACCCACACCTGATTAACCACACCTGATTAACCACACCTGATTAACCACACCTGATTAACCCATACCTGATTAGCCCACACCTGATTAATCCACATCTGATTAACCCACACCTGATTAACCCACACCTGATTAACCCACACCTGATTAACCCACACCTGATTAACCACACCTGATTAACCCATGCCTGATTAACCCACACCTGATTAACCCACACCTGATTAACCCACACCTGATTAATCCACACCTGGTTAACCCATGCCTGATTAACCCACACCTGATTAACCCATACCTGATTAGCCCACACCTGATTAACCCACACCTGATTAACCCACACCTGATTAACCCACACCTGATTAACCCATGCCTGATTAACCCACACCTGATTAACCACACCTGATTAACCCATACCTGATTAGCCCACACCTGATTAATCCACATCTGATTAATCCACATCTGATTAACCCACACCTGATTAACCCACACCTGATTAATCCACATCTGATTAGCCCACACCTGATTAATCCACATCTGATTAATCCACATCTGATTAACCCACACCTGATTAACCCACACCTGATTAATCCACATCTGATTAACCCACACCTGATTAATCCACATCTGATTAATCCACATCTGATTAACCCACACCTGAATAATCCACACCTGATTAAAACCCACACCTGATTAAAACCCACACCTGATTAAAACCCACACCTGATTAAAACCCACACCTGATTAAAACCCACACCTGATTAAAAACCACACCTGATTAAAACCCACACCTGATTAAAACCCACACCTGATTAAAACCCACACCTGATTAAAACCCACACCTGATTAAAACCCACACCTGATTAAAAACCACACCTGATTAAAACCCACACCTGATTAAAACCCACACCTGATTAAAACCCACACCTGATTAAAACCCACACCTGATTAACCCATATCTGATTAACCCATTCCTGACAAACCCTGATGTGACGGGTACAGTTCCGTGGTTCAAATTTACCAGGGGTTGTCGAGCGATTCACAGCCATGAGGGCCAACCCCCAAGGCACAGAGAGTGTACATGCCTGACGATTGAAAAGTCAGCTGTTGGCAGCTGTACACCCTGTGTGAGCGTGTGCATGAGTGCTGTGACTGCGTACAGTATTGGCGCGCTTGTATGTTGCTCAGGACAGGGGCGTAGCCAGAGGGGGGGCAAGGGGGGCCGTGGCCCCCCCCCAATCAACCAACTCTGGCCTTGGCGCCTGCCCCTAAAAGAAACTGGCGCCCCCCCCCTATAAGAAACTGGCGCCCCCCCTAAAAGAAACTGGCGCCCCCCCCCTAAAAGAAACTGGCGCCCCCCCCCTAAAAGAAACTGGCGCCCCCCTTCCTAAAAGAAACTGGCGCCCCCCCCTAAAAGAAACTGGCGCCCCCCCCCCTAAAAGAAACTGGCGCCCCCCTCCCTAAAAGAAACTGGCGCCCCCCTATAAGAAACTGGCGCCCCCCCCCCTAAAAGAAACTGGCCCCCCCCCCTATAAGAAACTGGCGCCCCCCCCCTAAAAGAAACTGGCGCCCCCCCCCCCTAAAAGAAACTGGCGCCCCCCCCCCAAAAGAAACTGGCGCCCCCCTATAAGAAGCTGGCGCCCCCTAACTCACGGCCCCCCCCAATCAAAATTCCTGGCTACGCCCCTGGCTCAGGAGTCAGCGGAATGGGCAGAGCTGCCGTCAGCGCTGGTTGTGGGACGAAGTCCTGTGAATTTGATCATTATTAATGAGGCTAGCCGCACCTGACTGACCTCCCAGAAAGCCAGAAGAACCAGAGCAGCGCAGCTCTAGCGCCACAGTCTACAGTCACACAGTTTTACAGCAGGTACTTTTCTCTGGCGGAGGCGCCGGCTTGTGCAACTGGATGCTGGCAGTGCGGTCCGCTGTCAGGTGCTGCCTCAGCCGCTGCTGCTCCTGCGGCTGTTGTTGCTTTTGTTGTTTCTGCTGCTGCTTTGTCTTTTGCTTTGGCTGCTTTTTCTTTTTGGCAAGGGCAGCGGATGCCAGCACGGCGCCGCCGACTCCCGCACTGGCTCCGTCGGATGTTTGCAGCAGGGGTGCAGAAAGCAACGGCTGAATATTGGGGAGAAACAAATAGTGCTGATTTCGGACCTGTGCTCAAGCTGTTACGAGCTGCCCAGCAAAAAATTTTAGCAACGTCATCATTACAGGTTCAGCTGCTTAAGAGCTCTCTCTTGAGTGGTTAGTGCTCATGCTGACACGCAGGTGCTAGGGGGGCCACAGCCTAACCCCCATCGGCTGGAAAATGTACATGGTGCCCCCTTACAGTAACGCTCAGGCGCCCCTGGTGTTGGCACCCCTGGTGCTAAAGCCCCTGGTGCTAAAGCCCCTGGTGCTAAAGCCTCTGGTGCTAAAGCCCCTGGTGCTAAAGCCCCTGGTGCTAAAGCCCCTGGTGCTAAAGCCCCTGGTGCTAAAGCCCCTGGTGCTAAAGCCCCTGGTGCTAAAGCCCTTGGTGCTAAAGCCTCTGGTGCTAAAGCCCCTGGTGCTAAAGCCTTACTTCTGTGCCATGTAACAGCGTGGGTCAATCTGCATGTATGAGGAAGGGGTTGGCTGCAGCTCAGTGCCTACAATATGCTAGCCAATAATATCTGTAGGCCTCACCTTCCAGGTAGAGAACATGGCAGCGGCGATAGCAGCAAACAGCTCATGAACATTCTCCCCAGTTTTTGAGCTGGTCTCAAAGAAATCGTAGGCGCTGCAGCTTAGATGGGCCTGATCACGATTTTAGATGGAGGGGGCTATTATTTTGAAAACAGGTCAAAACAAATTAAATAAATAATTGTCTAGGGGGCTACAGTAATTAGTGCAATTATTTTGTTCATATGTACGTCTTACACACAAACACATTTTAGAGATTAGACGTTCGAATGGAATATATACATTTATGTACATTCTCAAGGTAATGTTAGAAAATTACCTTATTCGTTAAGCTAATGCTGGGAAGCTTATAGTTTATAAGGCAGAAAATAGCCAATGGATGAGTGAGCCATAGTGCATGCATTGAGTCTACATTGTAAACTGAGAATGTCCCAGTGAGCACTAACTGAAGCAAAAATTACAGGCAAACAGTAATATGAACATTGATCAAACACGGGAAGCGGTGCCACTGTTAACAGCTGCAGTTTTCACAGCATGCATAGGCCCTCTGAGCACTTTCCATCAGAGTATTTTGTTCACTTCCGAAGGAAGCTTCACCCTTCACCCAATCACCCATTCACCTTCACCCATGGTTACCCAATGTGACAGATGCTTCACCCATGGTTACCCAATGTGACAGAAGCCTCACCCATGGTTACCCAATGTGACAGAAGCCTCACCCATGGTTACCCAATGTGACAGAAGCCTCACCCATGGTTACCCAATGTGACAGAAGCTTCACCCATGGTTACCCAATGTAACAGATGCTTCACCCATGGTTACCCAATGCGACCGAAGCTTCACCCATGGTTACCCAATGCGACCGAAGCTTCACCCATGGTTACCCAATGCGACAGCAGCTTCACCCATGGTTACCCAATGCGACAGAAGCTTCACCCATGGTTACCCAATGTGACAGCAGCCTCACCCATGGTTACCCAATGTGACAGAAGCCTCACCCATGGTTACCCAATGTGACAGAAGCCTCACCCATGGTTACCCAATGCGACAGCAGCCTCACCCATGGTTACCCAATGTGACAGATGCTTCAACAATTTTTATGAACCGTGACAGACGCTTCACCCATTGTTTCAGCAGGCGTCACACACTACAAGAGTACATCGAAGCACCTGACAGCGGTACAGCTTACAATTATCTCACCTGGATGCCTTCGGCATGGGTCACCTGACGCCGACTCGCCAGATCAAGTTTATTGCCCGCCAGGAACACCGGAATCAGGTGGTCCTCGCCAGCATGCTGCGGGGTCCGTTTTAGACGGCTTCAAATCATCATCAAATAGGCGCACAAATACCACTTTTTTGCGCATATAAGTAGTATGAGAATATTAGCATTTATCTAGACTTTAATCTACATGTAGCATCATACCTCGCTGATGCTGCGCAACCAGTAGCTTTTGGTTCGCTCAAACGACTGCCGATCGGTGATGTCGTAGATGAGCAGGATGCCCTGGTCCGTGCAGGTGATATTGTTGTGTTGCGATTTTATTCAACAATGCCTTGCGGCTGTTCAGTCCAAGGACTGGGGGGTCGCCACACGCCCTCAATTACCCCAGCTAATGCTGGCACCCATTTTACAGCTCATGGGTGAACTGAAGTAATGCAGAGTTAAGTGTCAAGTGCTCAAGGAGACAAATTGTTCCAAGTGGGTCAAGATTCGAACAGCCGACTTTTCAGTAGTTAAGTCCGACGCTCTAACACTAGGCTAGAACCCCATGCATGGGGTTAACAAAAACTATTTCTAATTCATGAGGATCTGCAACATCAAGCAACCGTAACTCACCCGGGCATTTCTGTATTGAAAAGCTGTTATGCTGCGAAATTTCTCTTGTCCTGCAGTGTCCCTAAAACGTTTAATCAAACAAAAATTTCTGAATTCAACAAACTTGCAGCATCCATAGAGCAAATTACAGGTAAATTACTCACCAAATTTCAAGCTCAATGCCTCGATTATGAATTACGAATTTCTTTCGCCTGAAGTCGATACCTTTGGAATGCAATTTCGCAAGCAAAATGTACTCTTAAAATGTTGCATCCGGATTTAATTTCTCATTCAATAACATGAGATTACTACACATGTTACAGATTTTTTAGCACTCAATTCCCAAAATCTCACCTTCCGGACTCCCAAATTCCAAATGAAGCAAGCGTGTATTTTTGTCCTAGGTGCCCTCACATGTTTATCAAGTAACGTGAACGGAGACCAGCAAGCAATTTAAGTTCCGGGTAAAATATCAGCTGTTTATATCTCAGTAGTGTATCTCTTTCTAGACATTATTGTTATATTTTCAATTAGGAAGTCAAGAAGATGGGATGTACCGAAGTAGTGTTAATAATGCATTTTGCGCGAGTGTAGCGTTCATGTGGTTGACGTCTGAGAACACGCACGCACAAGCACACGCCGACTTCATACCATGCATCGTCTGGCATGAACACATCGGGCGTGAATCGCCTTAGAAAGTCATGGCGGCTGTGCACCCGGTGAGTGCGTGACTGTGTACAGTATTGGTGCGCTTGCGTGTGCTCAGCAGGATGTCACGATGTCACCAGGGTGTCTGCAGTTATTTCTACTATTGCTTCTCAAACACTGCACGGTTTATCAAATGAAATCTGATTATCAAGAGCTCACCAATGGTGCTGACAGTCTGTGGGGCGAAACCTTCGCCAACCAGTTGCTTCAGCAGGCAAGTCTTACCAACGGAACTCTCGCCTAGCAGCACTATCTTAAAGCGGTCCCAGCTCGCAGAAGTCATTCTAAGCGCGTGTTAAAACTTTCTCTGCTACTGGAGGGCCGGACAAGCTAAAACACGCTTATATAAACACACTCACTATGCTGAACCGAGTAGACTGAGCTGCCAGTCTTGCTGAGACAGGAAGAAAAAGCCAGCAGCAAGCTGTACAACCGAATTCTCAGGCCAAGCACACTTGAAGATTCTCATAGGCGTATTGCACGAGAGCGCCTTCATTACAATAACATGGGTCTGTAGTAGATTGAACAGATTGAAATATATAAGCATGTTAATTGCTTCCGAAGGCGTGAACCTAAGGCATGGCTCATTCACTCGCCGCTTTTGTGGGCTGAGTCATAGTTGACCTCCGTCAAAATGATTAAAAAAGGGAAAGGGGTTGCTGAAAGTTTTTTTAATGGACAAACAGATTTTATCGTTTTTAACTAGAAATTACTGTCAAGTTATAGATATTATGGAAACATAAATGCATATATTTATAATAATTAAAAAAGACATGATAGAGTACTTTTGAGAAGCTTTGAAAAACTTTCGAAAACCACTGGATACAATAGAATAACAACTATTCAGTGACTATTTTTTATGGTAATTTGGATATACTAGAGTTCATTGAGGGGAGGTCCTCGGTGAAAAATAGAACAGTAAATGTGAGATAAGGGTGAACCTCAGTGAGGTTTAAGGGTGAACTTCAGTGAGATTTTTAGGTGAACCTCGGGAGATTTAAGGGTGAATCTTAGGAAGATTTAAGGGTGAATCTCAGGTAGATTAAGGATGAATCACAGTGAGATTTAGGATCAAATCTCAGGATGATGTGAGGATGAATCTCAGGTAGATTAAGGGCGAATCTCAGTGACATTGAAGGGTGAATCTCAGTGAAACTGAAGGGTGAATTTCGGTGAGATTTTAGAAGACCTAAGGGCGAATCTCAGAGAGAATAAAGAGCGATCAATGTTACTTTAATAGGCATTTGAGATGGTTGGCTGTATAAAATGCATTATATTTCTGTTCCGCTTGGCGCTAGTGTAAAATAACCCTAACACAAATAACTTTATTAGCAATGGCATACAATATTATTGCACCTACACGTAAAGTTCTATAATTCAGTTAGCCACTATTCAGCTCCAACAGCATATCCATGTAGGCACCAGCCAACAGGTCAGCCTCCGCCACGCCCAGCTGCTTCATCAGTTGCTGAGCGATCATCTGGCCAGCTTCCACGCTGTCGCTGTCGGTCAGCATCACTTCCAGTTCCATAAAATCGCCCAGGTTGTGCACGCGATCAACGTGAATGCGCGTTTGACCGGACATGAGTAGATGGCGCACTTTCTTTACCTGGATTGAGGTGGATAAGAGTAATAGTTAAGTAGCGCTTTAATTGTTGTGCATAAACAGACCAATCAAAGCTTGCGGCTTGTTTAGGAAATTTGGCCTTGGGCCAAGCCACAGATGGGCCACTCAGCACATTTGCGTGTAAGCTACTTTTAGTTCAGTAGTGAGTTAAACAGAAGCATTTTATTGTATTTTTTAATTTAAAGCCAAGGCTCATTTATTGGCTCTTACACCCCAGCTTAAACCCTCCAACTGAGCCTTTCTACACTGCCCTCCCTGCCACCCAATTTTTATTGCCTTTCTCGGAATTCCAGCCTAAAGCTGCCATGTACATTTCAGTGGACTGGCCAATGTACATTATTGCTGAACCAATTAGCAAGTTATTTACGCCTGCAAGCTTGGGCTTCTAAACTTATCAAAGCAATTTCAGCTGCCTTTATTTTTATAAAATAGCTTATGTATTCCTCTTTGCTACTGAACTGAAAGTAGAAAGCTGTTTTACTAAGTATATATGCCTGAGTGACCCATGTAATTATTTTAGTCTGTGGGCCAACCACAAGTGTGGGTGTTTCAAAATTAACAATAATTTTGGCAAAAGTTAAGAATGAGTAAATTTATTATCAACTTGAATTCGTTACACTTTGCTTCAGTCAACCAATTTGAGAATGTCCATTTGGTAGCAGTAGATTTACTTGGTCTTGCTCATAGACATAGACGGATAAAGATGTTGACATCTTTCTTTGTGCTGATATCTATGGCCGAAACATCAAATTGCTTGCAAGACGGGCAAGACTAAATCTACTGCTGCCAAAAGCAATTACTGGCTCCTCTTTCTCTTCAAAAATAATGTAATTTTTGACGAGTTCATTTCCACTATGGATTTAGCTTTTACCTGGCCGATCACACCGAGACTGTCAGCCAGAATGGCGCCCAGTCCGGCCGGGTCTGGCACCGGCACCTTGCTGTAGCGGCTCAGTTTAGCACCAGTTGAGTCCTCTCTGTGATAGTGCACCAGCTCGCTGACCCGGGCCTCCTCGTGTCCGGGATATTCGCGCAGCTTCAGACGGCCAGAGTTCACCCTCACAGGTGTAGGGAGAATTCGAGTGATAATATAATGACTAAAGCAGCAGAATCTCATGTCAAGACTGGATGGGAACAACAATACCTTATGTAATGGGATTAACATCACCTTATCTTAATCTGAGGACTAGACAGGGCTTGTGGCATTTCAAGTAAGGAGTCAACATGGATTGGTGGCATTTTATTTAAGGAATAGTTCTAGGGTTTAGAGCTTTATAGATCTAGGAAGATGGTGGCTTAATTTGGGGATATAGGGGAGTGGTAGCTTGATCTAATGCGAAGGATCTTGGAGGGTAATAGTCACTTAGAATTACTATCTGGGCTGGGATTATGATTAGCTAAGTCTAAGCCTTTTAATAAAAAATGATTACCTAACAAAAATAAGCAAAATTAAAACAAATACAATTAGGCTTACTTGTAAAATGTGTCAATCATATTAATCACTTTTGGTGGTGGATTTTTATCAGATATAGCAATAGCTTTGGCTAGAAAATCATCAAAGTTGTGAATTTTGGCTTTGATTTCCACATTGCACATTTTTAATGTTATTTAATTAAGATATAACAGTTGAGACAAGAAACATAAATTGTAAATTTATAAGATTATAAGCTTAACAGTTGATAATTAAGGGTATAGAAGAGATATCAATATTGCCACTAAGGGCATAATATAGAAACAAGTAAAACAGCAATTTATTCAATGTTATAACAATACCTTTTTCTTAGTTCTGATTTTCATAAATTATAAGTATATCTATAATCTATTGTTAGTCATTTTTGATAATGCTACTGATACTGATAATTCATATACTACTATTGTGAGTATAAAAATTACTATCTAAAAGCTAAGTACTATATATTACATATTAACTCAACCATAGACTGCATGGTATCTATATGTATTCAAAATAGCTTAATGCTAAGCTAGGGCCTAATATAAACTCAAGTCTAAGATAAAGAACAATTTATATTTAAGAAGCATACTCAACTCAGTAACATTGAAAAGTTGCCACCCTTTGCCCTAGTAAGCAGTCTTTTGACCAGCATCTATCACCTGGCCAACTATTTTGATATTAAAAATGCTTGAAAAAAAACAATGAAAGTTGGAAAGAAGCTTCAATCTATCTAATTTTTGCTTTTTACTCTTTTTAATCCCTTGTCAGTCAATCCAACTCTGTCAGGTAGCATAAGTTGCATGATTTTGAATCATTTAAAAGTCAATACTGAGCTAGGCCTATAATTTACTCATACTGTATACTTTTAAAGATAATGAAGTTTTTAATATTGTTGAGTATTTATTGTAAAATAGTATAATAATATACATGCATCTGCATGGATATTGTTTTCAACCTTTATAATATAGCATCATTTTTAATATACTTAAAGCAATTATACTTTGAAGCTTGGCACTTATTATTTGCACAATACTAGTGTTCTGCTTATACATGCACAACCTTGGGAATCACCTGGCCATTTCTATTGGCAACACATACACATGTAAGTCACTATTGGCTAAGAGCAGTCACCTGACTACTATTCTGTCCAATAGCAACTTATATGTGCATGTTGCCAATAGAAATGGCCAAGTGAATCCCTAGGTTGCACTTAAGCATGGTTCTGCTATAAGGAAGGTCCATGTATCATAGCTGTAGCCATCAGCAAAACTATGGCTTATTCTAATTTTCCATATTCTGTAGCTATAGGGACCCCAATATTACCATATTCCTGTAGTTCCCTTAGCTGTAGCTATAGGCCTAGTTTTAACAAAAAGTCTAAAAAACAAAATATTTTGAATCAAGATAACCTAGTGCTTAAAAAACTGCAAATTAAATTAGAAAATAAAAGAAACACTTAACTGCCTTTGTAAGATTATATTTTGTCTTTTTACAGAGCAATGATACTTAATTGCTACTGAAAGTACTGATGCAGAACTTTTTCACATGAATAAAAATTAGAGTTTGCTAATGTTTTATTGTACTTTATTAGATATACTCTATAAGTTTCTAAGTTGATAATACAGTTTACTAAAGTATCTTTGTTTTACTCTACCTGTTTCTAGTTACTAGTATTTTTTCAATCTTTAAATTAATAACTACGGCTATAGGAATCTATGGAATATGATAGCAATTACCATATTTCCATAGGCCTAATTGTAGCTATAAGAGCAGCTAGCTACTATAGGCATATCTGTAGCTGCCATAGGTATCTATTTTACCATATTTGCCATAGGATCCCATAGCCATAGCTATGGCTACAGTGAAACATTATATAGTACCATGTTAATAATATTGTCATTATTTATACAATAACTATTAACTAAAATAAATACTAGTTTTATATACAATATAGTATAATATAGCTAGACAGTACAGGTGAGGCAAAGACAGTAAATGGAAGGCAGAGACATGGCACACGTGTGACAGTGACATACATATAGCATATGCCATAAGTATGGCAGAGACAGTGCAGGTAAGACAGAGACATAGCAAAGGTATGACAATGGTCTAATTATATTTGACCATAGATCTATCCTTTTAAAGGCAAATGAGTGGCACACCAAATGAGTTGCATTCTTGTTCAATGTTCATTTCTTTTGAAATAGCCTTTGCATTATTAATGCTAATAGTAGGCCTATGAGCTAATAAAAAACACTAGGCCTAAGCTATAAATATATAAATTATATCTAAACTCCATTTAGTGGCTTAAGATAGTTTAAATTCATTATGAAAGTAATTTAAGATATTAGGACAAATATTGAGTCTAAGATAACTATTTATAAGGATCTGGAGAGATTTATCTTAGGTTCTGTGTAAATAACACTAGCAATATTTACATGGTTTACATATTTACATTTACATAAAAAACCAAACTATGCATAAAACAACTACATTGAAGCCTAAATACACAATATAACACATGGACATGAACATGATTTAGGCTTAGTGCATAATACTTAGCTTAGACTTAGTCAATTGTAAAATTTAGGGGACCAATCATAAAACAAGTTTGCACTTTGCATGTCTTTAAATAAGCAATTGATTATTTTTGCAATCATAAAATTATGAATCATCAAAACATCACCTAAATATTAAGCAACTAACATGACTAGGCCTACTTCTTGTTTCAAAAGTTACACTTAGTAAATGTAAATTGACTAGCACATAGATGTACATCCAAAGACCAAACCAACATGAAAAGTAGTAGTAGTAGTAGTAGTAGTAAGTCGAATGAACTTTAACGACCCACGATGTAATAATTTAAATTAAATAAAGCAGTTAAAACGAAACAAGCTAAAATATTCACAGAAGCTTAACGTTGTATATATATGCTTAAAGAAATTAATTTTATAGTATAACTACTTAAAATATTTGACTTTTCGGAACAAAAAAGCATTGCAGTTTTAAAAACCCATGTGTCGAAGAAACTTACCATTTTTATTTAGAACAATTGTGGCAGTGGGGTTGCCACCATTTAATAATTTTGTTTAATATTTTTTCATTTTAAATGCGCGCCCGTATTTTTTTTCTTCGTGTATACCAACCCGTGCGTCCAACCATTGTTATGACATCACCCCCCCCTCCTTCTGTTGGCCCCGTGTGTGGACCCACCGTTGCTAATCAGTTTCCCATCGTTGTCTATCAGCCTTTTCATTAGTTGGAATTAAGCGGTTCAATATATTTTTTGTGTATTTTTCTCCTTTAACCATTGTATGGCCCCCTTGTTGGCTAATCTTTTCCCCATGCTTTGGACGTTGCCCTACTTTCGCTTATATAAACTGCTCATGCTCAGTTGCCAATTTTTTTTTTCATTCTTTCCTCCTGCCTCCCTTCCTTTCAGTTTATTAGTTTTTTAGCGCACCGGCGCTCGTGTTTTTCATCATCGTCATAAATAACCTGCTTTAAAATTAATAACCAAATTACTCTAATAAGTAACCACCAATTAACGCTTATTATTTATTCCGTTGACTTAAGCCATAGCCTATCTTGAATCCTTTGCCCGTGGGGCGTAAAATAACCGAACTCTCATCTCAAAGAAAGCTCTGAGATCACTAAACGTTCCGTAATACGTAAATTACGGTGGTGGCAGCAACTACCCTACTGACAGTAAACAGCTCTGCATATCGACACAGTATTTTACGGCGTCAACCTCCGGTGTCTACCATCTGAACGACCGTGCCGCTCTAACGACCGCTCCGCTACGATTACGACTACCCTCCCCCCGGAATTTGAGGACCCCGGCTGTCGGAGTAAAAGGAGAAGAAATTCGTTGTGATTCGTCTGCGCGATTTTCCGGTTTTATTCGTGCGAACGCAACGCTACCGGTTTTCGAAGAATTACCGGCCGACAAAGTAAAGTATTTCAAAGTTTGTCAAAACTTCTCCACCCCCACCTCACAATCAGTCGTAAGCGCAAAGTTTTATCAAAAAAGGCAAATAAAAATATTGACTTCAAACTTACACACACACACACACACGCACACACAGACGGTGACACCGACTTACAACTGAGAAACAAATGTTGGTGGAGTTTCAGCTTGATACCAACATGCCACTATCTATCACTGCAGTCTGCACTGTGGTCTGTGGCTGACTGTGTCTCACCCTTGTCTGAGCAGGAGCGATTTCTGATGTCTTATTGTCTTCTATTAAAATGCATGATTTCAAAATTCGTATGAAATATCGATATTCGACTACATGTAATTTCGCTTTATTTTGTTTTCAAAATAGGAAGCATCAAAAATCGCTCCTGCTGGGAGCCACATGCCACAGTAGGCAGTAGGCTAGCACCTCTAGCTGCAAATCCACCAATATTTTCCCCAGGGCCCAATATAATATAACTGACTGAAAATTTGCATCAGATTTGTTGTGTTCCTTTTTTAGGTTAAACATGAGAATATCCTTTATTGCTCAGGCCTAATCTATTGTATTTATTATTTGTTCTATAATATATTATAGTATATAGGTCCACTTTTAAATTAAAGTGTAATTGAATTCTAACACTTGAAAAATAACACTGTTAAAACTTAGAGTTTGATTTGCTCTAAAATTTAATAATCAAATAGGCCTAGGAGTTGGGGATAGATAAATAATAGAGAACTTTTTAGTTTTTAATATTAGAACTTTTTTGAAAATGTAAAATAGAAATCATGCAAAACAAAACATGTGTTGGAATATTTTTTATCCTTGAAAATAAAGATATAAAAAGTTTAGGTCCAATCATAGTAACACAATTTTTTTCTTTTGGCATAAATTTTCTATTTATATTACTTACAAGCTGTTGAAACCCGCGGATTTTGAACCCGGGGAATTCCAATCCCCGGAACTACTTTTGCATGTATTCTGAAATCTAAGGCCATACACAAACAAAAACTTGTTAATAGTTAGTAGGATAGAGGTAGACATAAAATGGAGCACATTCGTGTAAAATTAGGATTTGAGGCAAACATTGATATTGTTGTCTGGGGTACTGCGCAGAATGTCAGGCAATGTCTGTCTGACTCTAAAACATGTATGGGCAAACTCTGGCCTCTCCCTGCCTCTCCCTACATCCCTTGGATCCTTTAAAATTTCTATCGTCTCTTCTGTTTCCTCTCTTCTCTCTCGTCCCTCGTCTCTCCTCTCTCATCTCTCCCCTCTTCTCTCGTATCTTTCCTCATCTCTCTTCTCTTTCATCTCTCTTCTCTTTCATCTCTCTTATCTCATCTCATGTCTCTTCTTTTCTCTCTCCTCTCCTCTCTCCTCTCTACTTTTTCGTTTTCTCTCTCCTCTCCTCTCTCCTCTCTACTCTTTCGTTTTCTCTCTCCTCTCCTCTCTCCTCTCCCATCTTTTCTCGTATCTTCCCTCATCTCTCTTTTCTTTCATTTCTCTTATCTCATCTCTTCCCTCTTCTTTTCTCTCTCCTCTCCTCTCTCCTCTCCCCCCTCTTCTCTTGTCTCTTCCTTCTCCTCTCTATTCTTTTCTCTCTTCTCTTAACTGTCTCCTCTACTCTCTCATCTCTCCTCTCTACTCGTTCCTCTCTCTCTCTCCTCTCATCTCTTCTTTCCTCTCTCCTCTCTCCCCTCTTCTCTCGTCTCTTCCCTCACCTCTTTTTTCTCTCTCGCCTTTGGTCTTTCATCTTTCCTTTCTTTTCTTTTATCTTTTCTCTCTTATCTCTTCTCATTTCTCTCTGCTCCTCTCTCTCTCTCTCTCTCTCTCTCTCTCTCTCTCTCTCTCTCTCTCTCTTCTCTGTCTTTCTCTCTTATCTCTCCTCCTCTCTCTACTCTCTCCCCTCTCCATTCTCCTCTTTCCTCTCCTCTCTCCTCACTCACTTCTCTACATTTGTCTCTCTTCTCTCCTCTCGTCTCCGTAATCTCTTATCTCTTCTCTGTTCTCTCTACTCTCCCATCTTTCATCTGTTCACTCTCGTCTCTGCTCTCTCATCCCCCTCTTTAATCTGGCATCTCAGTCTTATATGTTCTCTCACCTCTCTCCTCTGTACTCTTTTCTTTCCCCTCTTTTGACTCCTCACTTTCCTTTCTCCTTACTTTTTTCTCTTCTCTTCCCTTTTCTATACTCTCTCTCCCTTTCTTCTCTCTCTCGAGTCTCCTCTCTCCTTTATCTCTCATCTCTCATTTCTCATCTCTCCTTCCACCTCTCTCATCTCTACAACCTTGGAGATGTAGAGATGTATCTTTATCTCTTCTCTCTTCCCCAGTGGTGGGAGTGAGGAGTGCCCATTTTTTTCGCGCCTACGATTTTTTTTCGCGCCGCAAGCTTTTTTGTGTCAATCTTTTGTGTCAACTCTCTGCTCTCCTCTCTGCTGTCTCCTCTCATCTGCAGCTCTCTGCTCTCATCTCTACTCTCTCCTCTCGCTTTTCCTCTCTCCCCTCTTCTCCCCCTCTCTCTCATCGTCCTCACCCCCTCATCTCTCCTATTATCTTTTATATTTTCTTTTATCCCCTCTTTCGCTTCTCCTCTCTTCGAATCGTCTATTCCTTCTTTCCACTCTCATCTGCCCCTCAGCCATAAGCTGGATTCTTTATCTGGCCACTGACATGGTTGTTCTCATGCTTTGATCACGTCATATTTCTTGCCAATTCGCAGCCCTGAAAGGAATTTGTGTATCTTCAGCTCTACTGCAGTTTGCATCAGTCTAACAACCAAGGAAATACGCATTTCTTAGGAGGCCATTTAAATTTTAAAGTACTTTTAAGAGAAACTTAAAATGTCCATGGTGTGCCTAATTTATTAGGGTTGTATTTCATTGCATCGCATCGCCTTTTCATAAATCTTTCGCTTTTACAAACCATGCTGGATTCCCTCGATTTGCCAATTGCCATCCACTGTTAAACTGCTGCAGAGTTTGCCAATACAGAGAGGAGGGCAGTGGTTAGAATTTCTCACTAAACTGTTATGGCTAAACGTAGCCTCTCCACTCTTGGGGTGCGAGAAGGCTATAAAAAAAGTTATTCCAAAACACTGTACATTTGCTATGTACATTCAGTCCTATCGCCTGACCCTTCGTCTGGCTCTGGGGGCATACATGCGCAACTTCTGAAATTACGCTGGCCGTGCGACTTAGTTTTCGATAAAAAATGCGACTTACCTATGAAAGAGCCAAGCAAAAACTTTAGGTAAACGGCAGGAGTAACTATGACCATATTTTTAAAGCTAAATGCCTCGCCAGCTAATTAGTGCTGCGTGCAGATTCCGCGTTTTTATAACAGCTAATCAGTATGTCATCTAGTGGCGGCATGAAGCAATTAGTAAATTGTCAGTACAGTGTAGTGAGCATACTACAAAAGTCATGATTCATGAATGTCCAGAAGTAAGTGAAGTGAATACAGTGTGACCTATAGCTCAAGAACGATTTGCTGGACGATTTGGCATGGAAGATGAGAGCCCTGATTCAGATGGCTCATCAGATGCAGAATACGAATCCAGTAGAGATACAAGCTGTGAAAACCCACAGATTTTTAAACCACTGAATTCTAATTCCCGGAACTATTTTTGCATAGATTCTAAATTTGAAGTCATGCTCAAACAAAAACTTGTTAACAGTTAGGAAAAAGGCAAAGATGGGAGTAATGCATGTTAAACTAAGATTTGAGGCCTTTGCAAATTCTCTCCATTCCTCAATCTTCTCATCCTCTTTTTCTTTTCTCTCTCATCCCTTATCCCTTCTCTCTTTCCTCTCCTCTCTCCTCTCTTTCCTCTCCTTTCCTATCTCTTCTGTCTCCTCTCTACTTTCTTATCTCTCCTCTCGTCTCTCTCCATTCCACTCTACTCTCTCATCTTATCTTCCCTCTCGTCTCTCTCCACTCTACTCTCTCATCTTATCTCTCCTCTCTTTTCTACTCTCTCATCTCTCCTCTCTTCACTCTCCTCTCATCTCCTCTTTATCCTCTCTTCTCTCATCTACTTTCTTCTCTTTCCTCTTTCCTCTCTTCTGATCTCATCCATCATCTTTTCTTTCCTCTTTCCTCTCATCTCCTCTTCTCTCTCATCTCTTTTTCCTCCCTCAGCTTTTCTCTCCTCTTCTATCTTTTCTCCCATCGCATCGCTCGCCTCTCCTCTGTTTGCTTATCTCTAATCTTCTATTCCCTCTACTTTGAAGCAAGAAAATATGCACATATTTTTGCTGAAGATAAGAGGAGAGAAGAGGGCATTGAGGAGAAAGGGTAGAGAGAAAGGGGGAGAAGAGAGGAGAGTAAAAATGAGAGGAGAGAGAAGAGGGAAAAGGGGGAGAGAGAGAAGAGGGGAGGCAAGGTAGAGAAGAAGAGAGAGATGAGAGTTGAAGAGACACCAACCTAAGTAATGTTACCAACCTTAAGAAAGTAGTTACTTTTGCTTGGTGTGGACGCACGGACAGTCACACCCGCATGTGCTTGGTGTCATTTGAAAGCGGCAAGTCTCTTCTTTAAAATGACACCAATTGCAAGAGATTTGAATCTGTGCTTCAAGAGATATGGACGATTAAGTAGAGAAAGGTCAGTCATAGACTTACAGAACCTTAAAAATGTCAACAGAAAACTTTTATCACGAGCGTAATTACTCCAGAAAAAACAAAAAACACAACAGTACAGTACAGAAGCAGGTGAAACAGATAACAAGCAAATTATCACACAAGCGAACAACATTAAAATCATTCATCGGTTGGCAGACTTGTCATCTTGCTGACAGCATGGTCGCCATGAGCTGTGCAAAGTTGCCTGTGGATGTCAGCCGATTTGGTTCCGGAGCTCCAAAGTGTAAAGATGGCATGTCGCTGCCCAGTCTTTGAATGCACATCCATTTGCAGTTCACAATTGAAAATTGAATGTCAATAAACTTTGCAGGCGCAGCAGAAGCAGTTTTACAAGTCTCGTAGTTTTATGAGACAGCCCCTCTCGTTCACTGCATCACATTTGGTCATAGACAGCCCATGATTACGAAAAAATCGATAAAATCGTAAAAGTTTTCTGTTGACATTTTTGAGGTTCTGTAAGTCTATGACTGACCTTTCTCTACTTAATCGTCCATATCTCTTGAAGCACAGATTCAAATCTCTTGCAATTGGTGTCATTTTAAAGAAGAGACTTGCCGCTTTCAAATGACACCAAGCACATGCAAGTGTGACTGTCCATACGTCCACACCAAGCAAAAGTAACACTACTTTCCGGACGCCCCTCGTAGTTAGGAAGTTTCAAAGAACCCAAGGGGCGAGGGCCAGATAGAGGGGCTTCGCGAGCCGGAGTTTGCCAACCCCTGCTCCAGAGTTTAAGAAATCAATGGGAAACTGTTGACGCGGGCTTCTGATTTCAAAGATCTTGTCTGTTGTTGAAGGCTTCTATTCTGTTTTTGCTCTCCTGCCACACTTGCACCTACTACCCCTGATTGCCTCTGATTGTGACTTACTTCCCTCTTATTGCGACTTAGTTGCTTCTTTTTGCGACTTACCTAATCCTTTTTGCGACTTACCTAATCCTTTTTGCGACTTACCTAACCCTTTTGTGACTTACCTAATCCTTTTGCGACTTACCTAATCCTTTTGCGACTTACCTAATCCTTTTTGCGACTTACCTAATCCTTTTTGCGACTTACCTAACCCTTTTGCGACTTACCTGATCCATTTTGCAACTTAGTTTGCTTCTTTTGCGACTTACCTGATCCTTTTTGCGACTTACCTGATTATTTTTACAACTTAGTTTGCTTCTTTTGCGAATTGTTTTTCTTTTGCTTCACCATTTTCCCTGAACTGCTCTTTTTTTCGCTTTCCTCTTGCCTTTCTTGGTTCTTGTGTTTTTCTGTTTTTGGTTGACTCAATTTTGCGACTTACCCCTGGTCAGCCACGATTTACGGTGGCCGGATCGGCCAGGTTGGCCAGCAGTTGCGCATGTATGTCTGGGGGAATGAGTGAGTGAGTGGCACAAACAACAGAAAAAGCAGACAAACTTCACATGCTTACAGTTTCTTTTTCGGTTGAGTTACAGAGTTGAAACTTTACATTTAGATAGAGAATGAGTCAATGAAGAATTGTGTCAAGTTGGGAGTCAATCGCTTTACGTGGAGCAAACTTATAGCAGCTGAAAGTTAGTCAATTTTGAAACCCTTTTACACATCTGGGCCCAGATCGGGATCGGGAAAGAGAGGCAGGCGGGCGGAGGTTGGGGTGGTTGCTACGCTGAAAAAAACAGCCTAACTTTAAAAGTGCACAGCACCGCTCAGGATTGACTTTGAGACTCGAAATTTTACACAATTGTGCCAAAATAGTTAAAGATTATCTGTGTCAAATTTGAAGAGAATCGGTAGAAGTGGAGCGGCGCTATGGAGGATTAAGTGAAAAAATCGCGCATTTTGAGCAGTTTTTTGTACTTTTAGGTAGGAAGACTCAAATTTAGGAAATTAAAAGGTAGCCTAAGACATTCTCCGTAGTAAGTTTAGGGTGGGTGTAAAGTTTGGTGTAATTTGGTTGAGCGGTTTGGGAGTCCATAGCGATCAAAATTGTCCACACACAGACAGACAGACAGAGTTTTGATTTTTATAGGTAGAGATTTTATTCACTGTCATTTTGTATTATTTGTATCATATCATTACTATTACTTTAGTTTAATATGTTAAGTATAAAAAATAAAAAGTGATTTTGTTTGTCTTTTAGTCAATATAGGGTATGTCTTTTAAAAGATAAATTTAGTAATAAAAAAAGGAAAATAAATTAGTAAGTCTACCAATTATTTAACTAATAAATTTGGAATAAAATCAGTCATGGTAAGCCATTTAGCCTAATCAAATCAATTTAGGTTTAATCTAGTAAAATTTCATATTGAAAAAAATCATTAAATAGCCTATTAATTTTTAGATTGAAAAGATAATTTTTGTCCCTTTTTGTTATAGTCTTACTCAAGAGTATTGAATTTTATAATAAGTTGGAACTATTCAACTTCATCTAAATTTATTCTAGTTTTTTAATAATTAAAATATAAAACTAGCTATATAAAGCCTTTGTTTCATTTTAAGCATTTCTAGCATAGGCCTATATATACAATTTGTATGATAGGGCTAGTATGGGCTAAAGTCAAGATAAATCTAGTCTTATTCATTCTTATTGAACAATGCATAGATAAGACACTGTTAATAAATGGTAGGTTAAACTATTGAGCTATCATTCTTTACTTCCACACTATATTACAGTGAATGATAGAGGAACTATTCACATTAGATTTATTATCACTAAAGTGTGAGAAAGTTGAAAGAAATTAATTTGCCTTTTGAATAGGCTATGGGAAAATTTTGGTTATGGAAAGACTTTAATATTATAAAGCTGCCAGCAGTAGTAGTGCAGCTAGGGATAGAGGCTAGGAAGCCCTCTTCCTCCTGAAATTCTGGACAAAAAATTACCACTCCCCCTGAAATTGTAGAGAAAAAACCCTTCCCCCCTATATCCCTTCCTCTGGATGCCAAATGCCCCCCCCCCCAAATAAATTCCTGGCTGCGCCACTGGCTAGCAATAGAGTAGCTTAGCATTAAATGCATCTGACTTTTACATTGCAACTCCTAGTTTTGATTCTATGCATGGCCACATTTATTTTGAGACTTGTTCATAGAAATTGGCCAGAGTTTTGTTCTGCAATTCACACCCATTGAGGGCCAACCCCCATTTTTTAATTAGAGGCAGGGGGTTGTGTGCACCCTGGCGCACTTTAAGCAACATAGGCACACAACTGGCGAGAGGCATTACTGCCCATTCCGCTGACTCCCCTGAGTAGGCATACAAGCGCACGGATACGTACGCAGGCACACACTCACACAGGAGTGTACAGCGGCCCTAACTTTATTTTATCGTTAGGCATGTACACTTCACTGCGCCTTGGGGGGTTGGCTCTCAAGGCCATTAATTGCACGAGCAGAGCCAAGCCGAGATTCCAATTCAGCCCCAAATTAATGTGACTGCACTTGGAATCGACCCTGGGTCGCTGGCACACCAGAGCCTGCACTAGACTGCTGGGCTACGGCCCCCCTTGGCCAACCCCCATGGCACAGAGAGTGTGCATGCCTGACAGGATTAGAAAGTCAGGACCGCTGTACACCCTGTGTGAGCGTGTGTGTGACTGCATATCTGTACACAGTATTCGCGCCCTTGCATGTGCTCAGGAGTCAGTAGAATGGGCGGAATCGCCATCAGCGCTGGTTTTGATACGATGTTGCTAATGGTGCCTGCAGCCCTCCATTAGACACCTGACAAATTATTATTGTTATTATTGTTTTTAACACTTATTAAAACACAGGCTTAACAAACATTCATGCAGCAGCGTCAATCATGAGCGACGACGAAGACAATGACGCTCTGGACGAGCCGCATCGGGACAACGATGGCGGCAGCGTCGGCGGCGGCGACCACCTGGCCGACGACGATATTGGTGGCGCCGGCGACGGAACCGGCGGTGTCGAAATTTTAACGTCTGGCGGCGCGGCTGGCGCCGGCGGTCCAGTGGCGCCTCACGAGCGAGTTACGTCAATCTACATGACTAAATACGAGCGCGCTCGAGTATTGGGCGCCAGGGCGCAGCAAATCTCGCTGTGCGCGCCGGTTATGGTTGAGTTAGAAGGCGAAACGGATCCGCTGAAGATTGCGGAGAAGGAGCTCAAGGCTAGAAAGATTCCGTTTATTATTCGACGCTATTTGCCCGACGGCAGCTACGAGAACTGGAAGGTGCAAGATCTCATTGTTGAGGGCACCTGATTTGGCTGAAGCGCAGGATCCTCAAGAACCGTATTTAGTATAAGTATATGATACTGATGACATAAAGTTTTTTTCTCAACTGTTTGCTTGGTGAGCAAGAGTTCACTCAAATCGGGTTTTAATTCATCTAAGAAGTTGTTTTTATTGCGATAAATTAATCCGTTTTTTGTAATAATTCAATGTAGCAATGGTAACAGTAAGGCGTAAGCTTTAATGTTTCAATTAGTTGGGTAACTTTTAAAAATATATGAATAAAAACCGGTTCATTTTACCATGATGTCTACTAATAGTACGTTCGTAAGAAAAAATCACTTTTTACCTATTTTTGTTTTTCTACTAAATGATATAAGTACTGCTTCTCGAATACGTAGGAAACTTGACCCCTAGACAGACAGCACGCAAGAATCGCTCCTTAGACAGTTTGGATGGAAGAATCGCCCCTTAGACAGTTTGAACGGAAGAATCGCCCCTTAGACAGTTTGAACGGAAGAATCGCCCCTTAGACAGTTTGAACGGAAGAATCGCCCCTTAGACAGTTTGAACGGAAGAATCGCCCCTTAGACAGTTTGAATGGAAGAATCGCCCCTTAGACAGTTTGAACGGAAGAATCGCCCCTTAGACAGTTTGAATGGAAGAATCGCCCCTTAGACAGTTTGAATGGAAGAATCGCCCCTTAGACAGTTTTGGATGAAAGAATCGCCCCTTAGACAGTTTTGGATGGAAGAATCGCCCCTTAGACAGTTTGGATGGAAGAATCGCCCCTTAGACAGTTTTGGATGGAAGAATCGCCCCTTAGACAGTTTTGGATGGAAGAATCGCCCCTTGGTCAGTTTGGATGGAAGAAACGCCCCTTAGACAGTTTTGGATGGAAGAATCGCCCCTTAGACAGTTTTGGATGGAAGAATCGCCCTTAGACAGTTTTGGATGGAAGAATCGCCCCTTAAACAGTTTGGATGGAAGAATCGCCCCTTAGACAGTTTTGGATGGAAGAATCGCCCCTTAGACAGTTTTGGATGGAAGAATCGCCCTTAGACAGTTTGGATGGCAGAATCGCCCCTTAGACAGTTTTGGATGGAAGAATCGCCCCTTAGACAGTTTTGGATGGAAGAATCGCCCCTTAGACAGTTTTGGATGGAAGAATCGCCCCTTAGACAGTTTGGATGGAAGAATCGCCACATAGACAGTTTGGATGGCAGAATCGCCCCCTAAACAACATAAAAGGATTTCCCCCACTCAGAAGCATTGCTCATTTCATACTCGAATATATTTATCAAGCGTTACAATTGTTTTTGGTCCTTTGCATGCTGGCAATCATGGGCAAACTATCTTACCGAGTCTATTGGTTCATTGCTTCGGTTTTCTACTACCACTTTTTAGCCGTCATGTTTGGCGCTCCATTTTTCAGGTGAGAACTCGCTTGTTTTATTCGGAAATTCTTGACCCTCTCGTGACCCTGACCCTCTCCTGACCACTGCCACTGAGCCTCTCCTGACCACTGCCACTGACCCTCTTCTGACCACTGCCAATGACCCTCTTCTGACCACTGCCACTGATCCTCTCCTGACCACTGCCACTGAGCCTCTCCTGACCCTCTCCTGACCCTGACCCTCTCCTGATCACTGCCACTGAGCCTCTCCTGACCCTTTCCTGACCCTGACCCTCTCCTGACCACTGCCACTGAGCCTCTCCTGACCCTCTCCTGACCCTGACCCTTTCCTGACCACTGCCACTGAGCCTCTCCTGACCCTCTCCTGACCCTGACCCTCTCCTGACCACTGCCACTGAGCCTCTCCTACCCTTTCCTGACCCTGACCCTCTGCTGACCACTGCCACTGAGCCTCTCCTGACCCTTTCCTGACCCTGACCCTCTCCTGACCACTGCCACTGAGCCTCTCCTGACCACTGCCACTGATCCTCTCCTGACCCTGACCCTCTCCTGACCACTGCCACTGAGCCTCTCCTGACCCTCTCCTGACCCTGACCCTTTCCTGACCACTGCCACTGAGCCTCTCCTGACCCTCTCCTGACCCTGACCCTCTCCTGACCACTGCCACTGAGCCTCTCCTACCCTTTCCTGACCCTGACCCTCTGCTGACCACTGCCACTGAGCCTCTCCTGACCACTGCCACTGATCCTCTCCTGACCCTGACCCTCTCCTGACCACTGCCACTGACCCCCTTCTGACCACCGCCACTGACCCTCTCCTGACCATCACCACTGACCCTCTCCTGACCACTGCCACTGACCCTCTTCTGACCACCAAAATTCTCCTAAAGCAGCTTTAATTGTTTACGCGCACCCAACCTACTTCAGCGAAATTGGTGGCACATTCGCATTCAGCCTGCTCCTAGCCAGCCTGACTGTTCTGCCTTTCCTATACATCACTCCGTTCGACGATTTGAACGCCCTATCATTCGCCAACTTCTTAGCCTTCCCTAGCGGCGCCGCCTCCTACATGGCAGATTTGGCCATCTTGGGCTCCTACTGTTCGGCCGTTGCCGTGCCGCTAGACTGGGACCGCTGGTGGCAGCGCTGGCCGATTCCTGGCTGCGCAGGCTGCCTCGCCGGCGCCGGCCTCGGCCTCGCCGTGTGGGCCGGCGGAACCGCCGCTGTCCGGCTGACTGGCGGAGCGAGCAAGAAAAATCGAAGACGATTAGATTGAACTTACTAGACTATTGTTTTCTTGTGTAATAAACATAGCTGCATCAATCACTCAGGAGCTTCTAGGGATTCTGTCCCTGATTCCTTCAGGA